>OY757189.1:80062953-80476008 GCA_963583895.1 Melanophora roralis
AAGATAAGATTGTCTACAAGAAATGTTATGACAATATGTAAAGTATCATAGATAAGAACACAAGCTTTTAGATAAATAAATCACTCGCAGAGAAGTGCGAAATAATAAAGTGGGGAAAACGTTTTTTTTTTCATATAAATTGATTCTACAATTTTTGAGTTTAATCCTTAATTAACAAGTTTTAACGTTTAAACTTATCTTTAAGATTCTTAAGCCTGAGAAAAAATTGTATTTTATTTCAGACAGAATCAGTTCCCTTAGTCAAGTTAAGCGCAAGCTTAGATAATAACGTTGTAAAAATTCTAAGGTTTCCGCAAACTGCAGTAAAGTAAATTAAGGTAGAAAAATTTTCACTTTCCCACCCAGGAGAATATTTTTAAAGAATACCATAAAATACCGAAAACCTTAAAAAACTTAGTATATACTTTACTTTTTAAGAGCACTATTTTCGATATTTTCCTTTTACCTAAAACAAGCTACCGCTACTAGGCCTAGTTTAAGGCTTGTTTAGTTTCGAAATCAGATATAAATAGTGGAACGTAAGAAAACACACAGAGGGCTAAGCCTGTAAACTCGTTATCATGTCTTCTAGAAATACTAGAAAAAATTTTGGCAAAAACGTTAGTTAACAGTTAGTTTCTCAAGGCATCCTATCCGCCGCAATGTAATGTGCATAAACTTTAAAAGGAGGACTTCACGCTCTTTAGCACTATTGCATCCCAAGTTAAAAAATGTCTGCTATATCGCAGCTTATAAAGGGCACGTCGTATTACTATTAGCATTGAACGATAGAATGGAAATGCGGATTTTATTTTATAGATCTTTCATCGAACTGAGTATACTGTTCAAAACGAAACCTTGCGTTTTACGCCACACGCTGCAATAAACTTGGTATAATTGAGCAAAATACTCAACAGATATTTCCTTTAGGGTTACAAGAGATTGGGAATCGTCATTATAAGCCCCTCTTTAAGGTAACCCCATAAAAATATCCATGGGAGTTAGATCAGGTGACGTCGGTGGCAAGGGGATGTCCTTAAAGCGACTGATCAGTTTTCCGGCGAAATTTTCCCGAAGCAAATACATCGAGGCTCTGGCTGTGGTTGCAGTTGCCCCATCCTGTTGAAACAACTTTCGTTACTGATCAGTTTTTGGGGAAAATTTTCCCGAAGCAAATACATCGAGGCTCTGGCTGTGGGTGCAGTTGCCCCATCCTATTGAAACCACGTTCATGAAGAAAAGAATGGATAAGCTCGCAGGTTTGGCCAAAAAAAATTCGGTAATCTTCGTCAATAAATTCCTCCATTGACATTCGTCGCCTGGCCTAGAGAATTTAAAAAAACATGGTTCAATTATCTCATGCAGTCACCCTGGAACAATGCCATAGTTTTTAATGTTTCAATCAAGGGTTCCGAATTCTTGGAGGCCAGTAACGGGAATTTTGCTTGCTCCAAAAAATGGGAATTACAGTGCGAAAACGCTCCAACATCGTTTCACAAAAATTTTTGCGTAAATCAAAGTCACCTTCTTCTTTGAGTTTTTTGAGTTCTTGGACGACTTTAATTTTGAAAGGATGGAACTTCAGATAATTTTTTTAAATTTCATAAGTAATTGCTCCCAGTGAAGCTGCTCTTTTCCGTATTTAAAGCCGCGAACTTTCGCGTAAACTACTTTCAACCTGTTCAGTGTTTTAGAAAGTTCTTGAAGCTTGACTGGGCTCTGGCCGTGGGACATTCAGAGCCGAAGCAGCTGCGCGGATTATTTGCACCCACGAACGAATTAAATTTACACTCGGTTCATCACAAATTCACCCAATACCGAACTTTTGACAAAATTGTCGACAACCAATTACGTAAGAATCATTACTCTTAAACAATATATGTACAGCGTATGCGCAATGCTTACTCGACCACTGCGATACCGTGACTAAAAAATCTGCACAATCGATAACGGCGCACCCCCCGCCCTACCGCCGCACTTTTTTCTATTTTTTAAAATAATCGTTTTAAAAAATATATGTATGCAGAGATCCTGCAAAAGACTGCATTCTTTGGTAATTTAGCTGTGTTATGAAAACCACTTAACCCCAAAATTAGCTATGGCCAGGATGCAACTGAAGTCCTTATGGGACACATGCAGCAATACAGAATGCTGGTAAGGGCTAAATCTAACCCCGATGGTTTCAGAAGAATTCTAAAAAGTAAGTGTGTTTTCGTTAAATAAAAGTTTAACTGCAAAAGATTTAAAGGATTCAATCAGCCAATAAGATAAGCTTTTTATTTGTGTGAAAAATATACCGAACAATTTCATTCGCATAAAATATTCTGATAAACACATTTTTAAATAAATATAAAAGTATTGCTAGTAAGGTATAAATCCTATACTTTATATTTCATACTGGTATCCTTATATCTTTTTTTATAAGAAAAAGTCTATAGAATTTTCAAAACGGCTTTAAATTTGTAAAGCTGGAACATATCCTTCCATCCGACCAGTAAATTCTCCAAAAAATTTTACCATTTAAAATTTTAATTTAAGGAAAACTTTAATATCATTTGTCATAACCAAAACATAACAAAAAAGATTCCTTTAGCCTCATTACAAATTTTAATTTCCCCTTAGGCTAAATGTAAAATATAATTGTGTGTAAGTAAGTAAATGCATGTCTGTTTATGACCATCTATTTTACGATTAACCCACAGGGAGCTTTTAATAAACCACAAATTTTACATTTGTTGCCATTTGTTTTTAAAACAAAAAATTTACTGAAGTTTTTTTTCCATGTTTAAACTTTATTGTTACCAGTTTTGACATCGTTTTATTAAGCCTAAATCCTTGGAATTTTTTTTCTAAAGAGGAAAATTGGTTTTCTTAGGCTACAAGAAGAAGAAAAAAAAATCAAAAAATATATTGTTGTTTTTGTAAATTGTGTGTCATAAAAATGTAGAAGAAAAAGTTAAATATTTTGTTTGTTTAAGTTAACTAAATCAGTGGGGGAGTTTATTTAATAGTTTTAAATGTTTAATATATTTGAGAAAATTTTTCTTGCGAAATTTTTAAAGTAAAAACAATGAAATTGTAAGTCCTTAGTTTATAGAAATTTTCCCATGAGATTTTTTATAATTGTTTTAAGAAAATCTTTAAAAAAAAAATATTTTTAATAGAATTTTTCAAAAAACTCAGCATGTTTTATAAATAAAACGCTGCTGTTTGTGCTGTTACGCAATCTCGATATTTATTTAATAAATAGTCTTTAAATGATTTTTGGCAAGATGCTTTGCTAAAACAGATGTTAAATTGTACATCGAATAATAAGTCCTTTACAACGGGATAAACGGTCTCAAAAATATAGTTTATACATTCGAATTAAAGTCTCTGGTTTCTTTTGACTTGAACGTAGTGGCCAAAAATGCCAGCAGCATATTTAAGCTCAGAATATTGTAAAGTTGGATATCGAAAGCGTGTGCTATGGCTATAGTCTTGAGTATTGTGCACTCAAACCAGGATTGACCTTTTGATTATGCTACATTAGATAAGGACTTTAACAAAAAACTTAAGTTTCTTATTTGTTCTTGGAATGGGGTTTTGGGGTTTATTTCGTGGATTTTCCCAGACGTAGCAGGGGTATTGTTTATTTGTGTAGATGTTTATAACAATCACAAATAATGGTCTAAGACCAACCTCGACTACACATGTTATCACTGACTCGAATATTAATAAACAGGGTGTCCGGTGGTAGATTTATATTTGATATTAAATAAAAAACGTAATAAATGACGCAAAATTTTATTAAGAGCATAGAACGAGAGAATGGTAACACGGATTTTACTTTTTGAAGAGTATTTCATATTGATTTCTCGACGAGTTTTTTGCTTTAGGGCCGCAAAAGATTGGGGAACGTATCTTCAAATCCTATCTTTGAGGAAGCCCAATAAAAAAACCATGGAAGTTAGATCGGGTGGCCTCAGTAGCCATGGAATGTCCCCGAAGCGACTGATCAGTTTTTGAAAGAAACTTTCCCAAAGCAAGTTCATCAAAACTCTGGCTGTGTGTGCAGTCACCCCATCCTTTTAAACCACTTGTGTTAAGAGTACAATAGACGAGCTCGCAGATTTGGCAAAAAAATTTCCGTAACCAAGCATCGATTGTTTTCATCGTTCATATCGTTGCCTGGGCTCGTGAATTTTCAAAAAATAGTCTAATTATCTTATGCGTGGATGAGGCACACCGAATAGTTTCCCTGGAGCAACGAAATGGTTTTCAATGCTTTAGTCAAGCGTTGCAGGTTCTTGAAGACAAGCAGCTGTGGTTTTGATTGTTGATGTGGCTGTTTAAGTAAAAATTAACCATGTTGCTCCAAAAAATGGGATTTATAGTGCGAAAACACTCCAAGATCTTTTTTAAAACTTGTTTGCGTAAATCAGCGCTACTTTCTTTCAGTTCTTAAGCGATTTGAGTTTTAAAAGGATGGTACTTTAGATCCTTTTTTTAAATTTTATGAATAATCGCCATTAGAAGTCTCAGTTAGGCTGCTTTTTTCCGTATTGAAAGTCGCGGATTTTTACGTGAGCTGCTTTCAACAAAATCAACGTTTTCGGGAGTCCTTGAAGATCGACTGGGCCATGGCCGTGGGGCATTCATAGCCGAAGCAGTTGCGCGGAATCTTTGCACCCATGAATGAATTAAATTTATACACGCGACGCCAACTCAACAACTGCGACATTGTAACTGACAAATTCGCACAATAGATAATTCAAACGGCGCCATCCTCCCTCCGAACCGTTTATTTCTTTTTAAAATAATAGTATTTTAAAATATATTTTTGCCACCGGACACTCGATATTTTGACGAAATTTTGTATATCTGTCTTACTAAATACCACCAACTAGTGAATTGAACAATAATATGATCGCGCAATTCTTTGATATTGACCCCATACAAATGTTTTCCAGCAATAAGCATCTTAGGATATAAATGGGTCGAATATTACTTAAGGTTCAATTATATGTGAATTACCATAACGCCATAATGATAGCAGTTACCATAAGAACCAAAACTCAATGGGTTTGTAAGGTTATGGTTATAGCGTAATGGTAAGTCCCCTAAAACAAAATACAGTGTTACCCATAAGTTTAGTTCGAACAGCTGTTTAGTGTGGTATGGTTAAGTCACGTATAAATGAACCTATAACCTGCTCAAAATTTTGCGCGCACTAAGCGGTGTAATTTTTTATAAAGCCCCCATTCAAATGTGGTGTAGGGTATAACATGATCGGGACTGAACGACTATTATTTCTTAGTTGTTCGAATTTTCTTTATGTGACTGAACACTAAAGCAAATTGCTTACATAAAAAAGTCAAATTGATGTTAAATGAAAACTATTTTTACGATACGTTGCCAAGGCATAGAATTTATAGGACTCCATATAAACAATAAATAAATGCAAGAAAAAGAAGGAAAAAACAGCACAAAACAGTTAACTTCAAGCTTCTTTGCCAAATGATTAAATGACTGAATATTTCTAAAATATTTTTTTATTTTCCGTTTACAGCTGTGCACGACATTAGTTGTTGTTGTTGTTATTGGAAAAATTAATGTTTATTCAAATTTTTTTACTAAAACATTACTTCAACGATAAAAAAAAACAAATATTGAAACTACTTGAGTTTGAAAAAAGGGAAATGTTTATTTATCTTTGATGTAGAGTTCCAAATTTGTATATCATCGTTGTTTACAATAAAAAAAGGAAAAACAGCCATTAGTCCTTAAAATGTCAGTCTGTTTGTTTTTTTTTTTTGTTTATGTTGAAATATCACTCTAAATTTTAGTAATAAAACAGTTGAAGGAAAAGACTGATTACTGTTATCGAATATTTGCAAATATTTATTATTTATGCTAAAAAACAGTTGTAAAAAATAGATGGAGAAATTTTGCAAACATTTGATTTTTACTATGTTATTAATATCATATCGTTGCTGTTATGTTACTGTGCTCTATTGAACACGAAACTCCTAAGCCTATAGAACTTAATAACTTAACAACCCATTTGTGGACAAAATATATACACCAGGTAACGACTTTGCTACTGTGGTACTTCGAAAAAAACCACGTTGCTTGTGCTGAAATCGACGATTAGGAAGATAATTTCAGTGAGCACGTGGTACTTTTCACGCAGTCCTTCAGCTAGAAAACCAAATTCAGGAAAATGCTTGAAAAACAAATGGGGTCTTGCTCCAAAGATAAAAACTAACTGCACTTAGCTGATACCAGATTGCAAGTCCTGGTTAAACGGGATCTTAAAGTAGATGCCCGGATGGCAGTTTTGTTCTGAGGATGGCTCTAGGGTGGAGCCAAAAATGGGACTGAACTAAAACACTCTCCAATTGGCAGAAGTCAGGGCAATCATGGAGTACCCATTGTGGCTCAGGGCTTTCGAAGCCTGTTGTTAATGATTTAAAGAAATAGCTAATAGACAATAGTGTACAGAAACACCAGATCCATGACTGCATTGTACAGCAAGAGGATGATGAACAGGTAGTCAAAATATGCCCAAGTTCAAATTATATGGGTGTCATTGAGAAGCTAAAGCCTTTTGTCGCCACAAAGACTAAATGAAAAGGAGTGGACGGATAATGCCCACAGGGAACCATAAAACAACGAGACAATAGGAAGATTGACCTATATTCTTTGGAACGACCTAGATAAGATTAGCATAAAGGGCATTCTGAATCTTGGAAGCTTGAACTGAGCAAGTAAAGCATCGATGAGAAGCTGCGGAGCAACCAGGAAGGACATCGATGTTGCTCATGTAAAATATGAAGTTTGGAAAAGATTATCTGCGTTATAAGGCAGAACAGTTGGCTGCGGAGGTGATAAAGTGAAAGTAGTGCAGAACACTTGGGTCTGTTTCCTCGGTCCCTGCGTTATTAAATTTCTGTAAAATTATCTCCGTAGATACCTTTCGCACAACTAGCCGACAACTGGCTTTTGTGTATGTCCTGAGGGACTCCATGTCTTCGTTTAAGGCCCCCTATTTTAAGCCTAACTTTTCCTAACCTTTGCTTAATCTTTGGGTAATGCCTTTGTAGGATACGCGTTAGGTATACTAGACTGGAAAATAATTTAGCAAAGGGCATCTGGAAGGAACTTTCAGACTGGTAGAATGCAGCACAGAATTATAGGAAGCTCTAAATTAAGCAGAGACTGCATTGTCCAAAAACTAACCTTCACTGGGATGACGAGTGTAACTATTAAGGAACACGTTCGGTTGTGGGTCTTAGCACAGACTTCTTCGCGGGTGGGTCCAATATGGTGCGGCAGTTCAATGTGCGGTCCTTTGTCAGACACTGGAAAAAAGAAAGTCCTTCAAACTGCAGTTTTTTGCGCCATGGCATGGAGGTGCCAGTCAAATCCTAGATGTTAGGTATTCTTTTTCATATGAATGCTTGTGTTTCACTTCAATTCAAACTTAAAGTTCAAATTCTGCTTTAAATTTTTTTAAATCAAAGAGATGTTAAGAACAAAATCGCGTATAGTTTTTAGGATATTGTGAGGATCTCAGTCCCGGGTATAACCCGGGCAATCGGATTTCTATTATTTTTACAAAGGAACGATTGGCAACTCCTGGTGGTGACAACAGAAGTTCTTTGTTAGACATTGGTTCTTTTCAAAAGAGAAGGACGACTGGCTTGCGCTGGTTAAGATGATTAATGATTGAACTGTAATCACGGGGTTATAGTTTTTTCTTGTCTGGCTCGAAGGACTCAAGGGTTCTATTTGGTGACTTCAATACCTAAAAGCTATAAACATCAAAATACCGAGATAATGATAAACTTACAGTCAGAAAGACTTTTTTGGCTTTGATTTAAATAAAAAAATTATTTTCAAATTGAAGTTCTTACGAATATTCTTCAACTTTTTCGTAAGAAAGTTTCCTAAGCCAAAATATAATTTTTTGAAATAAAATCTTAAAATTTAAAAAAAAGCTAATAGACTTAGAAAAATATTTAAATAAGATGAGACATCAGGAAAACTTTAGAAAACAAAAAAAAACACAATTTTTTGTCTTGAAAAATATTGATAAAAATATACATATGTACATATGTATGTTTGTTTGGCTTATAGGCTTTTGGTTTTATTTTCTTACTCGATACTCAACATTAAAACCAGAAAAATATTTCCCTTTTTTCGTTAAACATACGAATGTACAAGCATAAAGGCCATTTAGTTTAAAAATGTCTTAACTCAATGGACATTTGTATAGCAAAGTGGCTTATTAAAAAACGTATAATATACATATGTACATTAGAAGGTGAATTTAAAACTGGTTTTTGTTAAAAAATGTATTACCTTTTTAATTTTACCTTCTAAACATTATTCTTAAAAAAATAAGGGAAAATTTAGGGTTTTCTAAAAAAATTTAAGCTGACAAATACTTTTTATAACTCATTTAAAATTTGCAAATTTTGCGTTAGAACACTCTAATAAAGGAACGATATTTTTGTACTTCAATCTTTATTTAAGTGGATACAAAATGTAAATACTTGACGGAATTACTGTATACAAAATTGTTTTTGCCGTTCAAATATTACAATAAATACACACATGTACAATACATGTACATAAACGATATAAAACTCAAATCAACATTTTATTTTAAAGCAAATTTTGTATCATGTTGATACATATGTATTTGAAAAGTCAAGCAATTGTATGTTTTCTTTCGTGGATAAATCAAGCGTATAAAAGTCAAATCCATATGAAGCGCGGATGTTGTAAACATAAAACTGATATTTATTTGTATCAAACATGTTAAAATGTTTTAAACACAAATTGACATATAAATTCTTTATTGCCAAAATGTATAAAAACATACATTTAACTTACAGTTCAAATGTATAAGGAATCATATATCCCTCTCATTCATGGTATCATATACATATTTGTACGCACACATATATACGTAGATTTACGGTTAAATTGTATATGAAATCTATTCTCGTATATCACAAACAGTTTGGCATATTTAGCCATTAAACAACATTGAAACAGACAGTTTTGCAAATTGTATAAGTGGATCGGTGAAAGTATTTGCGTACTGTTGTCCTGCAGTTGGGGCTTAAGTCAAGATTTAGCTTTTTTGATGAACTTAAAAACATAAAGAAGTTTTTCTTTAATAATAACAGCCATATTCATAAATACTATTTTATGTTTATTAAGAATTTTTTGGACAACTATTCCATAGAAATTGGTCATATAACCCCCTTAATAAACCTAAAATAGTTTTTGCTCATAAGACAGCAAATGTTTACGACACACACAAAAATTTTTTAACTTTTAATTTTTAACAAAAACTCTTAAAACTTTAATCGCTTGCGCAAAGAAAAATTATATTTTAAAAAGACTACCACTAAGCTGAACGCCTTATTTCCACAACGCAACATTTAGGGCAAAAATAAAATGTTTGAGAAATACTTTACTCCTTCAAGCAAATATTTTTCTTTTGCTTTTAAGAGTATACGGCTCTAAAGTGAATGAGTGAATATTAGCGGAAAAATATTTTTCTTTCTAGATAACAAAAATATACCCTTCGTAAGGTTTCAGGTATTTGCAAAAACTTAACAATAAAATGGCAACAACAAGAAATAAATGTGAGTTTTCTTTTAATAATTAGAACTGCTGGGTATAAGTTGTAAAACAAGCATGAGATGACAAATATTTACAATAAATAAGATATATGAAGAGCTTTAAAATTCTTTACTTAATTCTTAAACTTAATTTTGTGTTGAGAAAGAAATTTTTTCCAAACGTATGCTAAAAATATTTTCAAAATTAAGTGATTAAAGGATTAGAGATAAGTAATTTAGATTCTAATTTAAACACAAAAAATGGTTATTTTTAATTTGCAAGAAAAATACAATTTTTATGACAAATAGGCTTAAATTTTTTTAATCTCTTGCAAAATCTAAAGTATTTGTTTAATACTTAATTGCTGAAATTTTTTTTTCTACTTAAAAGGATATTTAGGAATTTTTTTCAGTTTCTTTATTAGTGACGCAATAATAAGTATAAGTTTATTTGAAAAGTAAGTCCTTAATTTTCTAATCCTTAATATATATTTTAAATAATATTAAACTTAAATTTTTTTCTAAAAAAAAAACAATTTGATTTAGTGAAAGTAGTTTACAGTGTTTATAACTTTAATAATAAGATAACTTAGTACCCAATAATGCAGTATTTTTTCTAAGTTCTGAAAGCGCAAAGTTACCTTAATCTGTCTAGGGAGGTGTGATACTGATAGGCAGTCAAGTGAAAAATATTATTCAGTACTTACTAAATATATCATTTATAAAAGACAAAGTTATGGTTTTTTAGTTTTGAAAATTTGGTAAAGTATTTATTATAAAATTTAATACAATTTTATTTTTTTTTCTTTAAAATTATAAAAAATATAACCGTTTTAACTATTTTTTTTAAAGTTGTAAAATCAGATGGAAAAAGTATTTAAATTGTTGGTAACAGTTTGATTAAAAGCGCTTAAGTATATTTGAATATTGTTTATTCTAACTAAATCAAAAACTAAGGTCAAATTACCGCATTCCGTTGAAATCGAAATTTACTCGATCGGTCGAGTTGTCAATGCTATTGTATAGGAAATCTTAACTATTAATAAATATTACTCATACGCTACGAGGGAAATATAAGGTTAAAAGAAATTATTAACAGGCTAAAGTCAGTCAAAAACATAGTTTTTTTTTTTCAGTACAAACACGTGCTAAAAATATGCGCAGATTAAGGCTACTTAAGGAGTTTCAGTCAACACTAGGCAATTATTCACAAAATCTGGTTCATGGTAAAACTAAATTATTAGGTGAATGAATCCGTAAGATAATTCTTGGCATCCTTACAACACGGTGGTGAAATAAATTTAAACGTTACCTTAAACTAAATCCATTTAAAAAAAGAAAAAAGCAAGAATTTTTCTAGAACCTTGTGGTTTCTCGACACGTACTGATACTTCCACTATTCAACAACTTTAGTTTTGCTTTTTTTAGTTTGGCTTAAGTTCATATAATTTCTTTTTATCAGAAGAAATTTTTATTTTCCGCTAATGTTTAAAGAAACTTTAATTTAAAAAAAAAGCAGATTTTTCTACCGATACCAGCCGAGTAGAATGCATTTTCGAAAGCAGCTACGCAATTTCATCATCAGTACTCTTTGAACGGTTGTAGTGTATTTGGTTGTAAGCATCAAAAAACAAAAGTGCAAAGAAAATCAGGGGCGAATTACGGCATTCGATTCGAATCGTTGTATTGCTATCAAATATTATATTTTGCTTTCGATATCGATTGCTTATCTTTTTTTAGTACTTTGCGTATACTTATTATTATTTCTAAATATAACGTATGCGTCCATTGGGATAATTTATATGTTTGTTATGGGCAACTCCACCTAAAAACCCTTAAATCAGTAACACTTCGTTTGAAAGAAAATAAAAATTATTTTAATATGGGCTAATTAATTAACGTTTGTTAATTGCAGAAATGCATTGAATGATAATGTGCTGAATAATTTGGCCTCCTTGTTTTTCCTTTTTTTAAGTTTTGATGTCACATTTTTCTCTAGGGCTTTTGCTTAAAATATCATTTTTAAACCTTTTTTGTTTTATCGTTTTTATTCTTTTAAACTCCTAGAAATTAAGATCTTTTAAAATATTAGCTATGAAAAGCATTCCCTTTATTTTACAAACATAAGTTGCTGGTTTTTCCTTCTAAAGGCAATATCTACATGATTATGTTAAACTAGGTTGCCTACAAGTATAATAAATCTTAACAATTTGTTGTGTTTATTTTTATCTGACAGTCAACAGCGCAAATCAAAATAACAATAATATAGGTACAAGTAAATATAATCTCAATCGAACCTAACAAGTTGCCAAAATTTAACTTAAAAATGTGAAACAAGTTTTCTTAGAAAAAAAAACAAATAGTCCCAAAAGTTGGAAGAGAAAGCACAGAATCAAAAGTAAATACATGGCTTATATGCGCCTTTTTTATATGTAAATTTTGGTTGTCGTGTATTATATATGTTACAAACTTGTAAAGCTTGTAAACTGACACTTGGCAAAACAATAAAGTATCCTTTTTTGCCTCTATGCACATACACACATTTATAAATTTACACATGCACACACATTAACTTGTTTATGGGGGTCAGGATTCTGACGGTGGATGTGCAGCTATAACAACAGCAACTAGAAAAAATTACTAAAAAACCCAAATTTATTTCTTCCTTAAGGAATATATTCTTCACACAAGAAAAATTTTTTTGGAGTTTAAAATCAGATTGAAAATATATACAAAAACATTGTAAAACTGTAAAGTTTCTTCTTTTTTGCTCATAGGCAAAAAGGTTGCTTGTTCAGGCAGGCAGTTGTAGAAATGCAGATAAAAAGTTACTCAAAAACAACAAGTTGTTTGTGAATTTTTAATGATAATGATGGGGTTTTTTTATATATTTTGTATAGGTTTAGGGTAAGAGAATATATAAAGCAGAGTTTCCCTATATGGCAGTAGTAATTTTTTATAGCCTTGTTGTATATTAGAGTTAAAAAGCTATAGTTTATCAAATGATTATTTGTAGTCGGTTATATAGAATTTTGTCAGCATAATTCTTATATGTTTTTTAATATAACAATAAGACTATTTTTTTATATTTTTTTATAAAAATTTTTGCCTATAAAATAATGAAATCTTGACAAAAAACATGTTTTTTTAGTTAATACCGACTGTTAATCATTTAAGTTCTTATCATCCCGTCATAGTGGAGTGTCCCATTAAACAATCCAAAACATACATATATAATCCTTTTACACAAGTAAGAAATAAATATATCAATTCGTTACAAACCTAAAAGTAAAATCAAAATGCCAACAGGATCTCTCTTTGGTGTGGGTATTAAAACAAAAAGAATTCTTGATTGTTGTAAAAAGTCAAAATATATTGTAGCATAACTCTAGGTGCTTCCGGCTGTTTATCTGATATTTACATAATAAAACAGAGAAGAACAATACAAAAACAATAGCAACAAAAATATTTCCTGTAAAAATACTTAAGACGGAAGGATATTAACATTTCTTTCTTTGTATTATTTTTGCAAGAAAAAAAATTATTGTTAACCAGGGGTTAAATTTATAAAAACATCCATTAAAGCACTTGTTGTTGCACTCTACCGTTAAGACGTCTACAAAAATTTGTTCACGTTTTTTATTTACACACATACATACTTATATTCGATAACGCATGTATTTATGCATTTGCGTATATATAAAAAAAAATATATATCGTATTTCAGATAATTAGTATCAAAAATTTTACCTGAGAAGCATATTTTTAGGCTTTTTCTTAAAAGCAAGCTAACATAAAAAAGCTTTACCCAAAAAAGCGCCGGCACTTCATGCAGAATTTCAATAAAAAAGAAGATAAGATTTCAATTTTGCAATGGACGTAAGACCGCTGCTAACTTATGGATGCACTTGTTGATAGTAGGCGGTAGGCAAAAGCTGTACACACCTTAATCAACACCAGATATCTTTATTTGCAAGGCACCCATTGAGTACAGACTAGGAGGGTAAGGACTAGGCAAGTTTCTTGGTGTCTTGCCACATTAGAATATTGTAGGATAGGATCCACAGGATAAAAAGTTTGGAAGGTGTTAGTACAGTCCAGGGAAATAAGACAGATGTCACTTTTTAAAAACTATGACCAAAAATAACCCATAAAACGAACTGTACTGTTTATTAGGATTTTAAAATATCTATATAGGAACCGTAGCTGGTATCTACACAATAGAAGGGGAAAGATATTGTCCTATTGACTATGCCTTAAACCCAGTATGTTTTAATGTTAGGGCAACAAATCGTTTTCTAGAACATGTTCCAAGGGCTGACAAGCAGCCTTTTGGGCCTTGAAGCCGAAGTACATAAAGGCTAAGAAGGTAAGGGATTAGAAAAAAGATATTGGCCTCTTTAGCATCAGATAATATTGGGCTCTGGGGACTGAGACATAGCTGGAAATGAAAGGTAAACAAATTAACATATAAGGAGGAAGCTATGAGACCAAAAATTGTTCACTATAATAAGGAGATTATTACATGTGGGCTTAATTTGACGAAACGCTTTGGGAAACAGGTGAGAATATAGAGAAGCTATGGCAATATGACTTATATACCTGAAGAGATTAAGTTTGCGGAACACGACTGGGGTCATTACAGGATTTAGTCCAATTACGGCTAGAACGAGCAACGAACGGACTGTTGTAGGGCGTGTGAGGATTATACAGAGGTAAAAACTATAGAGCATGTTGTCAAATGCCAAGTGGTTAGATAAAATACTATATGAAGATCTAGACGGTGTTTTGAGGTTTAAGTTGTAGGAGAATATTTGGGTTAATAAGGTAAATTAGGTAGTAAGAGCCCAGACAATAGAGATGAAAGTTTCACACAGAAGCTTGAATTGATTTTTTTCTCAGTCTAATACTACTTCCTTGTTTCCTTTTGCTAGACTTTCAGTTTCATTTGTTCCCTATCTGACATTTTAATTTTCTTTAAAGGGGCGCGTACTTAACCTTTAAATTAATTTTGCCACTCTTTGAAATCTAGCCTAGCGTTGCCAACTACTCGACGAAAAATTTGCTGTAATATTCAAATTAATATACACGGCTAAAGTTCTTAAATTGAGTTCCAGGGTATTGTAGGCCTAGCTGGTTAACTAGCTGGGCAAAAGCCAAAGACCGGCATTCACTGGAATTACAGGTACACAGGAAACTCGACCTTGAGCGGCACCGAACATTAAACTGTCCCTGGTTCTTATTAATTTTTATATAAATGTCATACTTGCCAATAGCGCAGTGAGGTTCAGGGTATTTTAATGTTGAAAATCAAAAGCCCATTGCCCTACCAACTGTTTAGGCATGCTGCCTTCGAAATTGAGGAACTTTTTCTACCTTGTTTCAGAAGTGTTTTGGGTGCAACTTTATAAAAAACATGATAGCAGGAGTTATAAAGACTATGATTTCTGCTTAGAGGATCTCAGTATTATGTTCTTATATTGTCTGTCTGAGGAATGCAACCCGTATCAGGCAGACATTTTGGATTTTTTGAGGCATGTAGGCTACTCAATATATAACAGAAATATTTGCAGGAATATTTAAATTGTTGTCGAAATCCAGACAAAACCACAGCAGCCTAGTTCGTACACCAACGTCTTACTACTTTGCTTTCTAACATCTGGGTCACGGCTCATCGTGACTACTTTCGTAATAAACAGGCAGACGAGCTGCTCTACCTGTGATCTGCTTAATATACATTCAATGCACAATCAGGTGCGTTTGCCCAAGTAAAAACATTCAAGGAATTCCGGTGGATGTGGCCCTCAATTGACGGATAAATTTTACGGGGTCACTGCATTATAGCGGAACATGTAAGTAGATAATTTAAAAAAAGAAGAAAGTTTTTCACCATTCTTTCAAAAGTCCTGGCCCAGCAGTTAAAAGGCGAATATATAATTGTGGGTAGTAAAATGTGAATAAATCTTTCAGCGACAGGTTGGGTATGTTCTCCTTGTTTTAGTTAAAGGGTAAGTTCTAAGAGACAATACATCTATTATTTAAAAAAAATTAAATTCAAATTAAAAAAAAAATTGTTTTGCTTGATAAATTGTTTACTGGTGACCTTTTGTAAAAAATTGTTTATTAACCTAAAGCCCAAATAAACAAACCTTTACAAAATGTTACTTCTTTTCCCTATCAATAATTTTTTTTTTGAGATTTTTTTATAAAATATCCTTCTCTTATTTTTTGTTTTGTTATTTATAGAAAAACATTTAACACACAGTTTAACACATACTTCTTTACAATACACACTTTTTTACGCGTCTGCTTTAAATTCCACAGCCAGTTTCCAGATCCGGCATTAATTTTTCTTTTTTTCCTTTTTTCATGAACTGCTTAAAAACAACGAACGCAAAACAATATTAATTTTTTTTAGTATGTAAATGTCAACAATTCCCCATATACTATTTTCCTTAAAACTTCTTGGTTGCTCTCAACACTAAAAAAAAGGAAAAAAAAAAGTTACAAAAAAACTTTTCAAAAATTTAGGAGACTGCACATTTTTAACGAGTCTTACCTTAACACTTTATGGATTTTATGTTAACATTAGGAAAGCCCCTAAAAACAAAACATTTAAAATAAATTAAGTGAAAACTACAAATTTAAGAGAATACATTTTACACAAAAAATCTTTCCGCCCTATTGTTTTAACTATGTTTTTGTCGCCTCTATGTTTGGTTGCAACATTTTGTTTTTTCCTTTTACTTCCTGTTTGAAAAATATACGACTGCTGTGGTGATGACCTTACAAATGCATGTGCCAAGTGAAATAAATCTTCGGGAAAAAAAACTTCAGCAAAAACCGCGTGAAAAAATTTTCCTACTTTTTTTAAATTTTGTGACAATACAGGGAAAGCGTTTATACGCAAAAAAAGTTTAAATTAATTTTTTTTAAAGTGGAATATAGTATGTATGTGGTCTATGAAGTGCTATATTTACACCACCTGAGTTCCCATTTGAGTTTTGCAACTGAGACTCATTTGTATAGTGTAATAACATGTCTGTTTAATTTGTTAATATTTAACTTTTTAACGTCTGAGTTTTAAATTTAAGTTTTTAAAAGTTACAGGATTAAATGATTGGTGTTGTTTTGCCATAAACTTCATACTGGTTTAACATCTTTTATAATTATCGGACTAAAACTGATTTTTTAGATGTAATGTAATACTAAAAGTGAAAAAATCAAATTGTTTTTTGACACTCATCTCAGATGAGAACTTAGGTAGTGTAAATATAGCTTTAGTTTAGGTCCCCGCACGTATTGAACAGACAAGTTAACTGGATAAACATTGACGTAATCTATAGTATTACCTCTCAAGAAAAATTTATGGCCATTCTGTTGGGAACTATTAAAAGCGGAATCTTTAGTTTTTCAATATTTAAGATTAAAATTAAGGCAATTCGGCTTAATAAAAAAAAATATTTTTTAAAACAGTCAGGTGAACCAAGGAGCCTTTCGTGGTATGAAAAATAAACATCAGAAGGAGCATTCTTTTATATTACTTAATATTCATGTGGGCAAAGAAACTTATTACTGCCTAAAGTTCGGGTTCCAAACGAAAACGAACAAAAATATTTGAAAAACTGCAAATTATCTTCTATTTCGTTTGTAGACCTTGTAACTAATTTACACGACTTTTCAATCTCTTTAAAAGAAAACAAAAATTAAAATTAACCAACAGGAACGATAGAATGTCTTTAAAAATCCGAACAAACAAAAGAAAAATAAATATTTGTCTTAAGAAAGGCAGTTAAAACAAAAACATTCGTAAAATTTCTATGAAAAGAATAAATAGTCCCTTCTATGCGCTTCTCAAAATTTCAAAGGCCTTTCGTGTTGTAGTTGAAAACATGAAATTTTGAAATGCATTAAAACTTTACATTCACCGCCTAGGAAAAAAATCAAACATTTCATCTCTTTTCACTCCCGTAAATGCCACGACAGAAAATACAGGGTGAGCCAGAAGAAGGCACCCTATTGGAAGAAATTCTTATTTTTGCGAATGACGGCCAACGTCAAATCAGTTTTGACATTTTTAAACTAGGCAGATGTTGAATATAAGTGAACAATCCCTGGAATGATACTTTCTCCAAGAACGCAGAATAATCATGTCTACTTTTTTCGTGAAAAATCGTTTGTGATATTGGCGCAGCGATACGCTGCCAAGAATGGCCGGCCCTGGAGGGACCGTTCTGCCGAGAATATCGCCGCTATTGGCGAGGATGTCGAGCTGTCGGTAGCAACATCGGCCAGATGCCGTGCCTCGCAATTAGCCATCAGCCAGTCGTCCTTAAGACGGATTTTGGTCAAAGACCTGCCCATGTTCCCGTACAAGATCCAGTTCGTACATCAGCTACTGTCTGTCGACCGCCAAACGCGTGTAACTCACGCCCAACCAAACCTCAATCTCGATGACGGAGTAGAAGATTTTTCGACCAAAATCAAAATGAGCGATGAGGCTCATTTCCACCTCAGCAGGTACGTAAACAAGCAAAACTATCACTTCTTGGGCACAAAAATCCACGAGTGATACACGAAAAGCCATTATGCTCGATTAAAATGACTGGTGCGCTGTTTATGCTGGAGGAGTCATCGGGCCATATTTTTCGAAGATACCGCTGGTCAAACGGCAACAGTGGACGGTGCGCGCTATAGGGCCTAGATAACAAGAGGACGTTTGGTTGCACCAGAACGGAGCGAGGGCACACACTGTGGGAGCCACGACCGATATTCTGAAGGCGGCGTCCTCTGGTCGCCTCATCTCTCGTTTTGGCGATTTACATTGGCCCGCAGGATCGCCCACGTAGTGTGTGCCGTTGCTCCCTCCTGCTGGAACCACTTCTCCTCTAGTTCTAATTTTTCTAATTGCGGCAGAAAACACTTGGCCCTATATCGCGCACCGTCTACTGTTGTTGGTTGACCAGCGACGTCCTCGAGAAAGTTATCCAGCGTGAACAGCGCACCATGCAGTCACCTTGAGCAGGTGTAATGGCTCCGTGTGCATTACTTATGGATTTTCGGTGCTCCAGGCGCGATAGTTTTGCTTGTTCACGTACCCGCTGAGGTGAAAATGAGCCTCATCGCTCATTATGATTTTGGTTAAAAAATCGAATACTTCGGCCTCGAGATTGAGGACGGCTTGAGCGTAGGTAACACACGTTTGGCGGCCGACACAAAGTAGCTGAGGCACGGACTGTACTTTGCATGGAAACATGCGCAGGTCTTTAACCAAAATTTGCCTTAGCGATGACCAGCTGATGGCTAATTGCAGGGTACGGCGTCTGGTCGATATTTCTGGCGACAGTTCGACATCCTGGCGTATCGTGGGGTCCCATACTCTTCAAGTTTGGTGTCCAAACGGCGCAGTGTTTGCGCAGTTGGTGCCGAAAAACCGGGGAGTCGTCGACGGAATTTGTTACGAAAAAAAATAGACACGATTATTTTGCGTTTTTTGCGTGTGTATAACTTCACGGCTTGTTCACTTGTATTCTACATCTGTCTAGTTTACAAATGTTAAAACAGTTAAATCTGTTTGGCCGCCATTTGCAAAAATAAGAGCACCTTCCACTAGGGTGAATATTTTCTGTAATTTAATTTCCTTTCCACGAAGTATACGAATATTTTAGCAAATCTTCTTACGTGTATTTGAAATTTTAAGTTTCGAAATTATTTTTTCCCTGCACGATTAGTTAAAAAATCACTGCAAAATGGCGGTTATAAAGTCAGTCTTAATTATTTGCACTTTTTTATTAAAATATTTTCCAATTACTTAATAAATAACTTCTAACATTTCCCCTTTGCCAATTAAGCTTTTGCTCACTTTGTTATCTTTGTTGATAATTAATAAAAATATTTATGTCAACGCAATTATAATTTTTTTATTGAAGTTATGTACGCGAGTTTGTTTTACACATAAATTTTATAATTCTGCTGTTATTTGAACATTTGTCTCGTAAATATTTCAAAATTAAATTCTTTCATTGTTTTTTATTAAACTACAGTACGATTATACTCGTAATAATGGAAATAAACAACAACAACAACTACGAAAATTCCATTAATTAAATTGTCGCTTCCCTGTCGGACATTCAGTTAACTTAAAATTAACTTGAATCTAACTATTTCTCAAGTAGTGGTGGTTGACACTTGCATTACTTTTATATGGAATTAACTAACTATTTTAACATTGCGATGTCCTAGGAAGTAGTCAATTGTCCGATTCTGCATTACTTTTAATTAACTTGAAGTTAGTTAAATTTAAGCCAACGAAAAGTTACACACAAAAAATTATCTAAGTGGAGAGCTTTATTAAAGAAGAAGAACTTTATATTTTATTTATATTTTATTAATAATTAATATTTACAATTTAAAAATTTCATTTTTTGTATTTACCGACGCTGAGATTCGAACCAGGGATTTCTGCACTGCAGTACAAGCGCGTTACCTCTAGGCCACCGATACACTTTGCTTTTAAATGTAAAATAATATATTGAAGGAACTAATTTTCTTCTGCTTGATTTGTTAAAGCAATCTAATCTTATTTAAAAAAAATACTGCGCAGTGTTCGTATACATTTTGGTTAATGCAAATTTTGCATTGCGTAGTAGTTGGCTTTAAGTTAGTCTATAGAAGCTAACTTAAAGTTAGTTTTTTTTGTAGTTAGCTACTCATTTGACGGCAGGGTTGTTTGTATACTCAATGCGTGTGTGTGTGTACTAATGTATGTAGATTACAATGCATGTATAAGTAAATAATATGCAACATAAAGAGAGCCCAACTGACAGCGGCTTTAAGATATTTTTTAATGTGCGTACACAGAACCATATCTTTCTGCGGAGTATAAATATATTGCAAACAGTTAATGGAAATCGTTGAAGTTTCATCAAATTGGCCGCTAAACCTTACAAGACCAAGCGAGAAATAGTGCCCCTTATCTCTTTGTCTATCTATCAAAATAAAAAAAAAAAACTATTTCGTTGTACTGTTTTTAACAAATATTTTCTCTTTGACATTTTTAAGGCAAATATATGTATGACACGTGCCATAAGTGACAGATATAGAAAAATCTTGAAGCAATATTTTATGCCAATAATCTAAAACGAGTTGGCCAATTGGGTATACAAAACTATGTTGCATTATGTTGGGGTGTGGTATTACTGTCGCTGCTAGTGCTGATGCATTAGCTGCCACTGTAATTATTTTTGTTGTGGTTGTTGCCATGCTTTTCCACTCACAAGAGATTGAATGCAGTTTGTATGTTTGTTTGTTAATTGTTTGAAACTGTATAATTGTGCCAGTAAAGTCTAAAAAAAATTTAAAATTCCCCACTGGGAATCATTAACACTTGTTTTGTGCCCTGAAAATTATAACAAGACATTGTAGCTTTTTTAGCTAAATGCAATAGGTCAGATGTTAAAGAAACCTTAAGTAAAAATAATTAAAAACTCAAACTATTTTGATAAGCATCTGGTCGTTCATAATTATTTTTTTTAATTTAGTTAATTGGAGTCTAAAATTAATCATTTTCATTTGGCTGTATTCTTCCGAAGTAATGTATTTATATCTTGATTACTTCAGTTATTTGGAAAAAAAAAATTTATTGCATAAATATTTGTTTTATCTTTACTTAATTCGAAAAGACAATACTTAAATATTTGTTGCCATTGTAGTCGTTTTCAGTTTCATGGTTATTGTATTAAAAAAGGATTTAATGCGTTTAAAGAGATAATTACTTTAAACAACATTTGTATATTTTAATACTAATCTTTTTTATATCTCTTTGTTTTGTTATAAATTATGTTTCTATAGAAAATAAAAAAACTTAAATAAAAGAGTAAAAATATGACTTGAAAAAATATTTGTATTTTAAAAAAAGTATGTACATACAGTGGCTCACAGCTTATTTTATGGACTTCGATTTTTTAGTTTTAATAGACGCAACAGTTAGTATGTATATTCTTAACATTGTGGGACAAGTACATAAATATCAGTACACAATTGTCATTTGTATACCTACAGTATTAATTTTCGATCCCATATACATACATATGCTGAATGCAAAAATATATGGAAGTCAACTTAACCACTTGTGTCAGGCGGCTTCTGATTTAAATATCACGCTACAAATACAAAGAGGACAGCAGGCAACATAGCTACATGACTGCAAATGCAGCTGGCTGCAAGCGTAAGCACGTACACAGAAAAAACTTCACAAATTTTTATTCAAACAAACATTTTTTAAAATTTAAATTTTTTTCAAGCAATATTTTATTAGATTCTAATAAAATTGTTACCTGGTTTTTATGTCAAACAAAATAAACGAAAAATCAAAAAATTGTTTTGCTCAATAGCAATAATTTTTTTACTGAAAAAGTAGGAATTTTTTTCCAAAACAAATTTTTCAGCAATCTAATAAAATTGTGTATACTTTTTTATTTCTTTTTTTGTCAACGACAAATGAACTGAAAATTAAAGATCATTTTGCACCGTGCCATATATGTAGTCCGTTTTCCTTTCTCTGTTACATGTAAATTAAATAGGTCATGTTTACAGCCAAAAGACACTACTACCGTTCAAAGAGTACTGATGAGGAAATTGCGTAACTGCTTTCCAAAATGCATTCTACTCGGCTAGTAGCGGTAGAAAAACCTGAATTTTTCAAATAAAAGTTTCTTTTAACATTAATGGAAAAGTATTAATTTCTTCTAATAAAAAGACATTATAAACAAAAATTTAAAAATAAGCAGAACTTTCACTTTTTTCCGCAAAAGTATAGCTTTCTGAGCTTAAAGGGAGCCATGGCATATGCTTTTGATTTTGTTTAAAACTTTTTTAATCGAAATAGCTCGTAAGATCATCATTAATAAGAGCTAAACCTAACTTTATTGCAGCAATCGTCGTGGCGGTCGAAAAAAGAGTCATAAATTAATCGCTCTCGTCAAATAGAATGTATTTTCAATACAAGCTGGGTTATTTAATGGCCAGCTTTTGAGTGCATCAACTATTTTTAAGTTTTAATTGTTGTACTTAAAAGCTAGCCATAAGTATCTATTTTCACTTTTAACTTAAATTTTTTTTTGAAAAATTCTAAACAAAAAATTATCTTTTAAAATCAGTACAATCAGTACTCTTTTTTTAAGATCAGTACATTTTAGTACACACATTTTTAATCAGTACACAAAATAAAAAATCAGTACACGTACTGATAAAATTAGTAAAAATGGTCACCCTATGTATACATAAAAAGAGAAAGAGAGTGTGTTATTAGCCAAAAGTTTCTGAGATTAAAATCTGTTATGGTGTGGCAATACATTTTTTTATTTTAAATTTTAGATGTCGAATTACACAAAATATCTTGCACATCAAAACTTTGAATAGAAAAAAAAACTTTTAATATATGTTAATGTATCAGCTTATATAAAAATTCTTTATGTTGTCCGTTTTTATAAATTAAAAGTTAGGTTAGGTTAGTTTATTTCACGAAGGGTAGTGGCAAGTCCAACTCGCCATCTCCATTTGGAGGCCATCAGGCCCATTGTGAATCCCTTCAGAAAAGTCGAGAAGAAAACTAGAGTAAGTTAAGCCTTTTATAGGTAAGGATAAGGATAAAGAAAGCAAGAGTACCGTCCGCAAGATGTCTAAGAAAGTCAATAGTCCTAGGCCCTGAATCACCTATCTGCCCAGCCACCTAACCCCCTTAATGAAACTTATGTTGCTCCCCAGCCCACTGCCAGGGACCTCACCAAGTCCATCTAAGAAGCGTCCTCCAAACCACCTCTGTCGCCGAATCTGCAGCCCAGGGCAGTGGCAGATTAGGTGTTCTACCGTCTCTATCTCCTCCTCGTCTCCGCATACCCTGCAGAAATCTGGAGAGTTCCTGTTTAATTTGTTCGTCCCATATCTCACATCGCAGTGCCCTGTGATAGTCCCAATAATGTACCTCAGAACCCCCCTGCTCTCCTTGAGTAGCAGGTCAGTGGCCATCCTGTCCAGCCTGGGCCGGACGTTTCCGGCAGGATCCAAAAATCGAGTTTCGCTACCATGTAATCCGTCACACCTGACTGCCGTAGGAGTCGACCATCCCCAACCCAAAATACCAGCATGCCCCTCCGAACACATCCCACGCATACCTGACTCACTGAATCTTAACAAGCTCCTGGCCGCCATTCGAGGAACAAAATCCCCGATAGGAAGAAGATGTAGAATAATATCCAGCGCTGCCTGTGGTGTACTTTTCCTGGCCCCTGTAATGCCTAGAACCACACATCTCTGGACCTTTGTCATTAGCTTTCCTAAGTCGCCCCTTTCCAGGGCCCTACACCATACAAGGCAGTTCTTACGATCTTACAACGGATGTGTAAATCCAATTTACCATAGCCGGTTGCAACTCCCAGTTCCTACCTATGGCGTTCCTACAGGCATAATAGGCATTGAGAGTCTTTCTTACCCTCTCCTCTGAGTTCGCTCTCGAAGATAACTTGCCATCCAGGACGATACCCAGATACCCGGCCCTATCCGCTAGTTTCAGTTTAACCCCATCAAGCTCTGGCAACTCAAACTCTGCCACCTTGTATTTCCTGGTAACAAGAACTAACTCTGTCTTCTCTAGGTTTACTCCCAGTTATAATTAAAAGTTAATTAAAATTAAAATAAAAGCTCGATTGGCAGCACTGTTTTACACTCTTTTATAATTTTACTCAGTTTTTTTATTTGCCGCCTACTAAAATATAAATAAGTTTAATCGGGCCACAACTACAGCGGTGGTAATGTGGCCGTGTAGCTGTGATGCCACCAAAATAATTGCATGTGTTTTAGTTTTAAGAGAACGTAGTCGGTGGCCTGCTGTGGTCTATGTGCTTAGATCATCACGGATCTGAAAAACTATAAAACAAAGATTTTCTGAACTATTAACCCTCTATATATAGTTATTAATTTAAACGTTTCTTAAAGCAAACAAGCTTTGAATTCAATTACTTTTTTTAGTTTTCTGCCATAAAAAAATTTAATTTGATTTAATATGAGACAAAAACTAAAATTTTGTTTTTTTAGCAAATTAAAGGTGCTCACTAAAAATCTTATATAATTTTTGCACTATTATTTTTATTGTATATCATTAAATGGACTTAAATTTTATTTAAATTTTTTTTTCTCTTTAGTATAATTTTTTAATATATTTTTTAACAAATTTTACCATGATGCTGTTGTTTTGAAGGGAATTTTAGCACAAAATGTTTAAGTTTAATTGCTGACAATTGACATAAATTCGAAAGCGACAATAGCTGAAACTTTGAATTTATGTATGTTTTTCGTATGTTCACATATTGCTACATACTTATATATTCCAATAAAAGCTTAATTCCATGAACATACACTTAAAATAGTATTACAGTAACTGACTGTAAGCTGTTTAGGAAGTATTTCGTAAAGTGTTTCTGGAATGAAAACACAGTTAAATTTAAAAAAAAAATGATTTATTTAACTAGTTTGATGAGCTATTTATTTAAAGCAAAAACTAAATGGAAATACTGATTTTCAGTTGATGTTAATTTTGTAAGCTGTTTTGAAGTAATATTTAACTTTACTAATGTTTTTTCTAATGCTTTGTGTTTGCTGTAAATAATATAAAATCTAGTTGTAGAACTTTATTTAGTAGATTTTTTTATGTCTAAATATAAATTAAATATTGTGTTAATTTTTAGGAACATCTTGTTGGAGGGTTTTAAATGAATGTCCAGTTAGTTTAAGTCGCATTTCCAGTTGATTAACCATAAACAATTTTTTGAGTGTACATATGTATTTATGCACAGCTAACATGCAGAATTAAAACATTCATGTTTATGATGAATTTGAAAATTGCAATAAAAAAACTAATGTGAAAACATTATTTTTGTTTGCAATTATAATTGTCACGCAATTGTCAAACTAATGCCTGACAAATACAAACACAGGCAAGACAACTTACATACATTAGTATGAAAGACAACAGGCAGGATGTCTGTCTGATTTACAGTTAAAATTCACATCCTCATAACGTTAAACATAATCAAGGCATTTATTAGTTTGTCTGTAGCATATGGTTGGTTGCATATCATTTGGTACTTGCCACGTTTTATGCAGCAAATCTTTGTGAAAAAAAGTATTTTTTGCGCCAACAGCAGCTTGTTAGTAATAATTTGCTGCAGCAAAAAATAAGTCTCAGCAGATGTTAGATTTTATTTAATTTTTTTTTTGTCTTTTGCCCGTGTGCCGGCCTTATTTTTCATGTAGCTGCAATTATTATTGTCATTTGCAAGGGGATTTGAAAGAAAATAAAAACAAGAAAAATTGCGTCGTTTTTTTTATTATTTATTTTCCACATGCTTTTTAATTTTCCTTTGTTGCAGCCAGTGATGAAGCATGCAACTCAGCAAGTTATAACTAACTTGTCATGCAATTAACACAACGTTTTGCAACAAGTTTTAATTTAATTTTTCTCTATTTGTTTTTTTTCTGCTTTTGTTGCTTTTGTAATTTATTTGTAACTTTTCCGTTTTCCCTTATGGTGCGTATGTTCTCTGTGTTATTTCTGATGTTGCATGTAGTATAATTCTTTGTTGCATGTTTGCTCATTGGTAGTTTTGTCGTTTATATTTTTTTCTGTAATTGTTGTTGCTTTAGCATGCCGTTAGTTAGTAAATTAAAAAAGTTAAAATAAATAAATGTGCTCCTAGGGTGGTGCTAAATAATAGAGGAATTTCCCAAAATTTTTAAAATTCGCCATAACTTTTTTAAATTTAATTAAAAAATAAAAAATAATGCTTTATATGCAATGCAGTATCCCTTAAGTCCTAGAAAGATTCGTCTTGTCTAACAATTTCGTTCAAATTCTCTCTTAGTTGGGAGCATCATCTGCCTCTTCCTGTTCGTCTACCGTCTGCCAGCAAGCCCTTTAGAAATTTTATTGCTAGCGGTATCGGACTGGCCCCGTATCGAGCTCTTTTTTGACTTTATGAGGTTGAAAACGCCACTAAGATCATTTTCACAGTCCCTTATTAGCCTGTGCAACCCATAAAGTTTCTTTAAAGTAAGTAGAAACTTTTCTTTTCACTTGCAATTGGTACACAATGCACCTGACTGTGATTTTCCAAGCGGCCAATATCTACGATTTAAATACAGACGCATATAGTCCATATGACCCCCTAATTTTTCCCCTGTAATAAAATAGCCCACTCTTTCTGATCTGTGTTAACGGAGTGTGAAAGCGTTAAAAGAACCATGAGATATATGAACTGTGATAAGATATGATAGTGCTGGCTCGTCCATGTCAATCCAATATGTACAAATATTTCGGCTAAAAATGCGTTAAAGGATAACTGCTACGAAAAGGTCAGACAGGGAAAAGCAACCATCTAATAAAAAACTAAGCAAAAGAAGGTGCGTCAATCATTCGTTTAGTGAAGTGAAATAAGCACCCACAAGACAGAAGGCCCTGTAGGATATTCGTCGGGCAGTCCAACAAAGGGTTTCAAAGCTAACTTATAAAAAGAAGTAATATTCTGTCTGCGTAATTGTGAAAGATGCTGCCTTATGTCCTTCCATTCTGTTCACATTGCTTTGCGTGGGTTGCCTAATGGCAATCTTCCAGGTGGGACATGAAAACATTCTGCAAAAGTACTCTCAGACTTATAAAGATGTGTTAAAGAAGTATTCGATAAATACGTGTTTCGTTCTCATATCCTCAACATTTTTTCTAGGACATCATCCACTTCTCTGTAGCCCTGTAGGGCAAACAAATTAGCTTAATTTTAATTTGGTAAAATACAGAAGCCTTCCAGTTGGGCCTTAAAGTGCCTGGACAAAGAAGTAATTTATTTCAACTTAAAAAAGATAATTTCGAGAGTGATTGCGGATTCGATGCGTACCACAGATCTTAATAAACTGTAAAATGAGTAAGAGTTTGACTTAGTATTTAAACTCGAGTGATTCATAATATATATTATGTAACTTTCAAAAAATATTTGAATACATAAACTTAGAATTTCGTTTGTTTTATCACTCCACTTGGACTTCCCTAATGTCCTTTGCATACATAAACACACAAGTTCTCTTTGCCACACATCTACCCAGAGCAATATTCACTAATGGAATAGAAGTATGTACCATAGTTTTATTTAAGTCTTATTTGTTTTTCCAGTTCCATTTTCTCTTATATTTAATTGTTACAGTCTTATATATAAATTTATTATAAAAAAAGTAAATTTAAGTAAATTATTATACATGCTGCATTGTCGGGAGTTGTGTAGCATGAACTATAACAATTGTACGATTACAACAAAAACCTAAAATAAAACAAAAAACGAACAAATATATTCTATGATCAAACAGTTAAGAACATAAACTAATTGACTGGGAACATTTAAATTAAGACTAGTATGTTGGAAATGTTTTTTTATTTATTTACTCATTAAACTAAAAGGGAGCAAATTATGAATAATTAAATAACCAGGAAGAGAAATAACAAAAATATTAAATTAAAAGTTAAAGTTTAAACTCATGTTAAGCAAAGGGTCATTGAAGAAAGTTGTTGACAACACAACCAGCAAAACTAAACAATATTTAAAAAAAATCAACACTGTGGAGCTTGAATATTCATATTTAAGAGGAAAAAGCTAAGTACCACTGTAGGCAAAAAGTGTTCGAAAGTTAAAGTGACTTTCGTAAATGGGGTTTACTTGATCGGGCGTATCCTCGATAAAGCACCAGTCTTCACAAAATTTGGTTGCTTTATTTCTGTTTTAAAAAGACTTGCGAATGCATAGCCTTTTATGAAGTTAAATTTGATTTTCGGGAGCTAGAAACCATGATATATTTTGGATTATTCAAGTTATGTACACGAAGAATTTTTAAAAATAAAGTAGTATTCGAGTAAGCTATAGCCTAAAGTTCTTTATCCCAAAAGGGCATTAGTATGTGATGATCACCATAAAAATAATATGTTTCTTATTTTCAATTAACTATCTTAAAAATTGCGACCTTTAGCATGTTCACAAAAATACATGGACTTACAGCCGGATAGCTTTCTATGAAAAATTTTTTTTTTTATCGGTATTTAATCTTTCCTAGCCCCCATATACTTTCGAAAATATGCGCTTAAACCTTTGAACTGCCTCAGGTATTTCTTGAAATTTATGAATATACAGAGTATGATGCCAACCATTCTTGACCGTGGATGAAGAAAAATTTCAATCTAATCTTTCACTAGATTTTAATGATCGTATGGTTTCCGCCTGTGTCTGGAGAATCACTTGGACATTGTCAGTGCCGTATTAAAATTCGCTTCCAAATTGCTTCGTGTGAGCTAAAATTCGACTCGTATGTGGTAATATATAGGAAATAATACACGTTTTGTCATTGACAATTTAAAAACCTGATCAAAGTAAATTGACAGTTTGCAAATGTTGGTAATGGGATAATAATTACATATATGATGACGGAAAGGGCGAAAATGCCGTAAGCTATGGTAAGTGCATAGAAGCGGTTTCCTAAGTTGGAGAGCGTTGACGCTTGCATATGAGGTCAAAGGTTTTATTTTAGTAAGTCGAAAAAAAGTAATCATTTAACTTATTTAACTTTATTAGTGTGATTAAGTTTAATTTTATGGTCAAGGTTACGCGTGAGAGTACAAACAAATAACAGACTAGTAATTAGGCCACAAATATTGAAAGCGAACACGAGGGACACCCAAGAGACCCGGTATTCCGTTCAAACAAAACACAATCTTTACTTACTGGCCATTTCAAGTAGAGTGCAGCAGGCCTTCCATCTAAAATATGATCTGGTATTGTAAACGATCACAAAGAAAAAACGAGCGTCAACTGATAGAGACGACTTCTTTTGCGAAAGAAGAAAATACAACTCTGATTTATGGGTGTTACTCTAAGTATTGAAAAAAAGCTCATCCATTGGAAAACATTCAGCAACCTTTGCTTTCATAATCAACATTAATGGATGAAATAGAACTCGATTTTTTTTTTGATTTTTTTCTCATACAATTTTCTCTCATACAATTTGGCGCAAAATTACGGTGCTGGAAGCCTGTCAATTTGAAAAAAAATTCTCTCAACAATATTGCCACACTTTTATAAATTTTCATACATTTTGTAAACAAAACCACATATTTTAAAGAAGAATAATAAGAACATGGGGGGGGGGGGGTTATTTACAAATGAAATTTAATTAAAAACTTTGGAAAAAATTTGGAATGTTGCTATAACTATTGTTGGACTTTGACAAAAATATGAAATAATACTACAAAGTTTACGGTACGCGTTCGGATAGCCGACTTAAAACACTACACAAGTGGTATCGTGGTATGTCTAAAACTTTATAAAAACTATGATAGGAAAAATTTGTTTAAATAAAGAAACTTGCAAGCAAAAGGTTTTCGTGACTTAGCTTTGAGGTTTAAGGTACAAATGCTAACTGGGTGATCTCACAAAATGTTTAGGAGGTTGGTCTTATGCATTATATATAACCTTGAAATGGCCTTCTAAGGGATTAAGTGAACTCATTTCTTGCTTATAGCATCTGATTTTAATGTAATACGTCGCAACGGACCACGTTGGGTTGAAATGGCTCGAAAGTGACGCTTAATTGAATTTTTAAAATTAAGTTTTTGTATTAATATTTGGCATCAGATAAATTAAGATAAAATTCTACATCACCATGTAAATGTTCAAGCATCTATCTTGTCAGCTGACTCCGTAGTGACGTGTCAAACTACAAAATTTTTTGCAATTTTTTTAAAAAGCGAAGAAATTAAAATTTTGCATTAAACGAGTCCGTAATTTCCCAATTTAACGGTAACAAAGTGTTTTTTTAAGAATGGAACCTTCAACTTCAGGTAATTAAGTGTATGAAAATGATTTAGTGTTTTTGAAAATATGTCTGAAAATAATTTTGACGATTTTTTTAAAAAAGGTCAAAAATTGGCCTATTTTTGATGTTTCGTGAACCATAACTTAAAAATTAGTTAAGGATGGGGTTATTGGCTTGATATTGCAAAAAAGAAAATTTGCGCTTTTGATGCTCCATTTTTGGCTATTAACATTTTTCTGTTTGAAGTCGTGTTTTTTCAAAGTCATGTATTTAACAAAACTAACGTTCGTTCAATGATTACTATTGTTGTTATTGCTGTCGGAGATAGGTGCGTAAAAAAGTTTCAGTCATCTTCATTCCCGAGACTGTTAAAATGGTTTTGTATGACTTCTTCAATACATAAATTTTTAATTTATGGTCCCGAAATCTTAAAATATGCTCTTTTATCAATTGGAAAACTTTCAGAAGAAGCTCAGGACGCCTGAAATAAGGATTTTGAAAATTATAGGGAACATTTTGCTCGCAAATGCAGCCGAGAAAAGTCGAATAAAGATTTTCTAAATATATTTTTTCTCAGTTCAGATCCATCCATATGTAGTATTAATAAACAAAATGAGCGGAAAGAAAAGCAACAATTATCAAATTCTGAACTACAGCTTTTGTTATCGCCTATTTTTTCTCAAGAAATACATGATAGTGAAAGTAATGATAGCGAATATTATGATGACGAAGGTGAGGATAAACATAACATGGTTTATTTTTTAATGTATGACAACCATTGATAAACAAAAAAATTATAAAAATTTATTTCGTTACTTTTTTAAAAAAGTTGTAAAATTCTCGAAATCCTTCGAAACCCAAATTCAGACTATAAATTGAACTAATATCCATATTTATGCAAAAAATATATTTATTTTTTTATTTTTTAGATAGAAGATAATATAAGCTTTTTTTTGCTTCTTATTTTTTGAAAAAATCACGTTCCTTTTTAAAATTACGGCGAAAATTCTGAAACAAACTATAATTTTCCGAAAAATAAAAATGTCTATAAATCGTAAAAAAATTTTTTTTTCCGTGTATCTTTTTTTCAGAATATGCCTTTTTATGCATACTTAATGATTAATCGCCACTTTCGGTGTCATCGAACCCACTGTGCGTACATACTAAAAACTTAAATTTATTCTTTTATTTAAAAAAAGCATATCAATTAGAACTTTTTGTAAAATTTTTTAGTTTTTATTTAAAAAGTTTTCATTACTTTTTGCATTTTTTATTATTTTAATTTTAATTAAACGGTCTGCTAAAATCTGTTAAAACCAAAATTTATTAATTGAAAAATAAATGTATTTTAACAATTAAGTGCTTTAACTAATATTATTTTTTTTAATAAACGACTATAAATTTAATTTTAAAAGATTTTTTATTAAATTTTTTTGTTGTAAATTTTATTCAAAAGAATATTTATTTACCTTTAACTTTTATGGGTTAAATGATGAATAAGTCAACCATCAAGCTGCTGAAATGCTGTCGTACTGTTACTGCTATTGCTGTTGTATAAAAACAATGACACGCGAAACATTCACAGACTGACTAAATGACTGACCGTTTACACTGACACTGTGTATGTGATGGTTTGTTGTTTATTAATTTTGTTCTACTTTATAAATTTATTTAATTAAAATACACATTGGCGTTGTTAATATATTATTTTTATGTTTTTTTAAATTTTTAATTTTTGTATTTTGTTTTGTATTTAAACAAAATAAAGATGAAATTGTTGTTTTCCCTTGTATCTGTTTAGCCTTATGGCCATTTAATATTTTTGCTATTGTTTTTGCTATTGGTGCTGCTGCAATTCTTACTACTGTTGTTTCTGCTCAATGCCTGAAGCAAAATGCAATAATTATCTACAATGAAAATATAAAAAACCAAAGAGGAAACTTTAATACAAGAAAAATTCTGTAGTTTTTGTATATAAAACAATTTTAATAATTTGACTCTCAATCGAATTTAAAAACAATTTTTATTAAACATTTTTTATCCAATTAAAGCAAAAATACTGACATGGTCTTGATATTTGTGGAAAATATTTACTGTCTATTTATACACATAAATTAATTAAAAAATAAATGAAAAGTGGTAGGTGTGTATTTATGTCCTTTTAAATAGGAAAACACCTACTTAAGCTAACATCCTTTTGTACAAAATTTAAGTACAGTCTTGACAAAAACTGGCGAAACGTTTGAAACGAATGAATAATAGATCTGATATTTTTACTAAACTTAAAAACTATCGGAAAATTGTTTTCAGCTTAACGTTTAACAGATTCATTAAGGCAAAACCAAGGCTAAGCTAAGTGCTTCCTTCAGAAAACGTATTATTTGGGTTTTAAAAATAGATTTTTCTTGTGTGGTAGTGAAAAACATGCTTATTTATTAGTTGCTAAATATTTAAGTTCTCTTAATCTTAACATACATCATATTCGTCTGGGCAAAACCAAGGCTATACCAAGCGCTTTTTTTCAAAAACGTTTTAGTAACTGCAACCAAATATTTTGGTTTTTATTATTATTCGGTTTTTAAAATCGAATTTTTTATATCGAATTCTTTGCACTCTTGCTCAGAGCCAACTACCCAAGAACTCGTTTCATGGCGACCACCTCTGTGGCATTTTACTCTCTTTTTGTAAAATTAAAGTGGATTAATAAGCCGACAGAATTGCAGAGGCCTTATGATTCAACAAATCTAGGTGTGAAGACACTAAGATCACCTTGCCGAGGATAGCTCCCAGATGTTCCAGATCTCCTTTTTATATGCACAAGTGTAGACTAGGGGATACCATGGCCTTAATTACTGGTCACTGTTTGTTTGTAAATAGATTTACATTAAAAAAAAACACACATGTTAAAAGTGAGAATTAAATTTATCCAAAATCGTACTTTCAATTTTTAAGTACAATCCGTACTTAGGTTTTCTTAAACCAAGTCTATTCGGATTACTTAAAAGATCAAGTATATGTATGTATGTTTTTACATAAAAAAAAACAAATTATCCCGGTGGCCAATATGGTAGCGCACTGGTGTTGCAATTCGGTAGTCCGAGGTTCAAATCCTAGCTACGGTAAGTACAGAAACATATTTCAAATAATACACATTAAATATGTTTAAAATAAAGATAAATATAAAACTCTTCTTCTTTAATAAAGCTCCGTAAATAAAAAAAATACTTTTCGTTTTTGTATTAATTCTTTTTACCCTTCAATCAATATCCTTAGGCTTCCATCTGATACGTTTCAAACTTAAATTAGTCCTTTTTCGGCCAGGCGTGTCTAACAGTTAGAAACTCACACTAGATAAATCGTACTTGGCTAAAGAAATTTCTTACTTGGTTAAAGAAAATCCGTACTCACCGTACTGTTTATACCGCTACAGCGTGATTTAAGCAAATACTACTTGGTTTATGTGTTGTTTGTCGGGACTGCGTTTCAACAGTTTCTGTAGAAACTTTCAGGCTGCAGAAGAGACAGAAAGTGTTCAGCACCTCTTGTGTTTCATTCTGACATTGGGAGATGTTTAGGTCTGGCAATTGAGTGGTAACAGACTGCATATACTTCGAATCTGGCCAACATTGGCTTATCGAGTCGATCATCCTTTGGCAGAAATAGCGACTGGTTTGAAGTCGGATACCATTACGCGGCGATTATTGCTAAGCATCTGAATTGACATCTATCTTTTTTTGAGTTTTCTAATCTGAACTTATTTTATGTTTTTTCTTTTTCTATCTCCTTCCCTTTCTCTCTCTCTCTCTCACTCTCTCTCACTCACCTTTAATTAAAGCGTATTTATACCCACAACCCATACGTTATAAGGGTATGCATTTGTGAAGATATTCTTAGATTCAACAACGATAGTCTATGATCCACCCTGAATTACACCGGCCAACAAAAATCTAACCCTTAAGTGGATTAAGGCCTGTCCATCCGTCCGTCTATCTGTCAGCCCCTGCATCTTTAAAAATGCTCGCAGCGCTTGATTTCCACGTGTTTTAAGATCAAAGAAAAGGTCGCATTTTTAAATTATTTTGATGAAATTGTGTAAATCTATGTTCTTGGGCCTATCTGGCTTATTCGAAATGGCGATTATAGGTTGACTTTTTAAATAGTCTTTTAAAAAACGTTCCTCAAAAAACCACATAATGAATAAATGATCGTTTATTTATTTATTTATTTATTTCTCGTTAGTTCCTATACAACAAGATTATATCTTATATTTAAATTATAGGAATACAAATTATGCAATAACTTAATCTAATTACATAGAATTAACAATGAAAATAATCGAACAAATTTCACAATTAAAGATATATACAACAAAGTAACGCTTAAATATTAAAAGTTAAATTTAAGCAAAATTATTAAACAAAAAATTTTAAACAAAATGATTAAACAAAAAATGTTTAAAACTGTTTGTGTTGCTATTGATTTGTTGGTTTGATGGTAGTGAATTCCAAAGGCGAATACCATTGATATAAAACTGCCATTCAGAGACAAGGTGCCTGTATTTAGGGATAATGATGATTTTACCCCTAAGCGATCTGGCAAATCGTAGTATGACAAACAGATAAAAAGGTTTTTGAGTATGAATTATTTTATGAATTAAGAGAAGTACTCGAATTTTAAGAAAATTATCAATAGAAACTCCTAGAAGTTTCTTGGCATATGAAGAGGTATGCTCAAATCTTCTTAGTCCATAGACATAACGTACGATATTATTAAAAAGGACGAAAATTTTACGCATACTAGCCATTTTGCATTTGGCAAAAATTTTGCAGCCATATGTTAAAACAGGAATCAAAAATGATTTTGCAAGCATTACGCGAATCCTAAGGGGGGTGAAAACCTTAGTTAACCACAAAGTTCTCAATTTGCAATATGTTTTACCCACAAGGGTGGTAATATGATCAGACCATGTAAGATTACTGTTAAATACTATACCTAGATTCCTGATACCATTAAGTTTTATTTATTCGTGACATAATCATACGACAGTAAGCAGCTGTTTGAACTATGCTTATGGGCAACACTCTATTTGATTATAGGTGACTTACCATTACGCCATAACCATAACCTAAAAAACCAATTGAGTTTTGGTTTTTATGGCAACGGTGATGGTTATGGCGTTATGGTAAGTCACGTATAATTGAATCTTTAGTCCCATATAAGACACCAGTTTATAGCATACCTTTATGCCAACCTCCCTTATAAAGTGTTTTTCCTAATTTAATAATATTTTTTATTATATTGTCTAAATAAATAACTTAAAAAATTGTATTTGGTAACACTTTTGTATTTTTGCTTTAATTAGTTTTTTTAAACTTCTGTTAACTTTTGTCAGCCACTGTTGTAAATTTGTATCCTTACATAAAACCGTTACTACATACAAATACAATTTTTATAAATTATTATATTTTAATATATTATTTCCTTTTTTATTTTATATGTAATGGTTTTTGTTGCTTATTTTTTTATTTTTATTTAAAATACAACCATATTCTCGTACTAAAGGTTTTGCCATAATATTTCAATGGCAGAGATGGGCCCTCGTGAGAAGGGTTACATGTCAATGGGGATTCTAAAATCAAATTTGTATAAAATGATTAAAAAAATAAATAAATGGGGTAATCAAAAAAAAATGAAGTTTCCACACTTTTGGGATTTATTTTGAAATTTTCTTTAATGTTTGTTTAAAAAGGAAACGTGAAATATTGAAAACATTTTTTTATCAAGAATGAGATAAGTTTAGTGTAGGTTAACAGCAATTTTTAAAGATTATTTTAGGTTAAAAGCTTACTTAGCTTAGAAGGAACCTAAAAATGTTCGGGATATTGTAGTTGAAATTAACATTTTACAAAATCAGGTCTGAAGGATCTGCTTTTAAGTTGTGTTGAACATCTCTAAAGTAATTACGCAATGCAAAAAAAAATTAATTTTCCCAAACTATGTATGGTTACTGTTTTCTGAATTTTTATATAAATTAAAATTTACATAAATTTTTATTTAGATCAAATTTATAATTTAAGTATCCTTTTGCATTTGCTGCCTTATTTGCATATGTGTGTAATCAAAAGTGAACAAACAATTTTAAAATAATTTCAATAAAGTTATACGAACACACATATGTACACATACACACACATAGGTTCATATATATGTATATGTGTATAATTTTAGTCCTTTAATATAAATATATACATAAATTACTAAATGTACTTAAACATTTTATCATAAATCAAAATTAAAATACATTATTTATTAATAAATAAATATTAGTTTGCATTAACACATATAAAAGTTTTACAAATACTAATGTAATATTGACAATAAATAATTATTAATATATATTTAATTTGAATTAAAGCACTTTAATGGTTTTATACAATATTAAAAAAAATTTTTAAAAACTAATTTTTTTATATTTAAAGGACCTAATTTCAAAAGGAAAATTAGTGCTAAGCTCCTAACAGGAGAAGCCAGAACTTTTTAATATGTGTTTAACTAAATAAAACGGTTTTAAAATCAAGTGATTTTTAACTGAACCTCAAGTTATTGCCTGAGACCTAAGCCTAAGACTCTAAAATTAAGAAACTTTAAGCAAATTTTTAAAAATATAAAAGTAATAGAACTGTCACATGAACGATGTAAGTTGTTAACGCTTCAGTTAAAAAAATTAATTATCTTAACTGTCAACCTTTAAAGTTTTCTATTATAAAAATTTTTATGTTCCTAAAATAATATTTATTTAAGAAAATTTAAAATCAACTCCTGTTATTAGCTCCGCATTAGCAACAATTTTAAAATCAATAATCTGTTGTAAGCAGATTTTCAAAATATTTTGATTTTATTTACAAAAAAAAGAAAATAAACTTTTCCGTCAAGTCAACAAAAATTTGTTTAAATTATGAAATTGAAAACCAATATTTTATTCAACATTCATTGTAGAGTTAAGTAGTTTCTTGTTTAAATAAACAGAAAAATAAATGTTTTTTGAAATACTTTTTTCTATGTTATGTTATATGAAGCTAGTCTATTAAGCTACGAGGGCAATCTTCGAATTTAAAAGAAAACAACAAAAACCCTTTGTTTTAGCAGTAAAAGGCTTTTCATTAAACTATACGTTTGTGAGCCCTGTTGTAAACCTAAAATATAAATTCCTCGTGGCGTAGAAGATGTTGGAAACGAAGTAACGGCTCTGATTCATTTTAACCTGGAAAAATCCATATCAATCTAAGCCTTTCCTTCTTTAAACTATGGATACTGACCTCCTTGTGTATCTCCTGGGGTAGCTGCCTTTACCCATTGAAGGGAGTGAGCTAAAAAGTGCCGATGATTCGCCCATAAGAACGATGAAATTTTGTTGAGGTCTCTGGTTAGTAAACCAACTTTGTAAAATCTGTCCTACTATAAAAAAACCAAGAAGAAGATTAACGGACCATTCTGATGCGGACAAGCCCTGCAAACGTTTTAAAGACCATGATTTGTGAACCTGCGCATAGAATGTTCGAACTTTATATAAAGAGTTTGCACTGGCGGATGTACTTGAAAATTACAAGGCCGATATAACTGCCTTACAGGAAGTGCAATAGAAAAGTCGTTCCAGCTACAACAAAAGTCGTCCCCGACGAGCTGTGCTATAGCTGTCATGAAACAAGATATAAGTTTGGCTGTGGATTCACGGTTAGCCGGGGGCTGCAACACCTTGCCTCCAGATTTACTCCCGTGGATAAGAGGTTAGCCACAGTTCCTGAAGAATCCAAATTCTTCACCATCAGTCTTGTCTGTGCCCATGCCCCGACCGAAGAAAAGGACGAACAGACCAAAGATATATAATTGTTACGAGCGCCTAGAGAAAGCATATGACCGCTGCCCCGGCCATGACATTTAAATCGTCCTAAGAGATTATAACGCGAAAATAGGAAGGAAAAATATCTTTGGTTCAAGAGTCGCAAAATTAAGCCTCACGTTAAAGGAATGAGGCTAATAGCCTTCGCCGTGGCAAAAAATATGGTAGTTAGCAGCACCATATTTTGACATTTTGATATACATTAAGCCACGTGGCTGTCACTAGAACAAAACACGAGGAACCAGATTGATCATGTTGTGGTAGACGAAAAGCAATCATCCCGCGTGTTAGACGCATGATAGAACAAAAGAGCGAACATCGATTCGGCCCATTTTCTAGTTGCAGCAAAGGTTAGCACCCATCTAAGTTCGGCGAGAAACGTACGATCTGACACAACACGAAAGTTTGACGTCGACAAGATGCAGACGCAACAAACAGCAATGTCTTACCCGCTCGATTGATACGTTTGCTTGAAAAAAACACATTTTTTCCCGATAAAGTGGGTACCAAAAGCCTTCCTCAAAGAACCCATTGAACGACCAGGGGTGTAGTAATGCCACTGAAGCGTCAGTCAGTAGCAACGCGTCTTGCGAACGAAAGGTATCGGGAGAAAAGGAGAGAGTAAAAGCGTCTATTCCATAAAAGGAAGAGAAAAATGAAAAGTCGTGGGTGTAAGCGTATCTAAATGTTCAGGAGCAGAATGAAGTCCGAAAGTTTTATCGAAAAGTTAACACTACAGAAAGTCAAATATCAATCTAAAGGCTTTGGTATATGCACATTCTCCTGCAAATATGAAGAAGTTTATCTGGTGACGGATACAGATAGTGTGCTGAGGATATGGAAGTCCATTTTTCACTCCTAATGATATCTGATAGTAGCAACGATGAAGATACTACGGAGCCAATCTCAGAATACGGTATTGGGTGTAGAAATAGTAAGTAATACCTGCAGTAATGCAGCTTGCCTACAAAGGACATTTTTAGGATCACTTTATGAAGTGATGAGATGATCGTATGATAGCGATGTGTTTTGTTTTTAACTTAAAAAATACTGGCAGACGAATGGAGATCATTAAGCCGACTTAAGAAATTTCTGGGATAATTTTTTTGGGTGTTTAAAACACCTGCACAAACATGTTACAGATGGGGTATATGGAGTATAAATATAAACACAATTTCTTTAAACAAATTGCAAGAATCAAAATAAAACACGTCGCCAAATTTATATACAGGTTTTCAAATATAATTTTAGTATGTATTTAAAAATCAAATTGTGAAAGTACAAAAATCGATGTAAATATAATTTATGAAAATGTTTAACTAATTTATTACCAACAGTTTGCCTTAACGTAGTAACGTCAAGTCCAGCGAAATTAAAAAATGGGTTATGAATAAAATAATAATTTGGGTTTTCCGAAAAATGGACAGCTTTATTAGACAAATAAAAAATTTAAAAATATATTAAAAAATAATTCCATATAAAACAAAAATTTAATTCAATTCCAAAACTTCCTACTCTCCGTATTTAAATTTGTTTTCATTAAAAGCAAAATAAGCTTTTGTATAAACAGTTTTCTTTTCCTTTGACAGACATCAATTCTGTAACCGCAGCAAAAATACTTTATTGCTTATTTGTTTTTCACAGAATATAATTTAATGCTGTCAGCAATAAAATGGGTTCGAAGAAATAAAGCACAGTTTCACAGTACAATATACTGTGTATTTGTTTTGATACTTGTATTGAATATGTGATTAAAAAAAATTTTTAAATTCTTAATGACGTATGAACTTGTATAAGAGTCAGTTTATGAAAATCAATATCATTTTACTTTCAGATATCTATGTAATACGTTGGAACTCAAATAATAATATGATAAAAGAAAAATTGCAAATGGGTTTTTAATGTTTTTTTTTATTAAAAAAATAAAAATATTCACAAGCAATCGATGCACAATACATTCTCAAGGATATTAAATTCCTTTTTTGCTGTAGTAAGTTTTCAAACAGTAGCATGAATATTTTTACGAAAGAACTTAAGCTTGTTTAGTAGCAGCAAGGTGGTTCTTAAATATAAGGTAATCTCTTACACTTACTTTTAACATAGTAAGAAGGGTATACGTTAGTGTTTTCACATAAGAATCTACCCAGAGGGTAATGTATCACGCTGGTTTTACCACGTGAGTTCACCTAGATAGCAGTTCCTCTATCACAGCTCAGTGCTAAACTGTTACAAACACCTTTTTTAAGAGTTTGACTATCTAAATCCGGGTAGGTCCTTTAGTTTTAATAGCGTCATAGGTTTTTAATATACGTCGGCAAGACCCCTCTTCCGTAGGCTGTGAGGCAATGACCACAACCCAATATTAAGTGATAAGCAAATTCAATTGACACACCTTCACCTCAAATTATGTACATTAACTAATCCTCTTTACCTCTAATATATCTTCTCATTTTATCGTCTCTTTGCCATCTCGTTTATAAAATTATTTTAGTTCAAGCTTACTTTCACAATTTTACATCACTTTTCATTCCCATTGATATTTCTTTTCTTACATCATTTCATCATTCAATCATTTTTTTACCTAAGCACAGCACTAAGCCAGCACTTTCCATTATTTGATACTCCTATACTAGGATCTCTCTCTGCTCATACGGAAGCTAATTTCCTGTATTCGTCTCTAGCTTTGTAATCGACGTCCCTGTTGAGTTTCAGAAAGCCTAGTTCTTAAATTATATCTTATGCCTGGAATGAGCCACATCAATACGAAAATTCATTTTCTTGCGAACTTTAAAGTTAGTACAAGACCACTTACGGCGATCAAGCTTTAGTGCAAATAAGGTGAACCCCAGCTTACAACTTTTGTCCTTGGCTGTCCTGCTTTCAGAAAACCATAGTCATCACGTGTTCCACAATGGTGACATTGCCATTAATCATGCGAAACATAGGGCTTTCTGATTCCTTATGCACCAGATAAGACTCTGGCCAGCCGTGAAAATTTTTGGATACATCCATAAAATTCCTACCAATTTTAGTATTTGCACTGATACGGTATTGGCACCCTAGTTCCTAGTAGTGATGCGTCATCTAATTGCAGAGTAAAATCACACAGCATCAGAAAGGATAATCTGCCCCAAACTAGACTATGGCGAACCACATAAGTCTAAGCAGATATTATTTAACATGTCTTTTAGCCTTCCAGATAACTGGAACTCGCCCGGTTATTACCCTGTAAAATAGGCATCAGCCTTTATGGAAGGTATGTTAGCAGGCCCCCTGCTTTATCAGAAACTTATCATTCAGTAAGAAGTATATACATATGTGGGTTTGTCATAACATCTATAATTTCTACAATGAATTCTGGATCCTTATAAAAACTAAAGTTAATTTGTTCATGTACTTCTATCTACCTGTTGGATTACTTAAGGCAAACAAAGTCGAATCCTACTGGCCGCGTCTTAGTGTCAGCCTATCAAAAATATCCTTGTAACAATCGTTATTCCATCTAACTGAATTGGTTAATTACGGATCGAGACATAGACAGCAGGTTACTTAAAGGAAATTTTATTTTAATACAAAAACACGGGGAGTGATATCCCTCCTCTTACTGCATTAAATTTATGACATTTTTGATACACTAAGTCTCAGAAAATATTGAAGTTACAGACATTCAAGGTGATAAGAGAAGCTAGTTGGGATGGATCAAGTTTATTGGAAGCCTCCACGCAAACGGATAAATTTATGGAATTTTCAATACGCTTTACTTCAGAAACTACAACAAAAATAGCTGTAAAATTTTTCCTTAAGGTTATCTTGTTTTTAAATATAATTTTGAAAACACTTTTTCATTTACTGCTATCAAGATTTCTAGCCAAATCTAGTTTATTTGGACTAAATTTCCCAACAAAGCGCTCTTACTTGTTACAGAAGTAGGTCTATTTTAGCCACAGGCCATTCTAAACAAGATGTTAGGAAGCACAACAATCTTGAGCCAAACCTACGGCAGTTTCGAATGTTGGTACCAGGACTGCTTGTTACGCTTCCAGACTAGCGTTGGTTTAACATCTATTCCTCCCTGACTAGGGCTTAGGCTGCATCTGTCGATTCAGAATAAATCCTAACGCTACCAATCCTTAAAGAAAAACTAGCGGAAGCTTTTCTGTATTTCAATAAATTATATATGTATGACTAAATTGCCTAATTGAAACAACCCAACCTTATTTCCAATGCGGGATAAATACTACTTAATTTTTTAAGTTGCTAGGATTTTCAGGATTCACTACGTGATAGTGACAGTAGGAATCGTGTGGACTTAGCTTAAGTGTTTGCATACCCTGAAGATGCATCTTCTCTTTAACCTTATGGACGTCTCTATCGAACATGCTGGCCCCAAACATTAAGCACTTAATCACTGTGCCTCGAAAGAGGATAAAGTGCTGTGACCACACGGAACGAAGAGTATCGTGTGGTTCACTACTTTGTTAAAGGATCTCTTGGGTTTGCCGCAGGAGAGGCTGTCTAGGCCACTTACAAACCGTAAGCAATCTGAAGGCCGTATCACAGATTGGACAGGCATGAAACGATATCCCTTAGGCCCACGAGTTTTCAGCAATTCAGGATCCTAAATTACTTCGACACTATTTAATATTTTTATAAATTTTATGCAAAATAATTTTCTTCATTATTTCCACTCAATAATAATGATTCGTTCTTATTACTACTTTTAAATTAAAATCTGGCTATTGGTCTCAATGGACCACTTTTTACCAAAAGTAATACAAATTACAACAAACATATTACGCTCACTAACATAACTCTTTGTTTACGTTTACATTTTTGTTGTAATGAATATTATTTAACACTCTTACTTTATTTAAAACAATAAAAACAGATGATGATAATTTGTATTTCACACAACAATATAATTAAGGTTAAAACGATTAAAATGTATATTAATGCACAGCAGAGATAATTGCAGTTAAAGAATAATAAGAAAGTAAAGAAATAAATAAAAATTAACTCTTTTTTTAATTGCTTACAGATTAAATGGGAAATTATCTACTGCATCTGTGTTCTTAATGATCTTTGCTGATCTCAATCATGTGCTCAAAATATAAACACGCACGTCATTTTTAGCGCCACTTTCATGGAAAACTGTGTATTCATTTGACGTGTTTCCTTCTTAGTGGAATTTAATAGCCAGTATGTGATTATTGAATTTTTTTTCTTTAAAAGGTCATGTGGAAACGATCAAAGATTGTTAGAGTAGATATGTGAATGTGTTTGTTTGTTTATAAAAGTAAATGGTTATATACTGTATAAGATTGTACGGGTTTTATAAGTTTATGAAACATGTTCTTTGTCTGTTTTTAAATGCTGTAACGTGTTTCTGCTATATTTTAATTAAAGGCCACTCTTGACTGATTAAGAGGTCTGCAGCGGATAAGTTTTTAAGTAACTTTTATGTAAAAAAGAATATGCACTTCTATTCGCTCGCAGTGTGAGTACGGAAAATAACTTAGCCCTAGTTTGTCAAACAGCAACATTTATGGTTTAGGAATAAAAAAAATACCTTAGAAAGTGAACGTAAATAAAAACTACGAGAAAAAGACTGAAACTTGTTGTTGTGCCAAAACTTGTTGGCACAAAATTCACTTTTTTGTGGCACGTTTTGTTTTCGCAATGACATAATGTGCTACTTGTTCAGGGTGCCTGGTGGCAAATTTATATTTTTAAATAGGATTATTTTAAAAAGTAATCAACGGTTCAGAGGATTAGTGGATTTGTCAGTTACGATGTCACAGTGGCCGAGTGAACTTCGCACCTTCGCTATGGTGACATTTTTAAAGAGAAATAATTCTATCATAATTGCTCGTCGACAATTTTGTTCAAAGTTCGGTATTTTGCGAATACGTTATAGACTGAGTGTAAATTTAATTCGTTCGTGGATGCAGAGATGCCGCGTAACAAAGTTAAATGTAAATTTGTTGTTGTCTGTCCATAATAGTCGTTTGACTTTTTTTTTTTAAGTTACTTGAAAAAGTTAACTCAAACTGAAGGTTAGTATTCCTGTAAATAACTGTCCACCGGTTAAAAAATCAATTGTATTGTACTTTATCTGTTTCTTTATTTAAAAGTAACTTTACTTCTTAATTAAGTTACAGTAATAATTTTCTGGGTGTATATGCTTCAATCATCAACTTGATTTTTTTCGGCAGAGAAGAAAAGAGAACAGCAAATCTCAAATAAAAAATCCTGTCGAGTTACAGCAAATACAAAGTTGATGATTATGACGTTCATAGAAAAACGAATATATTACTTGGAAGCATTGCGTATAAGAGTTCATTCTTTAAAATACTCAAGTATACAACAAGTTTAAGTGTATTCGTGCAGCTCTTTAAGTAAATTATTATATATAACCCAGTGAGTATTTAAAGCACATATTATTTTAAGTATAATTTTTTATTATTTTGTATAATTTTTTTTGTGGTATTGTCATTTCGCAAAAATATTTTTCTTTGATTTTCTTTTTATATCCTAAACCGGTTATTGAAGTTTTTCATCTCTGCCGCAATTACATACTTGGCACTTTGTTTTTATTTTCCTGTTGTTTAATTTCTTGTGATATGTTTAACTTATTGATATTACTGTTGTTGTTATTACTTTTATGCCGGTAAATACTTCTTGTTCATATTAAAATACCTTTTTCATATTAAAATACTTTATGATGGTATTTTTTAAATTGCTCTTTATTTTCGGTCACATAAACTACAAGTATAATTATGATTTAAAGTTGTCGACTTTAATACGTTTTATGCTTTTACAGGTAGAATAAATAATAATTGGATTGAGATTACAAGAATATTAAAATACCAACATATGAATGGATCTTAGTGTTCAACAAAGATTACGACAAATAAAAAAACAAACAGAATGATACAAATTTAATTGAATTTAATTACATTTTTATTTTGTTCGTTTTAATCACAAGAGCTTAAACAAAGAAATACAGAATTTTTAAAAATGAGAAGTAAAAAAAATATTTTTTCTTATCAATCACTTAATTATCAGGTATGTCACGGAGATGAATATTATTCGGATGTAGAATCAAAGTACAAATCGTGTGTATAATTATACCATTTAGTAGGGGAAAAAAGTAAATAATTATTTGGCTAAAATACTTTAAATAAAATTCAAACTTATTGCTATTTTTTAAACTTTTGAAATGTTCAGTGAATTGAAATCCTTAAAAATTTTTCTGAACCATTTCAATTTTATATATTATTATAACATTTAATCATAAATGACTTCTTTAAAAAAAACCAAGGATTTTTTGAGCTACTATGTATGAACATATGTAAATATGCTTGTAGAAGAAGGATCGAGAGAATTGACTTCCTTCGTATGCCAGTTATTCCCGACCACCGATTTATACAGACATTTGTCGGCTTATTGCCGCATTTTGTGCTTCTGATAGATTCAATAAAGATAGATTAAAAAATTTGAAGTTATAACCCCTTTTTTCTTATCATTAAGTCGCCTGTGAACCCAGCATATATCGCGGGCAAAGTTTTCTCATTTTACGAACTCTTAATGCCCAATAATTTTTAAGATTGACTATTTAAACCAGGGTACATAGTCTACACGTAATTACTTTCTCGACTTTATTTAAGTCTGTTGCTCTCGTACGAAGATTTTTAATTTATCTCGTGCTAACTCGCTCTTTGAAAGCTATACAACTCTAGGAAGGTAATTGTCTCTACCTTCTTTTTTAGATGCGCGTACCCATTCAATACTCGATGGCGTTCTAGCCCGCAGAAGGTGATGAGCACTGCCCACCTTCAGCTATACCTGTTTGGCCCTTATTTCACGCCAGTGCCACCTTGCTCAGCACGTCCTATTGGCTTAGGTATTGAAATCACTCAGGCACCAATGAGCTAACGTCTGCTGGTCTCACGTTATTTATAATTGAGTAATTTTAGAGCCCTATTTAAATTATTTTTTGCACTTGATCCCTCAAATTGACATACATATCCTCCTAGACTTAAGCGTAGAACAAGCTTAACTCAGATAAGTAGATGCCAAATAGCGTTTAATCGTGTTTTAAAAAAAGGCTCTTTAGGCAAAATTACAACGCTAGTTCTTCAACCCCTGATTCAAACTTGTGTAGTTGAAAGGGTTTCAACAGATCTCAAAATAAGACTTTTGGGCTGGACAGAACACCAGAACTAGGTCGAAACAAATAGTTTTCGACGCAACCATGTAATAACCTATTTATAATGCTAGGATAGTTCTCATATACTAAAAACTAACTAACATTAGTAAGAATCCAGGAAAGGAAAAGGCTGATTATCAAAAAAAACTGACCAGCATGAAAAGTTGTTAAAGCCTTTTCGCATGGTAAATCTCATTTTTAGGACCGACGAAACTCATTTTCACGTTACTGGACTCCATGAACCCGAAATCTTCGATTAAAACATCAAATACCATTGCAACGCCCCAGGGCAACTGTTTGGTGTACCTTATCCACTCATAGGATAACTCGACCATTTCTGTTTCGACAATTCTCAAAGTCAGGCGACGAATCTTAACGGGGATAATTATCGAAGCACAATTACGGAATTCTTTTTTTTGATGAATTTGCTTCGGGAAAATTTCCCCCAAAATCATCAATAGTTTTGGGGATAACCCATGGCCACCGAGGTCGCCTGATCTAACTCCCATGGATGTTTTTTTATGAGGCTGAATCAAACCGAGGGCTTATAATGACAAAATTCAATCTCTTGTGGCTTTAAAAGGAAAATATTTGTCGAGAAATCAGCTCAACTGAACCAAGTTAACTACAGCATGTGGCGCAGAACACAAGGCTCCGTTTTGAGCAATGTGTTCAACTCGACGGAAGACATCTGGATGTAACACTCTTAAACAGACAAAACCCGCATTTTCATTCCAAAGTTAAATGCCCTTAATAAAACCTTGTGCCAATTACAACTGTTTTTTATTTAAGTTAAAAAATATAGGTCTGCCAGCAGACACCTGTACCAGACTTACACGATAAAATTTTTCATGAAATTACTTCCATAAAATTTTATGTTTCTACACGAGGCGCCTTTTTTCTTCAAACAAAAATTTCAAAGTGTAAGTCTGGTACTGCATTCAACTTATAGTAGTAGAGAATAGAAAAATGCTGACGAGAAATCGTATCTGATTTAGAAAATGCATTACACCTGGCTAGTATCGGAGTTACTTAATTGTAAATAAAAGTTTCAATTCTTAGCTGTCACAATTTAAATAATGAACTTAAAGCCAAATAAATTAAAATTATTATAAGATAGAGAAAAGTTTGAATAAAAAACTATAAAAATGATTACTATTATGGTTATTTTAGAAAAAAAAAAGTTATTACAAACTATTTGTTCCCAATCATCTAGCTAGAGCTGTAACGGTTGTGCTAGTATTTTTATCACTAATGTCACATTGGTCTTATCGTGTTGTAAATTCAATAAATTGTTTTACCTGGGCCGTTATATTTGCCTATTTCTTTTCAAGTTTTGATTATTTCTCAATTAAATTTTTTGAATTTACATATTAAAGAGGTTGTTGTTGTCCAAAAATCAATGTAACGCAACTTACATTTATTTGCTTCTCTATGCCTGTTTCAACACTGTCCTAACTCAAAATTATAAACATTTTCTATATTATTAAACTCACTTGCTTTGATATAAATCGTTATTTGTCTCTATCCTTACCGAATAATAAAAAGCTTTTAAATTGGCAAACTTACTCTGAAAAATTAACAATAACATAAATAAAGTCATAGATGTAAATTAAACAATAGTTGACAAGCAATATCGCCAAGTAATAGTATTTTTTTTTACTTAAATTTTTGTGTTGTAACTTTCTTGTGGCAAGTAAGCGAAAAGAGATAATTGATTGATTTATTACGCTGAGTCGAAGTTAAAAAAGAAATGACAGGGGAGATATAAAACAGTATTCAAAGCGAAAGGTTGACAATTTTAACTAATTTTGTTCGAAAAAAAAAAAAAACAAAAGAAAAATTTTCTAAGCAGAAATTAAAATTAAAAATAGTTTTAAAATAAAGTGGTCCTATCTTGGAAGGATTTGAAAATCCTTTGGCCCGATTGCGGTATACTTTCAGTGTGGTTCTACCAGGTGAAGAGGGAGGTTGAAGTGGCCAACAAGTGCACGTGGTTGAGACTTCTGGTTTGACTTCTTTTGCTACAGCGTTTGGATTATTAAAAAAAAAAAAAAGGAACAAAGATCTACATATAAGTTAGGACAATTGTTCAAAATTTTAAAGAAATATACATATATAGTGTAAATAATATTAAAGCCAACATATGTATACATATATGATAAACCTTAGTTAAAAAGAAAAGGCAAAAGAAAGAGCAAAAGCCTATAAAATAATTATTAAACTTTAATCTAATAAAATTAAAGTCTAAAATTACTGTGCAATTAAGGGTTTTTTTGTGAGTGTAACGTGCATAGTATTCCATACAAGTCTTTATGTTTAAAGCGTGCTAACATTAAAATTCATTGATTAAATGCACTTTTCATACTCAATCATTTTTTTTGCTGAATATATATACATATGTAACTGGATTGTAACCTATTAGTAGTTTATTGTTATAGTAATTTGCTTTTTGAATATTTCTAAAAATAAATTAAATTTTGTTGTTGTATTATTAGTAACTATAATTTTTAAGAGAATATTTGTTAAGAGATTTGAGATTTATCCAGCAGTCGTGGCAGAGAAACAGGCCTGGTTCATCTACACTCAGGAAAAATCGTAAGTCTTTATGAAATTTATTTTGCTTAAACTCATATAAGTTCAATAACGATTACTATGATAAACTATAATAATGTAATATAAAAAAAAAAAAAAACAAAGAAAAGAAAAAATTTAAAAGGTTTAATAATTTGTGGTCTAAATTTATTTAATAAATATGTTTTGTGAATAAAGCAATTGTTCATCCCTAATGTAACCAAACCATTTCTATAAACTTAATTGGGTTACCAAAACAAAATTATTTGGATATTTGGTAACATGGCAGGGTAAGGGCAAAGGAATAAAAACATCCATTCCTTAGATCCCGACTTATAAAATCACCTATCTGTCCAACATTTAAATAACTACAGTTGTCTCGTTGTCCGTTATTAAGCACGTGATTTCTTCTGTAATGTAATTCGACAGTGGCGCAGCAAGATCCCCTCCCCGTCCGACGAGCTAGACCCATAGCAAGCACGTGCTGAAAGCTGATGTCACTGATAGTCGATGTAGGCTATGATAGCTTAACCCACAAAAAAAAGCCGAAGCAAAGGAAACATTACAAAGTGGCGCCCAACGTGGGGCTGGCTCAATGCTAAATTTTATTTGCCATCTATAAATTGAAAAATTTATTCTGTTTGTCATCTTGGTAACACGTCCCACTATTTTTTTTATATATATTTAATCACCTTATAGGTCTCTGGAATCTAATTAAATATGTTTAAATAACTATTTATATTATGCCGAGAATATAGGTGATTTTTTATGTCAATTTATACACAGATACAGTTTGCCTTTTTTTTGATGTAATTTGTTTAATTTTTTTTTGCAAATTCTTAACTTGTTTCAGGACTATAGGAAAATGTTATTGAAAATATTTTCTTATCCGAAATAGTGTGAACGAATACATTTAATCTGATTCTAATTTTCTAGAGTTCCATAGTTGTGATTGGTGATTTTTTTTAAGCCGTGGTTTGATTTTGCGATTTGGTTTGGTTACAGGGATTGATTTAAGTACTACAGAGAAAAAAAAAAGAGAAATAAAATTTAAAACGAAAATAAATACATCTATATATGTATATTTGAAAGAGAGCACAAAACCACTTTTTAAGAATAAACAAAGCTAATAATTATTTTTATTTTTTTTTTGGGTTCGAGGGTAATATTTCCGTTCTCCTAGCTTTACTTCTTTTTAATCAATATATAAACTTTTCATAGTTTTACTTAACTGTGCATAAGTTTATTTTCATTATGCCGCTACATCATAGTACGGAAAATCTTTCTAGTGTCCCCCAAATTGAGACAAATACTTGTTCAATTTGCAAGATAAATTATGATCACACAAGTATTTTAGTCTCTTCAAGATGTAGACACATTTTTCACCGTGAGTGTATATCTCAATTTGTGGAAACTTCACAATTTTGTCCCCAATGTGGAAAACCGATAACTCGAAACAGTTTGTTAGAATATTTTCATCCTAACCCAAATAAAGACACCTTTCCTATTCAAGTGGTAGCAAACCCAACAGTTGATAGAATATTATCTGGTCGTAAGAACAAGAATAAACAACTAAATTCGAATAACAATATTCCTGTTAGTCAGGACAGAACCACTGAACGCGAAAACTTAGAGCACAGTCGAGAGTTAATACTATTGGAGGATCGAATTAGATCCAATATTGAAAACAGTTTTCAGTCCGAAATTACCAAGCTTCAGAATGTTGTACAGAGGCTATCGGAGCAGTTTACTAACTTGAATGTAAGCCCCAGTCGTGAGCCAGTATGGCCCAGGGAAAGTTTTCTAAATTGTTTTAATCCTACTCGTAGATTACCAGAAGCCAATATACATAACTCAACAGCTCCTTCAGTTTATGGCGCTGGAAATCCCCCTGATTACGTTCCTCAACATGCAAATGCACCCAGGGTTCCACCTTATCAGGGCAGTCGTGAAAGGCTTCAAACATCGTCTTTAGTTGCTAATAGCGGTAAAATTGCAAGCGTAATAAGTAGCTGGAATGTGACTTTTAGTGGATCGAATACCGGTTTGTCAGTTGATAAATTTATTTATATAATAACGTCTTTGACCAATGATAGCCTTGGTGGGGATTTTAGGCTAGTTTGTGAACATAGTCATATCTTATTTACGTCTAAGGCGAAGGACTGGTATTGGAGATACCGTCGTTCGGTTGAAAGGATTGACTGGGAAAATTTATGTAGAGCTTTAAAGAATCATTTTAGTGACCACTTAACTGACCTGGATATAATAGAAATGATGAGGGACAGAAAACAAGGTACTAACGAGAGCTTTGACGACTTTTACAATGCAATGCTACTGTATAGTGATCGCTTGAAGTATCCTATCCATGAACAGGATTTGACTGAAATATTGAAAAGGAATTTAAGACCTCACATACGTAAAGAGTTGTTTTACTTACAAATAAATAACGTATCTAGTTTGCGACACTTAGTGTTGAGAAGAGAAGCATTAGGTCTAGAATTAGGTGAAAATCCGAGAAGTGTTAGGAGACACATTAATGCTATAGATTTTGAAGAAAATGTTTTAAATAACGAAGAGTCCGTGGAGGATGTATGTGAGATCGGAAAATTTAAGGGAGAGGTATCCAAGGAAGGTAGGAAAATTTGCTGGAATTGTAGACAAGAAGGTCACCGGTATATGGACTGTATGCAGGAACGATCAATATTTTGCTATGGTTGTGGTGACGTAGGTGTATATAGACCTCAATGTGATAAATGCCAGGGAAACTTAAAGTCGAGCGCCAGTCAGAACACCCGTCTGCGCTCGAGAACAACGTCGAAACTAGAATAGTTAAACCTAACGACAATAAGAAAATACCACAAGACAACAACACGCTACCTTTTAATAGTATGAGAGGCAATTGTAAATCAGAGCCAATTCTTTATCCTATCAGACCATACCATGAACGCCTTAGATTATACAAAATGGCCAGGGAAAGAATATTTTGTGATTCACTCGACCATAAAGCCTTTCAAGAATTTTCTAATAAAAGAACTCAAAGAAACTCTGAACGAATAAGACGCTTTTACAACTTTCGTAAACAGATTAGGAATAAAATCAAAGTTAGTATTGAATCCATTGACAAATCGCAGTCCGATATGCGACCCTATATAAGAATTGATTTATTTGGTATGTCTTTATTTGGACTTTTGGATTCTGGGGCATCCTTATCTTGTTTAAGTGGCAACGCTGCAAAGAAATTTCTGAGTGAGAAAATTTCCTACCATAGTTTTTCAAATTTTGTTCAAGCCGCTGGAGGTCAGCAGTATCAGATTTTGGGTTATGTGGATACGGATATAGAGTATAAAGGAATGGTGAGGCGTATACGGTTCTATATAATACCAGACCTAAAACAAGACTTATATTTAGGTATTGATTTTTGGCATTCTTTTGGGCTTAATGACAAAATTTTTGAGAAGGAAACGTTGAAAATTGAAGAATTTAGACAGGCTAGTGAGGAAAATATACTGACACCTAAACAAGGAGAAATTTTGGATAGGGTGATAGCTCTTTTCCCAGATTTTGAAAAGGAAGGCTTGGGAAAAACGACCGTATTAGAACATACCATAGAAATTCAACCGGGAACGAAACCCATAAAACAGAGGTATTTCTCTGTTTCCCCTGCAGTTGAAAAGAAAATTCATGAAGAAGTCGATCGTATGCTTCAACTAGGGGTAATAGAACCAGCTCCCCCTACTTGTTCATGGAGTAGCCCCATAGCTTGTGTCAATAAAAATAATAAATTTCGATTATGCTTAGACTCCCGAAGGCTTAACAGCGTGACCGTTCGTGACGCATATCCTCAGCCAAAAATCAATGGAATTTTATCGAGACTTCCTAAGGCGGAATTCATTTCTTCCTTAGACCTTAAGCACGCATTTTGGCAAGTTGGTCTGGATGAAAAGTCACGGGATATGACAGCATTTACTGTACCCAATAGACCGCTGTACCGATTCAAAGTTATGCCCTTTGGTTTGACGAACGCTCCACAAACTCTTTGTCGTCTAATGGACCTAGTAATTCCACCCCACCTTAGAAGTAAGGTCTTTGTGTATCTAGATGACCTTCTTTTAGTAAGTGACAGTTTCGATAAACATATTTCTCTAATGATAGAAGTTGCCCAGCTAATCCGTAAAGCCGGACTAACTTTAAACCTGGATAAATGCCGATGGTGCCTGAAGGAACTACGTTACCTTGGCTATGTAATAGGCTCGGGGGGCATTAAGCCAGATATGGATAAAGTGGCAGCCATCCAAAACTTGACAGCACCTCGTAGTGTGAAGGAAGTTCGTCAATTTTTAGGCCTCGTAGGATGGTATCGAAGATTTGTAGAAAATTATGCTTCGGTTACCAGTCCACTGACAGATCTTACGAAGAAATCGGATAAGTTTCAATGGAATGAAGAGGCTCAGAAAGCCTTTGATCTTATAAAGCAAAAACTTACAACAGCCCCTGTCCTCGTAACACCTGATTTTGACCGTACTTTTATAATTTCATGCGATGCTTGCAAAACTGGAGTAGGCGGTGTGTTATCGCAAAAAGATGAAAACGGAGATGAACGCCCTATAGCATTCTTTTCCCATAAATTGAACAGAGCTCAACAAAACTATTCTATTACGGAGCTCGAGTGTCTCGCCGCTGTATTAAGTATAGAAAAATTTCGGGAATATGTAGAAGGGCAGGAATTTTGCGTCATTACGGATCATGCGTCCCTAAAATGGTTAATGCGGCAGTCCGACCTCAATGGAAGGCTCGCTCGATGGTCGCTCAAATTGCAGGGCTTCAATTTTTCCATATTTCACCGTAAAGGCAGTCAACATATTGTCCCTGACGCTTTATCTCGGCTCCCATCTAACAATGACAATTATGAGTTTCACAATATTGAAAGTCTCGCCGACCTAGAGCCGGAAATTGACTTAAATTCCCCTCACTTTAGATCCGGAACCTATTTGAATTTAATAAGGGAAGTTGAAAGTAAGCAACCCCAGTTGCCAGAGGTCAAGATCGTTGACGGATACGTCTATAAACGTACAGATTTTAGTAGAGACGAATTTTCAGAAGCGCGATCATGGAAGTTGTGGGTTCCACAGGAACTTACTTCTTGTATGATCAAGCTCGCTCATAATCCCCCTATGTGTGCCCACGGAGGAGTGGGAAAAACGTTAGAGAAATTAAGGCGTAATTTTTATTGGCCAAAGATGGCTTCCCAGGTAAAAGACCTCATTTTGAATTGCGATGTGTGCAGACAATGTAAAGCTCCAAACTCCATACTAAGACCACCTATGGGAATGCAGATAAAGTCTTCTAGACCCTTCCAGCGATTGTATTTAGATTTTATAGGACCTTATCCCCGCTCAAAATCTGGGAATGTAGCAATTTTTTTGGTCTTGGACCATTTTACTAAATATCCAATATTCAAAGCTTTACGGAAAATGGATTCAAATTCGGTAATAAAGTTCCTAGAGGAAAACGTTTTTCATTTATTTGGAGTTCCAGAGGTTGTCGTGACCGATAATGGTTCCCAATTTAAATCCTCTCTGTTTGAAAATTTTTTGGGCCGATATGGGGTGCAGCATATATTTACGGCAATTTACTCTCCACAATCAAATAGTTCTGAGCGCGTGAACCGGTCAATAATAGCCGGGATAAGATCTTATTTAGGAACTAACCACCGCCTTTGGGACCAACATTTAAGCCAAATTGGAGTTGCTCTCAGAAGTTCATTTCATACTTCAATTGGATATTCGCCGTACTACGTACTTTTTGGGCAACAAATGGTCACGCATGGTAAATCGTACGAGGTTATGAAAAAGCTCGACATGCTAGAAGAGGGTTTGGATATTGTGGAAAAATCAGATAAGTTGAGTATTATTCGAAATTTAGTTTTGGGAAACGTGGAAAAGGCTTATGAAGCAAATAAAAAATCCTATGATTTAAGGGCGCGACCTGTAAGTTTTTTAGAAGGTGAAATTGTTTACCGGCGAAATTTTTCCCAGAGCCATAAAGCTACTGCATACAATAGTAAGTTGGCGCCGAAGTTTCTAAAATCCAAGGTACTAAAGAAAATAGGGCACTGCAATTATCGCATAGCGGACATGAACGGCAAAGATCTAGGAGTTTATCATGCAAAAGATCTACAGAAATCCTATAACGCCTAACCGAACTCTAAGAAAAACCGTTTCCAGCCAATTTTTCAATATTTTCTGAAAATTCTAAATTGCCTGTGTTGTAACGGTTGTGCTAGTATTTTTATCACTAATGTCACATTGGTCTTATCGTGTTGTAAATTCAATAAATTGTTTTACCTGGGCCGTTATATTTGCCTATTTCTTTTCAAGTTTTGATTATTTCTCAATTAAATTTTTTGAATTTACATATTAAAGAGGTTGTTGTTGTCCAAAAATCAATGTAACGCAACTTACATTTATTTGCTTCTCTATGCCTGTTTCAACACTGTCCTAACTCAAAATTATAAACATTTTCTATATTCTTAAACTCACTTGCTTTGATATAAATCGTTATTTGTCTCTATCCTTACCGAATAATAAAAAGCTTTTAAATTGGCAAACTTACTCTGAAAAATTAACAATAACATAAATAAAGTCATAGATGTAAATTAAACAATAGTTGACAAGCAATATCGCCAAGTAATAGTATTTTTTTTTACTTAAATTTTTGTGTTGTAACTTTCTTGTGGCAAGTAAGCGAAAAGAGATAATTGATTGATTTATTACGCTGAGTCGAAGTTAAAAAAGAAATGACAGGGGAGATATAAAACAGTATTCAAAGCGAAAGGTTGACAATTTTAACTAATTTTGTTCGAAAAAAAAAAAAAACAAAAGAAAAATTTTCTAAGCAGAAATTAAAATTAAAAATAGTTTTAAAATAAAGTGGTCCTATCTTGGAAGGATTTGAAAATCCTTTGGCCCGATTGCGGTATACTTTCAGTGTGGTTCTACCAGGTGAAGAGGGAGGTTGAAGTGGCCAACAAGTGCACGTGGTTGAGACTTCTGGTTTGACTTCTTTTGCTACAGCGTTTGGATTATTAAAAAAAAAAAAAAGGAACAAAGATCTACATATAAGTTAGGACAATTGTTCAAAATTTTAAAGAAATATACATATATAGTGTAAATAATATTAAAGCCAACATATGTATACATATATGATAAACCTTAGTTAAAAAGAAAAGGCAAAAGAAAGAGCAAAAGCCTATAAAATAATTATTAAACTTTAATCTAATAAAATTAAAGTCTAAAATTACTGTGCAATTAAGGGTTTTTTTGTGAGTGTAACGTGCATAGTATTCCATACAAGTCTTTATGTTTAAAGCGTGCTAACATTAAAATTCATTGATTAAATGCACTTTTCATACTCAATCATTTTTTTTGCTGAATATATATACATATGTAACTGGATTGTAACCTATTAGTAGTTTATTGTTATAGTAATTTGCTTTTTGAATATTTCTAAAAATAAATTAAATTTTGTTGTTGTATTATTAGTAACTATAATTTTTAAGAGAATATTTGTTAAGAGATTTGAGATTTATCCAGCAGTCGTGGCAGAGAAACAGGCCTGGTTCATCTACACTCAGGAAAAATCGTAAGTCTTTATGAAATTTATTTTGCTTAAACTCATATAAGTTCAATAACGATTACTATGATAAACTATAATAATGTAATATAAAAAAAAAAAAAAACAAAGAAAAGAAAAAATTTAAAAGGTTTAATAATTTGTGGTCTAAATTTATTTAATAAATATGTTTTGTGAATAAAGCAATTGTTCATCCCTAATGTAACCAAACCATTTCTATAAACTTAATTGGGTTACCAAAACAAAATTATTTGGATATTTGGTAACATGGCAGGGTAAGGGCAAAGGAATAAAAACATCCATTCCTTAGATCCCGACTTATAAAATCACCTATCTGTCCAACATTTAAATAACTACAGTTGTCTCGTTGTCCGTTATTAAGCACGTGATTTCTTCTGTAATGTAATTCGACAGTGGCGCAGCAAGATCCCCTCCCCGTCCGACGAGCTAGACCCATAGCAAGCACGTGCTGAAAGCTGATGTCACTGATAGTCGATGTAGGCTATGATAGCTTAACCCACAAAAAAAAGCCGAAGCAAAGGAAACATTACAGAGCGTAATATTAAATTAATTTACTTTTAATTTTTTTTTTCAGTGAAAACAAGAAAGCAGAAGTATTTTAAGAATTTTTCTGATGTACCATAAAATATATAAAACTTAAACTGGCAGGTTTACACCACCATATTATGTGTGCAAAAGTTGAAATTATATTGAATTTTTAATCTTAATACTATCTGACTTCTTTATTATTTTTTTGGTTTTTCCTTTCATCATTCTTTTCATCGATAATCAATAATGATTGTAATCTTAAACGGTAAAACAAAATCAAACCAACTGTTTTCATTAATATATGTTCTACGTGTGTATGTAAGTACTTAAGCATGTAAGAATGTACATGGTTCTTGATGGATTGATTTCATGCAACACGTCACACACGATTAAGCCTCATTCTTAACAAAAAAAAGAAGAGTAATTTATAAAAAAAAAATAAAAAGAAAACAAAATAAAAAAACAACTTGTTTTAACAAATGCAACAACAAAAACAAGTTATTATTCTTGCATTAAGGTATCAATAACAAAATAAAGGGTTTAATGCTGAAGCAACAGTATTACGTCAAATAAATAGAGACAAGGGGATTTTTATTTAAAGCATCTATAAACTTAGCAAATTTCAAATTCTACCCAACCTATCAACGTAAATATGCATTCGTTGTTAAATAAAAGCTTACTGGACCAATTTTTTTAGCCCTTACTGTTACTTTTAATAATGATAACTTACTTTTTAATTCTATAGTGTTTGCTTCTTGTAAAACTTTACAAGCAATTTAAAGTTAACGCAATGTTATAACAAAAAAAGGTTGAAGTCAAGTTTAAAACAGCTGCAATTTTCTTAAGTAACAGGATGAAGATGCTGTTGCTTTACATCCATATGTTGCAGCATAACAGCATGCCTCTGTTGTTGTAATTTAATATACACAACAGCATGTTGCGAAAAATAATATTGCAACAGCAGCATAACCATTAAAAGAGGTTGTTATTTCCCTTTTTTATATTAATTTTAATTTACTGCAGCGTAGGTTCCCAATAATTTGCATAGTCAACAATCTGCTTTAAAGGATCTCTTTAGACAGTTTCTTTTGGAAAAGGGTGCCTATTATAAACATTAAGAAGTGCTTCTATCCTCTTTTTAGCATATTTTTGTTAAAAAAAGTACACATTACTTTTGGTTTTTCAGGCCATGTAAAGAGTGGCTGATACTAAAAATATATAACTTTTTGATAAGATGTTTCACATGTGTCACCCAGGCTGAAAGACACTTGGTGTGTTTGATAAAACGGCCGCCTTTTTTAGCAGCATATTAATAAAAGAAATTTTTAAAAGTATTTGTGAAATGTTGTATAATATATGTGGTTTTGAATAAATTTAACTCCATTGAGCATTTTTTCTTGGAAAACATTGTTTTATTCAGGTAGCTTTGGTGGTGTGTTACGGCAAAAACAAGCCGCATTTCATACTGGTAGATCAGGTGTTGATCACGCAAAATGCCTGGAAATAATCATCGAGCAGTCCGTGGAATGACGCTCTCTCTTTACCTTTTTCCTTCTTATTTTTTATTTTTGAATCTTCGCTTACGTGTAGGTACTAACAATCTTGAACAATCTTAAAACAAAATAACAGGAATGCATTGACAAAAAATGTTTTCCGTTTAACCTCCATCATTTTCAGTTCACCTTGTTGAGCCTGAACAGTTAGCTTTCTCTGTTTTTTTTTTTTTTTTTTTTTTTTTTGAGAAAATAAACTATATTGGGGAAATAAAACTCACAGTACTCATTTTGCTTATGTGATCCAATATTCTGTGATTTCATGCGTTCACACCATGAAAATTATCTTATGATATTGCAATTTAACTACACCATATCTAAAATAAAACAATGCCTAGTACACACTAGTGATCAGATGTGCATTCTGGGGGGGGACTCGAACCCCTTCAAGGAAAGCAAACCCTTTCGTATAATAGCACTCGAAAAAATTCTGGGCCCATTGTGTTTTGCTTTAGCGAAAACTTAAAAAACAGGAAATAAATAAAGAAAAAAAGTTAAAGAATTAACAAAAAGGAAACAACAGCCTTAGAACGAAAAAAAGGAAATCAACCCATGAACCCATAAAAAACCTCTTTTCTATTGCCTTTCTCCTAGCCACCCTATTCCAGTGATGAGTCCTAAGCTGTTTTCCAGTTTGTTCAGGGTGTCTAATGGCAAATTTATATTTTTAAATACGATTATTGAAAAAGGAGTGAATGGTTTAGAGCGCACCGCTGGAATTATCCATTGTGCGGATTTGTCAGTCACGATAATGCAGTGGTCAAAATCTTTGAAGAGTAATGATTCTTACGTAAGTCTCGTCGACAATTTGTTCTAAGTTCGGTATTTGGCGAATACGTTATAGGCCGGATTAAAACTTAATTCGTTCGTGGGTGTAGAGATTCCGCGCAACTCCTTCGGCTATGAATGTCCCATATCCAGGGCCCAGCCTATCTACAAGGACTTCAAAAAACATTGAACTGGTTGAAAGCAGTTTACGTAAAAGTCTGCTACTTTCAATGCGACAAAGTGTTGCCTCATTGGGATTTCTAAGAGCGATTATTCATGCAATTTTAACAAAGGATCTGAAGTTTCATCCTTTTGAAATTCAAATCGTTCAAGAACTGAAAAAAAGTGAATTTGATTTATGCAAAAAAAAATTAGTGAAACGATATTGGAGCCTTTTTAGCACTGTAGGTCCCATTTTGTGGAGCGACGAGGCTCATTTTTACTAAAAGGGGCAATAAGCAAAACTCGATATAAATATCAAAAACCATTGCATTGCCCCGGCCTTTGTGAGCCTTATCCACGCATGAGATAATTAGACCATTTTTTTCAAAAATACTCAAGGACAGGCAACTAAGTAAATGATGAAAATTATCGAAGCATATTAACGGAATTCTTTTTGCCAACCTGTGAGCTCATCCAGCGTACACTTGACAAACGTGTTTTCAACCGGGAAGGAGCTGCTGCATTCATAGCCAGAGCTTCGATAAATTTGCTTCGAAAAAGTTTACACAAAAACTGATCGGTCGCTTTGGAGACATCCCATGGCCACCAAGGTGCCCCGATCTAACTCCCATGGAATTTTAATGAGGCTACCTTGAAGAGACGGTCTATAATGACAATCCCCAATCTCTTGTTGCTTTAAAGGAAAATATTCGTAAAGAAATCAGCTTAATTGAACCAAGTTTTCTTAGGCGTGTGGCTCTGTTTTGAACAGTGTCTTTAACTCGACGGAAGACATCTGGATGACATACTCTTTGAAAATAAAATTCTATCGTTTAATGTCGCTAATAAAACTTTGTGTCTATTATTACCTTTTTTATTTAAATTTAAAGTAAAAATCTGCCACCAGACACCCTGTACCTCTAAACGTTGCCGATTTTTTAGAAACATCTTTAACCCAGTTATTTGGCAACAAACTACATCATTTTCAAAGTCTTCCCCAATCTCACTCATTATCCATTAATGTGAACAATGTCCAGATATGGCCCCAACTAAAGTCCTAAGTCCCAATCTTTCCTAATTCATAAGTAGCGTAGTGCCTGTTAGGCTCGGCTCTGCTATGCAGCCTTAGATTTTTTACTCCGCTGTTTCCCTATTCTTTCCATAATTATGGCCAATTAATAATCTTATCGTTTCCCACTTATATTTTGCTGACGGCTATGTCGCAGTATTCCGGTAACCAACAAAGGCTGACGTCAAAGATTTCTATAATTCACCAAAGGCCTTCATAAAATCCTTCACTAACCTAGACCTGACGTAATGCGCTTTTAAAGCCTTAAGGGCTGCCAGATCTTTTGCCCTTAAAATGGCCAGTATTTTAGCCCAATAAAAGCAACGGCATTCAGTTCGAATCGCAATTCTACTCCATCGATCGAGTTATCAATGCTTTTACTATAGGAATTTCAATAAGAAGTATTTAAATATTTTGATTCGAATTGAATGGCCCCCAGGACTCCAACTAACAATCCTTCTCAGTGCCCTCTGCCTGCGTTTAGACTTACAAGACCCACTTTTTATAATAAGCTAGTATGGCCAGATTTGAATTTTTTTTACACTGGCTTGGCTTGTTTGGTAATGCTTTTTCTTTTCGACATTTCCAGTACTTAAAACTCAACATAAAACCCCAAAAAGGCTTAAGCTCATAACCATCCCTGCCATTGACTGCTATTTAAACTAAAGCAATAAAGAAACTCTAGAAGCAATGCTGAAAATAAAAAAAATAAAAAAAAAACTGGAATTATAATTTAAGATTTATTTCCTCTGCTCTTTTTATTACGATGCGGCTGCTTCAAATTGCTTGTGCAATGACAGCAAAAAAAAAAAAATGATTCGCTCATGTGGAGGGATCAGTTTTCATAGCTCTTTTTCTTACACGATCTTTTCCAATTACTTATGTTTGTTTAATTTCGTTAAAATTGTTTCTTTGAATCAAAACATTAATTTCTTTACAGCATTTAAGAGGATGGGGGTACACACTTTTTAAATGAATAATATAAGTCAGTTAAAACAGTGCACTGGCTAAAGAATTGCGCCTTAAGGAATTTGTTTTGTAAAACATTTCACTTTAAGCGAAGGTTATCTACATTTTGGGGGCAAAATTGCCTTTTGATCAAACTCCTAAAGGGGTCCTTCTACGAAGCTTCTCATCATAAGGGTATGTAAGATAATCTATTCTGATTCAAACTTAATTGTAGGGCCTTCTTAAATTACCAAGAATATATATTCGAATTTACACTGCATAATTTAAGTTCGCGCATGATCTGTAAAAACAAAAATAAAAAACTTAAGCAAATACCACAACCATCATTATAAACAAGCTGAGGTTGGTATTTATGTGGCAGCGACTTTTAAACCTATGAGAGCCCTGATTTGAATCCTTAGAAGATAAACAATTTCTTTAACCTTTAGTTCAAATATATCCTTGAATTTTTTTGATAGTAGAGGCATATCCTCATCTGGTTTCTTATTTGCTAAATAGGTATGCATTTTCCTATGCTTATGCTACAAACAAGTAATCTCCCGACAATATTTAATCCTGCTTAAGCAGAAACTTTTTAAAATTTTTTTACAATTATAAAACTCTTTTATAATTATAAAACATTTCTCCGCTAAAGGGTTAATTAATCATTCCTTTGAGTATTTGCCGTCTTCCTTTTTTTAGTGTTTCTTTTGCATTGTTGTTTTGTTTTTGCAGACCAATTTAAAGTCATGATCATTTAACATCACTTCATAAAAGTTTTTTTCCTAAGAAATTCTTGTTCATTTGCTGCCACATGCAACATTTGCTTCTCTTTTTTTTTAAAGTATGATACTATATCCATCACATTTTTTTGCAAGTCGTTTCAAAGCATTTTTCGTGCTTTTTTTTTTAATAGTTTGACAAGAAACTTTAATTTGTAGAAAGATTGCATTCACTGCAATCATCAGATGTGGATTATTTTATTTGTTTTTTTCTTTAATAATTTTATTCCACTTAAATTTTAAAGTGGATACTTGTGTGTTTTGCTACATTTACTGCTCTTTTAGTGAAATGCTTTGAACGTTACTTATCGTAAGTTGATATAGAAATTTACACTGCAAATAATGTTGATCAAAAGTTGAGTAAATATTGGGATTCAAGAAGGTCTTATTAAATTAAAAAATCTTGTTAACTTTGCCAAGTTAAAGGAACTTCAAAGTCTTCATTACTTAAATTGCTGCTGCTAAATATTGTATCTTCAAAAACTTGGGGCCTTATTGAACACTTCGGAAATCAATCTAAATGCTTTAAACCAAATGTAGCAAGGCTTTTTGAAAGCCAGGGGCCAAATCGTCGCATTCGATTCGAATCGAAATTAAAAAATTCTTATTAGAATTCCTATACTCAAAGCATTGACAACTCGATCGATCGAATGAAATTTCGTTTCGAATCGAATGCGACGATTCGGCCCCAGTTAATTTTTTTAAACTATTGATACCATATTTCTCTTGTCATAAAAAAATCCCTTAGGCAGTGACAGATAGCATGCACTATTTCCTGCTCATCGCAACACGATTTTCAATTATCCGCAGAACCTTCTACTCGATTAAGCCCTAACCGAGAACCATATCTATAATAAAATATGTGCTGTACTGCTGATTAGATGTGGACTATGAGGAGGAAAATATGACACTATTGACACCAACAATTTTTCTGGGTTAGGCCAGTTACGAAGCGTGATAAGAAATGTACTCGAGTCCATTGCGTTTTCATAAAGAAGCCATAAGAAAAACAAAACATCAGAAAGGTGGATATCCCAACCACTTGATCCTACGGTTCTGTAGTTTTGACTCGCAGCTAATATGCTCTATCGTTTTTAAGTCCATCTCATATTCATATATTCTACATTAAATAGAGAGCGCTTAGTTATGATCCTAAACTTGTAGACCCAGTCTCTTCAAGACTGTTGGAAAAGTAGTTGAGCTGTTGAGCTTAGTCCCATCCTCAAAACTCTAGCCACTCAAGAGTTACTCTTGTTTTTCTTCTTAAGACTCCTGTATCTGTGAGCAATTTGTGCTCCCATAGTTTCCTCCTTATATGTCGAATGAGCCGAGCCATTGTGGAAGAGTTCATAGACAGTTTAAATGCCAACTATGTTACAAATATCCCGGAAGTTGACTTGAATTGGCATAGAAGATGTTCATAATTACACCAGGGGCCTTCCTATGATCCCAAACTAGACTACACGTAACACAATGCATCTTCAAGGCCTTAAAAGTTGCCAAATTCTAAACATTGGGTGTGAATCTCTATCTCCTGGACCTGTTCCACTAAAAGATATGTTGCTCTTTAAATGACGAACATATCCACCTGAAACATGTCACACTTATTGCAATGTCTACAGAACATTTTGGTATTCTCTGCCATAATGCAGGATCCGTATCCGGCACTTATATCTTTTTTAGATTCGCCAGTTAAACTGCACACCCCTTATGCAGCTTAACTATTGATGGTGTTCTTTTAAACTGGCCTTTTTGCGACAGTTATAATTGACAAGAAATTTTTTAAGCCACGTGACCGCGATAGGTTGGGTTAGGTTAATCTGGCTGGCACTGAAAACCCCATATTAACCCTTTTGGGTCCTTAGTGCCACTAGGCAAAAAAAACGATAAACATTTTTTATAGTTAATTACACTAATTGGTTGGTTCTTAATGTGATAAAGTTTTCATTGAAGAATTATATTGAAAAGGTGTAATTTCCCAGCACAAGCCAAGCACAAGCCACGTGAAAGGCATTTTTGAAACCCGCTAAAGTATTTCGACTGCACTCTTTGTTCGGCACTAAATGTTGGTAGTTAATATATTCTTTTTTATTCAAAGTTAATTAAAATCAGAATACTGTCATATTTTTTTGTATTCCTTATACCTTTTATATCCGTTTAACTTGCTCATGGCAGCACTTTCCTTTTATCTATTCTTCTTATTTTCTTATCACTATAAATTTATAGAACTGATAAACCTCCAGGCAAATACCAGCAGCTTTATCTTACTAACTTCTACGTTTTGGAATAAATTAGACTTTAGACAATTAGCTTTAAAGACCACGATCACGGGACAGTGACACATAATATGCGTAACAGTGTCCAACAATTGACTGGTTTTATCCCTACTAGGAGCCTACAATCGTTCCTTTGCAGAAATAGAAAAACCTCTTAGCCCCGCGTCATTAATCTCTAACTTATCCTGGAGACTCCACAAAGTGGTATTAACTTAGAACTCTCTTCCTCTGTCCCTCACCGGAAAGTCTATACTTTTTTTGTAAAGATGAAGTGGAGCACGAATTTCTATTGCCCTTGCTTCGCTAGCTCGTCTGCCATCAAATTCCCTTTAATACTTCTATGCCCCCAAGCCAATTTGGTGTACATAATTGAGTGGCAGGGAAGATTGCCTTAATCGCCACCAGATTATAAATATTTAGGTTGACTTGAAACTTTTCATTAAGCTGCTAGAATATTTGCCTGAAAAACACCTCAGTCATCAGCGAGCTTATAGGACTCTGTGTTACCCATCTCTCGGCAGAAAACTGCAGTTTCGACAACTGTAGAGAGAAAAATAATAGGCCCATCACCACCTTTCCTACAAAACGTGATCCAGGTGTCAAATTTCATAAACAAGTTTTGAAAATGTGACCCTTACTTAGTTCACAAAAATACACGAAGACAGAGACAGACGCACGGATGAATATGCTCTGGTTTACTATTAAGGTGATTCAATTGGTTAAACTGATGGCAGATCCCAGGTTTCTATTCTTTGACTTTTAAAACATGTGCGCAATCGCATATACGTATGTATGTGTATAGAAACGTTCTTGTGTGCCTTAACTATAATTATGTAATCAGAGTTCAAAGCAGCATTTCTCTGCAGTTTGGCAAAAAGAATGAAAACTTTTTAAAACTTTGTGATATTTTAATTATTTTAAATGTCATTTTTCTCTGATATAAAACACCCCCAAGTTAAGCTTTAAACTTGACACAAACATTTCCTTAACTGTAGTCCATTCAGTTTATTATTAGCTTCTGTAGTTGTAGTAGTTGAGCGCTTGTAATTGTTGCAATAGCAGCTATCAGAGTAATAATAGTTTAAGTATAGATTTCCTTATCATTGACTTTCATGTTTGCAGTTGGAAAAACAAAACGCACAAAAGCATTTAGATTTACAAAAGTCAAGGAGAGTTAGAGTATTAAAACATTGTAAAAGAGTATGTTCTGTATGTCTATAGCTGTTGGATTAAAAGTGCTTAAAGTCATTAATGGTTTCCGTTCTATACTTCTCATTTCATTTCAGTACCACTTATACGAACACTAAATCCACACTGGTCATTTAGAGTTCTTAATGCTGGAATGTCTTATTTTGTTTATGGTACTTTTTTTAACCATATCCTACTTTGGGGAAAGAGTTTAAGCACATACACTCTTACCCTGCAAGCAATATTGGTCCACAGAATTCATTTTAGTTGAAAAGGACTAGTTACCATATAGTCCTTTGTAATTCAGTGATGGGCCATGTTAACTGGGTTACTTTTGGGGCAGTTCAACTCCTTAATGGACTAGTCCATACACACAAGTACGGACTGGTCGTGCTTTCTGCAGGGTATATATACACACATATATGTACTAATAGATTTAAAAAGTAGTAATGATTATATAAATAGTCGTATTATTTAACGTAGTATATAAAGTCATAACAATGAACTTTAATTTATTAAATGTATTTCTCTTATTGCTTTACCTAAGTTCTTATGAAGGTTGCAGAATTGTTAGTATTAAGGGTTACTTAATATAACTTTTAATGAAACAAAAAGTTGAAAATTTAAAATAACGTAATTAAGAAAAGGTCCTGCAAAATTTTGACAGTAGAAAGGAATTAGTGTAATTTGTAAAGTTTTTACTGATATAAATTTACCTTTAAACTGTAGAATAATTAAGTATCCTGGAGCTGAAAAGATAAGAAATAAATGATGGCGTTAGATATTTTGAATGAATTGTAGTTAAATAAAAACAAGGACATTTTTAAGAAATTAACTGTTAATACCAATTTAACTGAAAAGGAACAAAAATAATTATAAGAGTTAACAATTATAAGAGCTTCTTAAGAATTTTAAAAAACAAAAAATATAATCCGGCAGGCAAATTTTCGTAGACATTATTTTTAAAGATAACCTTAAATAACCCTTTTTGTAAAATAATATGCCTTTGGAATTTATTGTGCAGGTAATATTCTTTGGTGACTATTGTTATGTATTTGTTAACCGATAGGTAAAGTTAAAGGAATATAAATTAAGCTAAAGGAATATAAATAAATAATTGAGTAAGCTGCAGCCCAAAATGCTTATTCAGTGAGAATATTTTTATAGTGGCTATGCTGAAAAAATCGGCCGACCATCACTAGGGCCCAAAAACTTGTCTGTAGCAAATTTCTTCAAATATCTTCAAAATTTCGATCCGTAGCTTGTTTACAAGGATACATGGACACCCAGACACTCGGATAAACAAACGAATGGACAGACGAACCTACATGCTTAATCGACTCAGGAAGGAAGAATTCTGAGTCGAACGGTATACGTGAAGGTGGAATTTAGATCACTACACCACGTATATAGAGGGTGTCTGGTGGCAGTTTATATTTTCAAACTTAAACGAAAAACGTAATAGTTACACAAAGTTTTGCTAAGAGCATTGAATAATAGAATGAAAATGCGGATTTTTTTTTTAAAAGTATGTCATCCAGATGTCTTCCGTCGAGTTGAGCACACTGTTAAAAATAGAGCCTTCTGTTCTGCGACACACGCTACAATAAACTTGGTTTAATTGCGCTGATGTCTCTGCGAATTTTTTATAATTAAAGCCACAAGAGATTAGAGATTGTCATTATTAACCCTCTCTTTTTATGTAGCCCCATTAAAAAATCAATGGGAGTCAGACCAGACGGACCTCGGTTGGCATGGGACTTCCCCAAAGCGACTAATCAGTTTTTGGGGAAAATTTTCCCAAAGCAAATTCATCGAATCTTATGTATGTATGTGCAGTCACCGCATCCTGTTAAAACCACGTGTTTGAAGAGTGCGATGGATGAACTCGCAGGCTTGGCAAAAAAAATCCGTAATCGTGCGTCGATAATTTTCACAGTCGCATGTTCTCAAGAATTTTTTAAAAAAATGGTTTAATTATCTATTGCGTGGATAAGGCGAACCAAACAGTTACCCTGGTTTTTGATTTTTGAATCGAGGGTTGCGGGTTTTTGGAGACCATTAACGGCAGTTTTTTTTGATGACGTGGCCGTTTAAGTGAAAATGAGCCTCGTCCCTCAAAAAATGGGAGTTACAGTGCTAAAGCCCTCCAACATCGTTTCACAAAAATTTTTGCGTAGAAAAAAGTCACTTTCTTTCAGTTCTTGATTGATTTTAATTTTAAAAGGATGCAAGTTAAGATATTTTTAAAAATGTTATTAATAATCGCTTTTGGTAGTCCCAATGAGGCTGCTTTTTCCCGTATTACAATTCGCGGGCTTTCACGTAAACTGCTTTCATTCAGTTTCCTGTTTTCGAGAAATTTAGAAGACCGACTGGGCCCTGGCCGTGGGACATTTATAGCCAGAGCAGTTGCGCGGAATATATGCAGCCACGAACGTGTTAAATTTACAATTCGTCCATCGCGAACTTATTTGACGAATACCGAACTATGACCAAATTTTTGATAAACAATTACGTAAGAGTCATTAAGTTAAGTTTATAAAGTTTTATCAATTTTAATTATGGCTGACATTACTCACATTCTTAAGCTCTCATATAAGTTAAAAAAACTCCAAGATATTTAAAATTCTAAGCATAAAAGGCAGAAATATTTTACGAGCCCAGGGACTCATCTTTGTTCCGCTATATCATCGTGTACTTAAACAATTTTTCTATTTAATCCTTTGATGAAAAAAATTCTAAATAGTTTTAGTTAAATATAGAAAAAAATGTTTTAAAAATCCAGTTTTGAACGGACCCCCTGTGCACTGCTGTTAGAGAAGGTGTGTTAAAAAATATCTTTTCTATGCCCCTCTAATAGTGGAAATGGTGTATATCAGTTTGTTATCATGGGAGATGGCAGCCCTCGATACTAAAATTAAAATTTTATTGAATATAATATATTGGAGCTAGTAGAAAAGCTATCAACTTCGAACCTGGTGGAATTTTTTTTTTTAATTTTTTTAATTTTCATATTTTATGGCAAACTTAAAATAAAATTAATTTTGCAATGTCGTTTCCAATTTAAATGATATTTAAGAATAAGGCGCTGTAACTTTTTTAATGAGTTCCTTCAATTACAGATTGCTTGTATTTACTATTATGAATTTTTATGTAAATTAGGTTGAATTTATTTTTATTATAATTTATTTTCAATATTTCTTGTTTGGCTAACTTCTAATGAATTTCCGTTTTATTCACACTTGATCAATCAGTCACAGGCCCTCTTTATTTGTTTGTGTAAGAAATTAAAGCAAAAAAATAATTTTTTTTTTCTAAAATTATATTTTCTTTTACTTCCCATATCCTCTTGAGTTTGCATAATTTTTGCCGCAAGTTTTTTCGTTCTTGTTAAAGTTATGCCTTTGGCAAACAAACTTTTCTATTAAATTTTTTGTTAGAGAAATATTTATTTTTTTAATTTGATTTTCTATGGCTGATAAGTAACACAACCAAGCCAACCTATACAACTACAATTTAAGGCCAATATTTTCAATATTTGCAATATAACAAATATAAAAAAAAAATTGAGAAAAACATAACTGAATATATCGAATCAACATGAACTACTTTACAATTCACAAACAAATAGTAAAAAAAATCATTTGCTTAAAAAAATTTATAAAAAGCTGTTTAAAGGCGTGAACCCATTGAAATTCAGCCACTCAACAAGTTTCCATCTTTAACGGTTCTTTATAGTTTCCCGTCTAAAATAATCACACAAATTATAGCAACAACAATCTACGAATTTAGCTCCAATTCCTACAACAGGTATTTCAGTTCATTTATATTTTATTTTATATTTTCAATTTTGTATTTTTTTTTTCTCTCTGTATTTAAAGTTTGTAAATGTGGCTGATTTTGTGGTTTAATGCTAATATTATGGATTTTTTTGCCGCACTTCACTTCTTTTTTTTTATTTGTTGTTAAAGTGCTCTCAACCAGAAACTGTTATTTCTCGTTATCGCTTAAAAACGAGAAAAAATTATTTAACAGTTTACAAAATTATAGGAATTAAATGTATATAAAGTTTAAATAATGGGATTAAGCCAGGTGCGGATTCTGAAATTAGTTTAAGTTTTAGGTTTTAGTGGGGAGTAGGGGAAAAATGCATAACATGCTTATACAAATTGGTAAGTTATATACTATTAAAGTTAAGTCGAGTGGAAAAGGTGTGTGTTTGATCTCTTGCATCAAAGCCTGTATAATGTGAAGAAGAAACAAGAATATACAAATTTGTCGTAAATATTGAGTCTAAAAGAAGAAAAGACAATATTCTGGCTTAAAAAAAAATTTATAAAAAAAAATTAAAAGCATAATTTAAAAAAATTAATATTTAGCTTTTTTAATGTCCAAATACAAAAACTGATTTTTATCCCAAGTTGCTTATGTAGCGTTTTTTGGACTTTTGACCCCATCAAAGTCAATATCAGCAGATGCTTAACATTCACTTATGTATGTCATTCTCTCTCCGAAATTGTATCTCTCGTATGAGCGACTATAACTTGCTTATAATTTTTGCAGGCCAATGCAGTATGGAGTACATTCCGTAACGTATAGACAAATGGCTGGATAAGTCATTCCCACATAAAATGGTCCAAATTTCAGAAAATATTTTTTAAATTTTTATGAAGGCCAGTTTTATTATATTTTTATTTTATTCGAATCATTTCTTCTTTTTTATAATTGTCACATCTACGACATTTTATGAAATATGTTTTTTAAGAAGAAATTCGACTTTTGAAGCAAATTAAGTACAGATTTTCGAGAGAATTATTAAGATTCTAGTTTTAAGAAAAATGTTTTTAAAGGTGAAATTTTTAAGGTCACATCTGCTATAGTTTTTCGAAGGTAATTCCCATTGTAAATCATCTTCTTTCAGTGTCTTTCTAATATCAAAATTTTAACATTCTTGGAAACTATACATAGAATGTAGGTGCACCCATTCAAATGGGATTCCCTATATATAAAAAGCTAAGTTGAGTTACTCATTTCTGCTAATACCAGCATTTTTGCTTAATTAAGGTTTTAATTTAATAAATGTCAAGTCACCTTAAAAATTAGTTTAAAAAAGGGTTTTTATATCAATAAAGAACTCTGTTTAACGAATCTGAGACGGCGCACCTTGGGTAAAAATGCAGCGAAAGTACTTTATAATAAAAGAAAGGATATTGCCATTCATTATCACTAGAAACTTAATATTAAATAAAAAAAATTCTTTTAAAATTAAGATACAACTTTATCCCTAGATTTGTCGTATGTCCCTCCATTCGCTCTAGGGTAGTCAATATTGATGAATTTAAGACAAAGAAATTTGCTCTTCATAGAAACATTTTACCTTATAATTTAAAAACTTCCTTCTTACACGGATTTAAGGCAATATTGTATATATCATATCCTGCCAGCTTTGACTGTTATCCTTTTTGCATCCACACCACCCACATACGTGGTAGGGTTACTATGCGTTAGTACAGATCTTTTTAACGTCCAAAAAATGGTTTGAAAACCACCTTAAAATATTCTTATTGACTCAAAATTCCTTTTTTTCAATTTAAGCATTTTTGTCAGTCCATCCACCCATCCGTCCTTTCGTGCGGCTGGGTATCCATGAATTTTTGAAATCAAGGTATAGTTCGGGATTTTGATGACATTTTCATAAAAACTTGGTACTGACACAAATGGTATTGTTTGTGAAGATAATCGTAATAGAACCCATACAAATGTTTTGCCCAAATAAGCATTTTTGGCTTTAAATAGCTCGAGTATTACTCTATTTTCATAAAACTTCGCGCATATAGTAAATTTAATGCCACCAACTATAGGTAAATCTATAGATAAACTAAACAATTAACTACTACTACTTCATAAATGCATTGAATAATTAATGAATAAAATCAACACATTCCTTTAAGCTACTGCAACTTACTTTTAATAGGCTTTTCATGTGTGCTCCATATACATTGACTCTTATAAAAATGTGGGTTAAAGGCATTCACTTTTGTTGTTTATTGAGTTGATCTAGATTTTATTTGTTAATAATTTTTTCCAATATTCAACTTTGCTGGTTAGTCAATTGTGTTTTAAAAGAACAATAATAAATACACCACATACAGTTTTATTTATTTTATTAATATCAATATTTATCTATATCAAGTCCATACAACAGCTACGGGAGAGTAAAGAAAGTTTAAAAAAATTTTTTTATTAATTTTTTTTCATGGTTTACGAAACAAACAACAAAAAAAAAGAACTTTTCAAACAAAAACACACACACACGCACAAACACAAATACCACAAATTCAAGGCTTAATTTCATAAAGTGCATTGTTCTCACTTTTTGTGGTTGTGTGTTTGTAGATAAATTTCGAAATAATGATTTTATATCATTTGGATTTTATATTTATTCATAAAATAAAAATTATAAAAAAATATTTTAATTTAAAATCAATGCTTTAAGCGATAAAATATAAAATAAAATACCACATAATGAAGGCATTTAAAAGCATTTGTAATTTTTGGAAATTTATTATAAAAAATAAACAATAAATATTTACTTGAATAAAATATTTAATTATTTTTGTATCATAGATGGGCACATTAAAGTACCTTATTGGTACTGGTAAAAATTAATTTAAGCTGATTACTGAGAAAAAATTTAAGTAATCAGTAAAATTTTACTGATGCTGAGATTCAATTTGCATTGTCAGTAAATTTTTTCTAATTACTAAAAAATACAGTAATCAGTAATTTTAACTTGTATTCATTCATGTCTATATATGCATGTATCGGAAGTACATTTGTTTCTAAACGACTTACGAAAAGGTCATTTCGCCCAAGCTCCTATAAAATTACGCAGTGCCAGTTTTGCGAGAACGGATCTTAAAGTACTTGTGGCCTTGCGAGTAAAGGGAAGTAAATAGAAATCCGTAGTCTATCCTTCCTAACAGTCAAGCGCACCCACTGTCATACTAGACTTGGTGCTCCCTGGTTGCACAGGTGAGGCTCTATTGCCCGACCTATATTTTTTGATAAACTGCATCTCTGGGAGCACAGACAGCTATTCTGGTAACAGAATGGACCCAGTGTACTTAGCAACCGCACGACTTACACCTCAAACGATTAAAGAAGCCGAAACATAATAAAAAAAAACGAAAGAATAAATCAATGACGACGGCCAATGCTCTTCCTCTGCTCTGCTTTTCAGAGAGACCTTTCGGATATTTTAAGGGTACAAGCCAATTAATCTTTTATATAAGAGAGAACCATTAGTAACGATTTGGTGATTATTTTTATTATGGCTGAAAGGTCTCAGGAAAGATCAAACCAGGCTTGAACTTAAAAAAGTTTCGGGGATATACCTTAAGCTACTCCGCAATCAAATATGTATGGAATTTTTTTTTTGTTGGGGTGGGCAATAAGTTCTTTCTCTTGTACATTTATTAAGCGTTATAGTCGCCAGTGGCTATGAAACGGAGACCTGAAGATTTTTAAAAATTATTATATAAAGATTTCGATATTAATTTTGTTTTTATATCACATACCTATGTGTGGTGTAAGCTGACAAATATGTCAGTTAATGTTTACTTTAAATTTATCTGCATATAGTCAGTTTTACGTAAAACAGCCCGAAATGAAGAAAAATTTTTTTTTGTATTAAAAAAATCTACGAACTTAAGTGTAAAGGAGAAAGGGAATATTGAAATATAAATTCTTTCATATTTAATTTTTATTAATTTTGACAATATTAAAAACGATCACATGGTAAGGAATCTTTATATATGTTTTGATGAAAATGTCACACCTATCACGTTTTCTTAAAGAGTTTTCTGTAAGAAAAAAATGCTTCTTGTGGCAGCAAAATATCATATACGGTTAAAAACACTTTAAGACACCAATTTAATACTCGTAAAAAAACTTACGTCCGTTTTTCAAGAATATTTTACACAACCTGATTCTACTTACATTCAAAATCCCCTAAAATTGAAATTTGTAAGATCACACCCGTCCCAGGTTTCAAGTAGTCATTGTGAACAAAAATTAAACTCTCTTCATGTCTACTTTAAACGTTTACAAACTTCGAAATTAAGCTATAAACAAAAATGTAAGCAAAATAGTTACACCCATCGCAATGGAATAGCCCATATACATTGGCTTTTTTATTTGATAAAATTTTAAACAAATTATGCAAACAAAAGTTTAAAAACTTGATTGATGCAACACACGACCACAAATGCAAAAATATATAAAATTAATCGTAGCATTATAAGCAAATTGCTGCATTAAAATATGAAATGCATAATGGAACTGTTAAGAGGTTAATCCCTATAAGGTGAAGTACTGCCACTCCATATTTATTTAGCACAACAACGAAGTAATAATGAAATTGCCATAAGCACCATTTTAATTGCCCTTAACATTAAAAACATTAAAAACATTAAACATCGTTATTTTCACTGTTGTTGTTTATGGTTTTATACTTGTTACACGAATAAGGGTACATATTTGCATTATAATATTTTTCCCTTAAAACAATAATCATTAAAAACAGTAAAATTTTAATTTTTGTACAAAATGCAAACATATTTATGTGCATGTGTGCATATGTACAAACGAAACGAAACATACAAACGTGCTTTGTACGTCAAAAATGCCTAATAAGTGTATACGACTGCTAGATCATGTGCGTGTATAAGTGAATGACCATCATAAAGCACCCCCTTTGAAAATGTTGCAAATTTGTTACATTACAATTACAAAAACATAATAGAAATAAACAACAAAAACAGAATAATAAAATCTTTATCTTGAAAAATTAACACAAAAAGCAAAAAAAAAAACGAAACACACATTTTAAAAATATATTGATGAGGGTGGGTGTGTTAAATTCAAATACATTAATGAAACTCATTTCTCATTGTGCTGCATTGTAATTGTGCACAATTTATATGCGTACGTTTAGAACAGCTGTCCATTAGTTGCAACTTTTTTTTTTTAATTTGTAAACTGCATGCCGCAGTTTTATTGCTACAAATTTTTAGGGCAAATAACACTAGGTCACAAATAACAAACTTTTGTCTGTTATTTGTTTCTAGCATACTTTTTCTCATGGATTTGGACCTACTGAACACGAAAATGAATTTTAAAAATTTTTCTGTCGATTGGTTTGCGAGATACAAATTTTTTAATTTTTTTTTTTTAATTTTTGGAGGTACACTTACTATTTTGAGCATATCTTTAGTCTTCTTTGACCTATTTTATCCTACTACTACTCAAATTAAAGACAATTGAGCCGTCTACAACTTATTCTCAGAAAATTTTCAAATCGGGTTAGTAGTTTTGATGTTGGCGGCTTAAAAAGGTTAAAAAACTGGGTTTTTTTAGTAAAAATGTGGCTGAAAAATTCATATAAAAATTCATATAAAATATAAAACGCGATGTTAACAGCGATTTTAATTTTTTTACGTATAGCTGACACTTTTCCAAAGAAAATAAGCCCTTACTTAACAAAATCTGATGACAAATGGCCGACTTATTATTTTTTTGGTAAACGACCGAAATTCCGCTATTTTACGATTTTTTGATTTTCATTATTTGCACAGCTTACCTACCCAACGCAAACGAATAAATACATTTGAACTTAATTTAAAATAAACAAATTAGTCTTCGTATATTATTTTTTAATTTATTTGAGTAAAAACAAAGATATAAGTGTACATTTTATGCCATGTGGAAAAACTGCTGACTTCTTCTTTGTTTTTTGTATTCGCTGCAATCGGTCTCACGTATTAGGGTCCAAATATAGTCACCCATCATAGCCGTGTCATAGATGCCCTGATAGCGTCGTTCCATAGCCTTCAATTCCTGATGAAAGCGCTCGCCGTGTTCGTCGCTCACGTCTCCTAAATTCTCAGGGAAAAAATCCAAATGAGAATGCAGAAAGTGTATTTTAAGTGACATGTGCACTCCCATGGCTTCATAGTTCTTTACCAGATCCTCAACTATGTCCTTATAATTCGGGCTTTTGTTGTTTCCTAAAAAGTTTTCCACAACAAGCCTGAAGGAATTCCATGATGCGGCTTCGATGGGTGATAACAGCTTTGGGAATTTTTCATCTTTCAAAATTTTTTTTATCTCGGGTCCTGCGAAGACTCCTTCTTTAATTTTTGCCAGCGAAAGGTAAGGGAAAATTGACCGTAAATAGGCAAAAGCTTCACCTTCTTTGTCTAATTTTTTGGCAAAATTTTTAATCAAACCCAATTTTATGTGCAGCGGCGGAAGTATTATATTTTCACGGTTCTCTATTAGTGGTTTGCGCTGAACATTCGCTTCTCCAACTACAGGTTTCGTTCGTACCGGCCATTTTTTTTTTATATAATGCTGATCATCAGCGCGGCTATTCCAAAGGCACAGAAAACAGCAATGTCGCGTATAGCCTCCTTGGAGTCCACACAGAATGGCCACAACTAATTTGTTTATTTTAAATTAAGTTCAAATGTATTTATTCGTTTGCGTTGGGTAGGTAAGCTGTGCAAATAATGAAAATCAAAAAATCGTAAAATAGCGGAATTTCGGTCGTTTACAAAAAAAATAATAAGTCGGCCATTTGTCATCAGATTTTGTTAAGTAAGGGCTTATTTTCTTTGGAAAAGTGTCAGCTATACGTAAAAAAATTAAAATCGCTGTTAACATCGCGTTTTATATTTTATATGAATTTTTATATGAATTTTTCAGCCACATTTTTACTAAAAAAACCCAGTTTTTTAACCTTTTTAAGCCGCCAACATCAAAACTACTAACCCGATTTGAAAATTTTCTGAGAATAAGTTGTAGACGGCTCAATTGTCTTTAATTTGAGTAGTAGTAGGATAAAATAGGTCAAAGAAGACTAAAGATATGCTCAAAATAGTAAGTGTACCTCCAAAAATTAAAAAAAAAAAATTAAAAAATTTGTATCTCGCAAACCAATCGACAGAAAAATTTTTAAAATTCATTTTCGTGTTCAGTAGGTCCAAATCCATGAGAAAAAGTATGCTAGAAACAAATAACAAAATGGCTGTTGCCTAGTGTAATTGTATAATTTCTAAATAAAAATTAATTGTTCTATTTATTGTATAATTTTTATCCATTAAGGGGAATGTTCATAAACAATTTTTAAATTTAAAAAAGATTTCGAATATTAATTTTGTATAAAAAATTTGTGTAAGTCCCCTATTTTAAATTTAAAACGTTATTATGAATATTACTTATGGGATTGCTTAAAAACTGTTTAGTGCTAAGGAGGTGAAAAGTTTAGAGGGGGACCCAAAACAACTAAGGTAAAGAGTGGAATAAGGCACAAAACAATTTAAAAAAATATTATCTAAAATATACATAAATTTCAAAATATTTACTTACCATTTCCAAATTAAATATTGAGAGAGCCATTAAAAAATCTAAAAATAAAATAAATAAAAATTAATGAATAAATTAAAAATAAACTTTTTTTTATAGAAAACTGTTAAATATATGTGTAATAAAAATAACCGATGATAAAAAATGGCGTTCACAGAGGATGTTGTTAACATACGGCTTTTAATTTTTTTACTGCAAAACTGGTACATATCGTGTGAACGCGCTTAAACGTTGATTGTATGAAATGCATATGTTAAGATCATACGACAAATTTCCAATAAGAACGTGATGTATTTTCATCTGACATCAGCTTTTTTTTGGAAAAGGGCAAGAAAGGAAGAGTAAGTCTGCGATTTTGCAGATGGTAGCGCCGAAAAAAAAACCGAAGGCCACCTAATCACACAGATCGACTTACAGTCAAACAGTCGCTCATTTTCCAAAAAACGGTGACAAAAATTAAAATTTCAACAAAAAGTTAGTTGAAATAAATAGGCATATTGTGAAGAAAGAAGAGAAGGTGGTTTAGCCTTGTTGTAAAAAGTATGTCGACTTTTTAGAGTTATGAATTTCTCTCCGTGCTTAAGAAAAAAGAATAAAAGTCTATCCTAAGTATTTTTAATGTTTACAAGGTTTCGGTAAAATTAAAAGCTGTTTTTTATTTAGGTTCTACAATATTTAAAAAAAACAACATGAAAATCTTCTGCTTTAATTTTGTTTGTGTTTTATTTCACAAAATCTAGCCACTTTCATTAGATGTTGTTAGTACTGCTAATCTTTCACACCTCTGATGTGATGGGAATACATCGTTTCTAAAATGGCTCAGATCCTTGATTGCTTAAAAAATTTCAAATCATCTTTTTTAAGTGGACCTGATGGCATTCCAAGTTGTGTTATGTTGAATTGTGCTGCAGCTTTAGCTGTACCTTTATCTATAATCTTTAATATTTCTTTAAAATATGGATATTTTCCCAAAATCTGGAAGGAATCATATATTATTCCGCTGTTTAAATCCGGAAACAAATCAGTTATATCTAACTACAGAGGTATAGCAAAACTTATTGATATACCAAAACTGTTTGAAAAATGCTTAATCGATGGTCTTTTTCACCAAATTTCCTGTCTGCTGACACCACTTCAACATGGATTTCGAAAGGGATTATTACTACATTTGTTCTACATTTAACAACATTCGTGAATAATGCTTTTAATAATGGCCACCCCACTGACGCTGTTTACACGGATTTTAGTAAGGCATTTGATAAAGTAAATCATACTCTTTTATTGGAAAAATTGAACCTAATGGGATTCAATAGCAATTTCTTAGGCTGGCTGAAATCTTATCTTTTATGTAGAACGCAATCTGTCAAATTTAATTATTGTTTTTCAAGGAAATTTCTTGTAAACTCTGGTGTACCACAAGGTAGTCACCTCGGCCCGTTATTGTTTTTACTATTTATTAATGATATGCCAAAGGCAATTAAACATTGTAATATATTGATGTATGCTGATGATGTCAAAATATTTCTGGATATTAAAGAACCGTCTGATCACATTCTTCTGCAGAAGGACTTAAATAATTTTTGTAATTGGTGTGAATTTAACCATATGGAATTAAACCTTGGAAAATGTGAGCATATGCAATTCTCAAAGTACGCATTACTCCTTATACCTACATACTTGATAATAATAACTTAAAGTCTCTTGATGTGATTATGGATTTGGGAATACTTCTAGACAGTAAACTGAGCTTTGTCAGACATATAACGTTAAGCGTTAATAAATCCCGGAGCACATTAGCTTTTATTAAGAGGTGGGCGAAGGAATTCGATGATCCCTGTATTACTCTGCGTTTATATACATCCCTGGTGAGACCCATTTTGGAGTTTGTCTCAATTATTTGGGACCCTCAATATAATATACACAGCGATCGTATTGAATCCGTTCAAAAACAGTTTCTTGTTTTTTGTTCAAGAAATAATTATCGTAATTATACTGAGCTCCCTTCATACGTCATAAGATTAGCAGAGATCAATTTACCAACTTTAGAAAGCCGGAGAATCATGCTGAATATATCGTTCATGTTTAATCTTATTAATGGTAAACTCTGTTCGGAATTTCTGCTGGGTAACGTTACTTTCAATATTCCTCAACGCACATTACGATCTTTTAACCCGCTGTATGTAAAAACATAACGTACTAACTTTTCCATGTCAGATCCGTTTCGAAGACTGTGTTGTTGCTTTAACGAAATGTACAACCTAATTGATTTCTCTTTAAACATTGATGCCATTAAAAGAAACATTATTGTGTATTTAAATAATTTAAATAATTAATTTTCTTTACTAATTTGATCGTTATTGTATTTTGTTGTTTACTTTTTTTTTCTATAATTAAAAAATTATTCAGTCTGTAAGGAAATTATCCATAGACTCAAATAAATAAATAATAATAATAAATAAATGATAATGACATTCTAGATGTGACTTATTCGTTACTATCAAAAAAGTTTTTTTGTAATAAAACTGGCAGGGCCCATTTTTTTAGTTAAATTGGTTTCAAACGTTACTTAAACGGTTTAACAGAAGTAGTATAAAAAATATGCTAATTGTTAACAAAACTAAGTTCGTGTGCAAAGTTTAGTTAATATGGGCTGAATAGCAGTAATATAAAAAGTATTTTCGCTTTGTATGGGAGTGGCCCACACAGAAAGAAAACTCGCTTTCTAAAATCAAGAATTTTATTCTTGAATTTATCCAAAATCTTTCTTGAAATTTTTAAGTACGATCCTTACTTACATTTTCTTAAATCAAGCCTATTCGGATTGCTTCAACAAATCAAGCAGAAAACAGCTTGTTGTTTTAATATATTATTTTACATTTGAAAACAAAGTGTCTCGGTGGCCTAGAGTTAGCGTGCTTGTGCTGCAGTGCGGAAGGTCCCTGGTTCGAATCTCAGCTTCGGTAAGTACAAAAAATAAAATTTTTATATTACAAATTTTAAGTATCTTTAAAATAAAATAAAATATAAAAAAAGTCTTCTTCTTTAATAAGTCAAAAAAATGACATTTAATTTTCGAAATAATCCCGTTTACGGCTTAAATCAATCTTTCTTTGGCTTACATCAAGTACGGTTCCGAACTTAAATCAATGGCTTATTTGTTTCTAAAAGTAAGAAATTCGTACTTGAAAAATTTCACTTGGAGTAAGAAATTTCGTACTTGATATAAGAAAAACCGTACTCACCGTACTTTTGACACCGCTATGGCTTGATTTAAGTACACTGAAAAAATTATTACTGTAAAATCAACTGGAAATCTACTTAAAATAACTGGATATTCATTTAAAAACCACCCAACAAGATATTCATTAAAATTAACAAAATATTTCATTTAAATTCAGACATCAAAAAATTAACTGACATTTTCGTCTAAAATTAACTAGATTTTCTGTCATTTGCAGCAAAACACAAAGTACCAGAAAAAAAATAACAAAATTAAATATTAATAAAAAATAACTGACAAAATTAACTTCAACTGAAAATCAGTATTTTTGTTTTTTTGAGGATTTGAATAACCCTTCAAACCAGTTAAAAACAAATATTATATTGAAATTTAACTGTTTTTTAATTTGAAAACAACTTTACGGATTTCTTCCTAAATAACTTACAGTCAGTTACTGTAATAATTTTTTGAGTGTAAAGTTTTCTTAGATAATTTTTGTGTGCACCCATTTTCATAACTAACGACTTTTGTTTTTAATGAAGCTTTATTTTAAAACTTATCTATTTAATCTCCTTTAACTTGAATTAGAAACAGATAAAGCTGTCTCGAATCAACTGCACTCAAAAAAGTATTAATATAAAATCAACTGGAAATGTTATTTAAAATAACTGGATATTCATTTAAAAACCCTCCAACTAGATATTCATTAAAATCAACAACATATGTATTTCATTCAAATTCAGCCATCAAAAAAATAACTTACATGTTCGTCTAAAATTAACAATATTTTCTGTTATTTATAGCTAAACACAAAGTATCGGAAAAAAATTAACAAAATTAAATATTACCAAAAAATAACTGACAAAATTAACTGAAACGGAAAATCCGTATTTTTGTTTATTTAAGGCTTTGAATAACTCTTCAAACCAGTTAAAAACAAATATTATATTGAAATTTAACTGCTTTTTAATATGAAAACAACTTTACGGATTACTTCCTAAATAACTTACAGTCAGTTACTGTAATAATTTTTTAAGTGTGCTTCTTTTGGCCCGTATGAGCTATTTGCCATGTATAGAAAGTATCCGCTTCCCGCAAAATATAATGCAATTTTTTGCCAAAATTATAAACCTTCTCTCCTTAAATTATATTGACAAAAAAATCCTAAATACATAGAAGAGAAAATCGCCACGAATTAGTTAACAATTTTGGCACCCAAAACCCCACTGTGCGTCGGTGCGACCATCTGATAAGGTGTCCATTTATTGTGGCATTTAAGGTACAGGTCGCATTTTTGTAGATTTTTTTTATGTAGCACCAAGCCTATTGAAACTATCGATTATTAGGTAATTATTTTACAAAGCCTTCATTTTAAAGCTTTAACTTAAATAAATAATGTAACCACTAAAACAACAAATAAAATTAGTTTTATTACGATCATCTCTGAATTTACCATGGGTCCAACCTAATTTTGTAAAGTTGGTATATTATTAACCGCACCTTCTGCAGTAAGCGTTTTACGAAAACTATATTAACATCTAAAATTTTCTAATGTACGTCGGTATTAATATAATATTTTCAAATATTTAATATAAAATATTTGTCAAAATTTATTAACAACCGGCCCATGATTAGCTTCGGATAGCAAATAAGCTTACCTTAACCTGCCGAAATGTTTTCATACGTTGGTACTTAATATAAAGTAGATTGAAGTGTAGGGTATAATATGATCGTACCTATTCTTACTTGTTTTTTTTACTTAAATCACAATATATTTAAAATCTTAATGGAAATAAAATTATCAAAAGACAGTTTTCTTTCATAAATATTGTTTAAGAAAAAATTTATGCTTTTGTATTATAAACATTTTTCACCACCAAAAGAAAAAGTTTAAATTGTATTAAGTTTCTTACTTTGTAACATTTTAATTGACAAAAAAATGTTTAAAACATGTTAGATACCGCCTCAAGTTTTTTTAATAGACAACTTTCAAACTATTGTTTGCGGACTTATTTAATTATCTGAAACCTTTAAAGCAAAACTTCCAGCCTCTAAACTTAAAACTAAATACAAGCCAGCTACTCTTAAATGTCTTTATACAAAGTGCAACAAAGAATTATTTTTACAACATTAAATACAAACATAAAAAAGCTACAAAAAAGTCATAAAACTTTTCTAAAAACGAAAGTTCAAAGTTTATATGTTTTGAAAGCGAAAAAAATTGAAATAAAATAAATCTTAAACACTGTGACATTAACGCCGGGTATGTGTCACGATCAAATGGAAAATGTTTTTGTCTTATGGCTTTGTTGTTTTTTCATGTTATATTTTCACTTAAAACACAAACACATTTGAAAGGCTAAACTACAACAACCTTAAAGGCCTTAAATTGAAAATGATTGGCATTAATGTTTAGGTGATGGAGATTCCCCTAAATAGAAAAAAAAAATAGAAAATTTTAATGGAGTATCGGTGGAAAGAAATAACTTGTAATAAATATAAAACCAGCCATGGCATAACATGTGTTTTAATTTATGGAATTTAATTTATGTGCCACACACCACCAGCATATTTTTAGTTTCTACTTATTGTGTGTGGCAGTGGCACATTTATTTTAAAAATATTTATTTATTATATGCACGTATTGTAGCATTATGATCGCCATCAAATCTATGCCACTGATCTTGAGATCTAGCGGAATATTATTATGGTGTTCATTTAATGGGCAGCTTCGGCACGCTAAGCTAATCACTGTTGATGATTATTAGAAAAAAATTTTTCAAATAACTAGGGAGGGGTAAAAGCTTTTTATAAATTTAAATAAAATCTAGTTGATAATTTATGACTCTTTTAATATTTTCTTTTCTTTTAATACTACTAACACATCTATTTAATACTCATTTACATTTTAAATTAAATGTTTTAAAATGGATTTCGACTATAAACAAAATAAAAAAATAAACAATCAGCTTAATTGCTTAATCAAAAATTGTGCTGCAGAAGACAAATCAAAGTAATATAATGAATTTTTAAAGCTTTTAAACATTGAAATTAATTTATAAAAACAATTTAAATTCGAACACAAAAAATATAAAAAAAAACCTTGCATACATTAAAACACAAAGAAATATAAAAATACTCAAATCTTTTAAGAGTAAAATAAATGCTTAAAAGAATGTTAAGCTAAGTTCACACCAGGCAAATATTTGTTTAATCTTTACTTTAGCATTGGGCTAAACAATGCCCAATAGATTTCACATAATTCCGTTTCTCTGTAATTAAATTCAATTTCATACATTTTCCTACTTTTCTGTAGGGTTTCACAATGGGCCTACGGATCTATGGGTGGACAGGACGAATAGGCTTTGATTATTCAGCTTTAAGCTCATTAATAAAATTGTGATTCTTAAAAACTGAAATTTATTTAAAAATTTAAAACGTTTCGAAACTTTAATTCGAATAAATGGAAATTATTATAAACTTTAAATAAGAAAATTTAAGTGTACTAAGGAGTAAAATATTAAATAAACCTATTAAGGGGCTTCTGATGGTAATACATTTATTTCACAAAAACTGTAAGAATTTAAACTTTACCAGGCTTTAGGCTAAATCTGGCCGGGTTAAAACACCCCCGCAAAATCAAAAAACGCTAATTGGAGGTTATGAACTTGAGGGTAGTTTATATTACATTAGCATCTGGCGGTAGCCTTGGTTAATAAAATCCAAATAGTTCCTTTATATTATGTAAGAAACAGACAGTTTATTGCAACTACAATACATCCCGACTTATCTCTTAATCCCTGCCAACCATTCAAATTTCTTTAAACCATCACTTAGCTTCTCAACCAAGTTAAATTTTTAAAAATTGTGCAATGAACATAAAGGTAAGACTAGCTGAGGTTAGGTAGAGCAGTTGTCTGTGAAAAAATAACATAAACGAGGTCAGGGTATATTGAGCAAGGTAAGAGCAATTGATCAGCTGACTTTTACAGGGTGTCCGCCGGCAAGGTATACTACTTTGTTTTATCGCCATTTGGGTAAACATTAGTATTGACAATTTAAATATGACAGTCGTAAAGTAGAGGCGTGGAAAATTTATTGTGGAGAAATATTCGGTAAGCCAACGTATTTTACTCGTTTAAACATTTCATCAAAATCAACCATCGATGTTCATAAAAATAATTTTTTTCCACAACTACACCATTTCCAATTGTATTTCAGAACTTTCTAATTGTATTTCAGAAATTTCTAATTCAATTTCAGAAATTTCTAATTTAATTTCAGAAATTTCTAATTGTATTTCAGAAATTTCTAATTCAATTTCAGAAATTTCTATTTCAATTTCAGAAATTTCTAATTCAATTTCAGAAATTTCTATTTCAATTTCAAAAAATTCTAATTCAATTTCAGAAATTTCTATTTGTATTTCAGAATTTTCTTCTTGTATTTCAGAATTTTCTATTTGTATTTCAGAATTTTCTAATTGTATTTCAGAATTTTCCATTTGTATTTCAGAAATTTCCATTTGTATTTCAGAAATTTCTATTTGAATTTCAAATGGAAATTTCTGAAATACAAATGAAATTCAAATATAAATTTCTGAAATACAAATGGAAAATTCTGAAATACAATTAGAAAATTCTGAAATACAAATAGAAAATTCTGAAATACAAATAGAAAATTCTGAAATACAAATAGAAATTTCTGAAATTGAATTAGAATTTTTTGAAATTGAAATAGAAATTTCTGAAATTGAATTAGAAATTTCTGAAATTGAAATAGAAATTTCTGAAATTGAATTAGAAATTTCTGAAATTGAATTAGAAATTTCTGAAATTAAATTAGAAATTTCTGAAATTGAATTAGAAATTTCTGAAATACAATTAGAAATTTCTGAAATACAATTAGAAAGTTCTGAAATACAATTGGAAATGGTGTAGTTATTTCAGGAAATGGTGATGTTGATTGGCCTTCACGGTCACCTGATTTGACTGCTCCGGACTTCTTTTTGTGGAGATATCCGAAAAGCAAGGTTAATGCAAATAAACCAGAAATGCTGGAGTAATTCAAGCAAAATATTCGTAATGAAATTAAAGAAATACCGCGAAAAAATGTGTGAGAACGTAATGAAAAATTTACTAAAAAGGGCTCGCATTTGTGAGGCTAACAGATGCGGACATTTGTATTTCATATATAATGGCCAACTTAAAAAAAAAACATTTTTCAATATAAGATCCATTCCCTTTCATTTAATCAAATATCATAAACATACAAAGTAGTATACCTTGCCGGCGGATACCCTGTATTTCTGCAATATGTCATCCAGCTTAGCTTGGTAAATTTTGTATGTTGTATAATAGTTATGTATACTCTGTGTATGTGTAATAGTAACATTTTTGACAACTAAGCTAGAATTAAGCAGCAACAAAATACATAAAAAATTTTTACAAAAAGTTGTTGTTGTAGGGACGAGGTCACCTTTATACTCCACCGTGGAACAAGGTGAAGACTATTTTTGATACCTAAAAGGTGTAGAGAGAAAGAGAGGGAGAGAGAAGAGAAAAGAGAGATTTGATTAAGGAAAGTTTAGAATTCGATGATAAATTCTAATGTTTTTGGTTGACAGTTGTTGTTCCCCCGGGCACCTGCTTGAGAACCAACCCCATTACTGCAGAAGCACTGGGAAAACTGTCAGGTCTGAAGACCTCAAAGTAACTGAACCGGATATCATCCAGTGATAGCAAAAAGGATAGAAATTGTTAAAGATTTTTTTCTGCTCCTTTTCTTGACAACTTCTACTAACATAATTTAAAAACAATCCCATTTGATGGGCACAGGTGTCAAACAGCGAACGATAACTGTGGTTATAATATCCGTCTGCCTTCATTTGACCTAAGTCATCTTAGGTTCTAGTAAGGTTAAACTATTTCAATTCTTCCAATCGAGCTTGCCACGACTTACAGCCCAGAGGTAATCCCGTCTTTTAGTTTTGCAGCGTTCTTCCCTAGTGTGCCAGCAGCGTCGGATTTAGGATGACTGGCATTCACGGACAAGTTTTGTTGAAAATTGCATTTCAATGTGGGACCTGGTGGTGACTGCATGTTATTCAAGCAATTTAAATAAATTTAAGGCTTTTTCTATACTGAATATACCTTCTCGAATATCAGTGTCTCAGCTCAAGCCCGTCCCTATATGCCTTCAGATCGGCAGGCGCTAAAAATCGAAGAAGAATTTTCTGCAGAGGCAAGGTAAGGCTTCGGTGTGCAGTAGTCAATTAATTTGGGAAAATGTAGACTCTCGAAACAATACTTCCATAACAGTTTATTCAATGTCAGCCTTCGGGCTAGGCAAGTGAAAACCAGCTTACTCGGATTCAATCTGATTGTGCCTGAAATAATAATCGTTACGTTCGCAACGTATTTGCAGTGCGAAGGTGATCTGCCGCAAAATTTTAAAACTTCTCCCTGGCTTAAGCTCCATGGAACAGAATTTGTTTTATTACCGTTATATAAAGTCAATTGCTGTGGCGGTGACTGAGCGCCAAGCCTTTGCTAGTCGTAGGTTTACACACATACATATACGTTGCCACCTATACCTTTGCACTTTGGCCTTCGTGTTTAGCCTTCAGGTTAGTTTAGTGCAGTGATAGGCAACTTATGCTATTAAATTTGTTTATGTGTTTGTGCAGTTTTAGGTAAAAATCAGAAAATATTCAATCCATATTGTTGTTAGTGTAATTCAACCAACAGGCGGGAATCATCCGCCTTGTTTGAAAGCTCATCTTTGTATACGTGTGATCATGTGCATGTGAAGATAAAAGAGGGAATTTTGGTGGCGTGGCAGAATGCCTATCAATGGTAAAGTTTGAACAATAACTCCTGGATTTCTCGCGCTGCTTAACCGAGTCAGCGGTTAGTGAAAAGTGAGCTCCACTCCAGGTAAATACCAGATATCACCGCTGAAAAATAATCCGCATCTCTTGAATATTTATTTTTAAGCAATATAGTATTAGCCATAGTAAAAGATATAACTCCGCCTTAAGTATTTCCTTTGTTTGCTGATCCGGCAATTCCAGATATGTCCCATTACGGAACTATTTATTTGGCGTTCCATTGTTCATTAAATTGTAATTTAATGTAACTCAAACTTCTTCGCATGCGCAACTAAGACCAAATGCTTTTATCAAGAAACTAATTTACTTTTTATATCTAGTTTAAAGTATTTCGGTTTTAACAGAAATCTAAAACAAGTTCTTCTCACAGAAGAAGATACGAGTTTTTTTAGTTTAAAATTTTAAAAATAAAAAATTTTTTTTATTTTATTTAATATTTTTTTCAACATCTCTTGCTTTGAATTATGAATTAATTCATTAAAAAATTAAAACTCATTTTTGATTTAGTCATTTACATAAACAAATGACAAAAGCAAGCCTAATAAAGTGACTTAAACAATTTAAAAATAATTAGCAGTAAACTCGAATTAAGCTTTATGTGTCAGACATGACTAAGTCACTTCAAAAATTACAAAAAATATAAATAAAAATTAAAGTAAATTATACATAATGTTTGCCATAAATTGTTGTTGATAATTATTCTAAGTTAATTTTTTGGGAAGTAAAAATTTGTTGTTTAGCTGGCAAGTTTTTCAAAGAAATCTTAAACAGGTTTTTAAACAAATATTTTGCTGTTGGCCCGCTCACTTTGTACCACAAAGATCATTTGTTTAAACAAAGTCAAAGTGTGAGAAATGTATTCATGGCCCCTCCATTTGTGATTTTTTCCAACTTTAATAGATTCAGAATGCCAACACAGTTATTTTTATTCAAAAAAATAAATAAAAGTAAATCTAACCTGTTTTGTAGAATTTTTTTCTATTTTTTGTATTTTTCTTATTTTATTTTAGGTTAAATAAAATAGAAACCAAATATAACTGTAGTTATTTTAAACCCGTTGAGACTATTAATCTTAATGTCTGTTTGCCAATGTTCTTGTTTAGAAGGGAAGTTTGAGACAAAGAAAAAATTGCATTAAAACAAGTGCCAAAATATAAAGAAATATATTTCAAGTTGTCTTGGCATTAATATTATTTATATGAATTTAAAATGAACACAAGTTATTTTACTTGGAAAAACCTTTTTAACAAACAGATAGTAAATGATTTATATTTATTAATATTGTAATAGTTTAACTTAGTTAATATTAAGGTTTAATAAAGTTATGCTGAGTTAATGTCTTAAAGAAGATCACTATCAGTGTTATAAATGACAATAAAACTTTCACTTAATTAAAAAGAAAAAAACTGTTAAAAATAACAATATTAAAATTTAAAGATTATCTTTTGATCATGAAAATAAATAAAAGTAAATAAAATATTTTAATTTATATTGAAACGATTTTGTTTACGATACTAAAGCTAAGGTATACAAGGTGGGTCAAAAGAAATAACCCTATTGGAAGATGCTCTTAGTTTTGAAAGTGGCGGCCAAGGTATAATCTGTTGAAAAATTTTTGTGAGCTAGACAGATTTACAATATAAGTGAACAAAGCATTGATCTATATTTTCTGCGTAACGATAACAGTGGATGGTGCGTGCTATAGGGCTAGGCAAGCCGAGTTTTTTCTGCCGAAATTTAAAGAATTAGTGCTGAAGGATATGTGGTTCCAACAGGTTGGAGTAACGGCACACACTGCGCGAGCCACAACCGATATTCTGAAGCGGCGTTTCCGGGTCGTCTCATCTCTCTATTTGGCGATTTATATTGGCCCGCAAAATCCCATGATTTAAGCGTTCCAGACTTTTTTTGTGGGATTTTTTAAAGTCCCGTGTTAACGTGAACAAGCCCCAGACCCTCGAAGCCCTCAAGGACAACATCTGATACGAGTGCGAGAATCTGTCGTCCGAAATTCTCGCCGAAGTAATGAAAAATGCCATAAAATGAGCCCGTATAACAATCAATTTTGACGGCGCCCATTTGGCCGATATCATCTTCTTGATTTAACCAGTAAAGTTCTTAAGGTTTAAATAAACACAATTAAGAAGCAGAATCCAAGTTATTTATTTAGAAAAAAAATCAGAGCCAAACAACATCGGATGACTTTTTTGGCCCACCTTTTATTAAAATTACACTTTGCTACAGTGAAAATTTGTATACTAAAAGCATACTTTAGAACAGTTTAAGTACGTTGCATGTGTAGACGGTGACTGACTCATTCAAATGTGTTGAGCTAGAGATTCGTTCGAAACTTATACTCTGGGTGTCTTTCCATATAAATAGATTCACTAAGACGGGATTTTGGAAAGGTTCGGAACTGAAAAAGTTAAAAATGGCCAAATATGGAAGAACAAAAACGCGTAACAAAATTTTTAATCATTGCGTTTTACTAAATAAAACAAACGGATGTCTAGGATTTATCGAAATTTAAAGACAGAAAAGAAACTTAATTTGAATAATGCCTACGTTCACCTTGTAACTTCTAAGCAAATATAGAAATAAATAGAACTCAAATTATCTTGGACAAAAATCAATATGTTTTTCCAAGTTTTTTAAATTCTTGACCCTAAAGGGGTAAAAGGGTACAAAAAATGGCGAAAATTGTTTTTGGTATTGGTTCTTTGTAGTTAGGTTTTGTAACTTCTGAGCCAATAAACATAAAAACAAAATTAAATACATAAAACTCGACAGATTTTAAAAAGATTTGCATAAATGTGTGTTCTTTTTGACATACTGGACCCTGAGGGGCAAATCAGCTAAGTTTGGATGATGCTTAGGTCCAACTTGTAACTTTTGAACCAACAGAGATTGAAGCCAGGTTCAAATTGCGTTCGACAAGCCTCGAAAAAAATATGAAAAAGTTTTAGCTTCCTTTTTAAAATATTTTCTATAAGACGATCACAAAGCCAAAACTATACTTTGACACTGCTTGGATCCAATTTGTACCTTCTGGACCAGTAAAGAATGAAATAAAATTCGAAATTCGCTGAACTGGTTTAAAAGAAATATTAATTTGCTTTCGGTTTTTTTTAAATATTTGACCTCAACGGGCTCGACTGAGTAATTTTTATACAGCTTTGGTCCATTTAGTTAGTACTAGGCAGTTAGAGGCTGCAGCTAAATTTTAATTGCGCTTAGCTGGTTTAAAAATAAAAGGTAAAAGTTTGTCTTTCTAAAATATTTAACCCCTTAGAAAACAGACAAGTTAAAAACTATATTTTGATACTGCATCGTTCCGTTTTGTAAGCCCTGAAAAAAAAATACCGGAATAAAATTAAAACTACGTTGAAATAATTTTGGTATTTTTTTAACTTTGATTTACTTAAAGCCTTAAAAAGGGTTTAAATTATATGTAGTACTTTAAAGGTAATTTTTGCATTTTTTGAGATTTTAAGTATTGAAGTGCGAAACAAAGAGTTTTGGATTACCATTAAGGCCGGAAATCAACTAAGTTGAAAAAATGTTACAAATATTAAATTTACCACTTTTAATCTAGATTGAGTACGATTTTTTACATTTTCTGCCCTTTTTTGCATTTTTTTCAGATAATTACTCTATTTAAAATAAAAGTCTTTGCACCGGGTTAAGCTCAAAAGTCAGAAAAGTACTTTATAACTCTAGATATATAAAATTAAAGTAAATTGGCCCAGAGTTAACTAAGATGTTCGCAGAATGGACAAAAAGTACCTTTTTCACGTATGCATTTTGGTCGGCAGCTTTCAAACTAGACAAAAGGTATTTTTTGCACAGTATTGGTAATTTTTTCTTATTTTTGGAAACTATGACTTAAGAAATATAAAACTAAGACCCAGATAAAGGTAGGAAGTCCGCAAAATGGACAAGGAGTATATTTTTACATATTTGCCTTTTTTTACTTCTGTTGAAACATATGTCTACAAATATGAAAGTGATGACAAGTAGCCCAGGTTTGGGTTGGTCAAAAATTACGTTTTCACATTTGAGCTACCCATAAATATTAAATGAAAGGTTGTTCACCCCAATGAAGTGGTCAAAAACTATTTGTACACATGAAATGAAGGGCAATTGAGCTTAAAAGTGTTATATTATAGAGTTTAAGAATTAAATTTTGATTTCTAGTTTAATTTAACATATTGGTACAAAAGCGTTTAAATACGTAAAAAAGTTTGTTTATATTAAAAAACAAAAGAATTTCTTTAGCCAAACCACGTTTTTTAATGCGATTAGAATAGTTAGAATTGTTCTACACAAATTGTAGAGCTTTTAAAAGCACATGATCTCTCAAGCGGAAAAATGTTTTTAATTTAAAATAATGATGTTTGTATTTGCGGTATTGGAGAAAATGAATCATGGACTATGTGTGTAACTTGTTGCTATTTATTTTGATATTTGATAAGCAAGTTTAAGTATTAAAATCGGTCATGCAGAGTACCTCGTACTAGATACTTGATAGAAGTTTTATACTAAAACGCAGTTTTATATAATAATTAAAACAAAGTACTAAATGCAGCATCGTACTATATATAAATATAAAAGAGTAAAATTTGAGTAATGTTTTTAACAATCTTGTCGAGAATTTCCTTTTTTGAAATTTAAAATATGAGATAAAATACACAAAAATATAAAGAAAGTACTTTTTGTTTACCTAAGTTTCATATTTCAAGAATCAAAACTTTAAAACAGTGCAAAAATCACCAGAAATATGAAAAAGTACTTTTTGTCCAATAGTTGGCTTATATCCTCAAACACTACTTCCTCAGGCGTACAACTGGTCACGCTTAAGCATATTTTACTTTTACCGAATTACGGATTTTTAAATGTTGCCCCACTGGATTGGTAAATATAACGCAATTAAACTAATATTGGGTTCACATATTTGATACCTGCCAGAGATTCTGGTTAGTCTGTCTCATCTTTTCTCAATTTCATTGTATGTTTTCCCTAAACTTCCGCTTTACTTGTATTTCCAATTTTGCAAAATCCGATATCAACAGCTAGCTCTAAAAAGAAATTATTTCGTTGCAACTCTATAAGAAACAAGCAAGCTGACATTCAAGATGACAGCATTGGCAACAATCAATATGTAACAAGCGACCATTGATAATTTATATGTAAACTACAATTATCTGAGAGTAACTTGCCAAAATATATAGAGAGTTGTGCAGGATTCTTAAAGATTCAACTAGAAATTACGGGCAACTTCCCGGGTTTTAACAGTTTTGACAAGACCTTTGGGAGGCGTTTTGAAAAACGAATAACTTGACATCTTAAACAAATAGGAAGTGTTGTTTGAGAATGTACTGCTCCTTTAGTATAAACGAACCAAATTAGTTGTCTTAAACGTAACCTAAATAAGAGGGTTCTATGGGCTCATCTTTATTAACAAAAATTTAAGTCGGTTTATTTTTGAAATAGTGTCAATATGGCTCTAATCGTTAGCTGTAGATTAATAGTTAGTCGATAAAGTCTTTGTAAATTTTTCTTTTCACGTAAAAAAACCAACATATTTTCGTTTCGAACAGTTCGACAATTTTTTAACCAAAATGTTTAACTGCAAGTAGTTTAATTTCCATTCCATTATCTTTTCTAATATGTTTTTCGAATTAAAAAAATTTTAAATCTAAGGATATTATGTCATCGGATGGTAGCTGCGAAGAACAAAAAGTACTGCAGGGCATGCAGGTAGGACATTAAAATAATGGGATATTACCTGTGTCACTTCCCGGCTTTTGCACAGGCCAGAGCCTGATATATTGTGTCTGATGTCTTGCCAGATGTGGCTCTTTTAAGAGGTTCATAATTTACAAAATTTCTGTGAATTTTTCCCCCGACATACTTTTTTTTCCTGCTATAAGTGCAGATGGTGCTACGGTATACAATTATGGGGCACTGCTTCCGCCTCTAACATCGAAAAAATTCAACGCCGTCAAAATAAAATCCTAAGAATGATAACAGGTGCTCCTTGGTATATTAAAAACAGCAACATCCACAAGGATCTAGATATACCACTAGTAAAATGCGAAATCTTAAACTACGTGGACAAGTATTAAAACAAGCTGGAAACACATCCAAATCAGCTCGCTCGAAGCATCCTGCAATATAGTGGGCACACTCGCCTAAAAAGAAGGGATACTATTGCTCTTGAAACTTATGATGAAACTTTTAAAATTAGTTATCCTTATTGTGAGAACTTAAATTTTAGTCTGGCACTGACTGGACTAGTATTAAATACTTAGTTTTAAGATTTGAATACTTATTGTTAGTTCGCTTAAGCGAAGATTCAATAATATAAATATGAGAAAAAAATAAGTGCAGAAAAAGCCGCTAGCAGACTTAGGTGTATGTCCTGCCTGACTTGCGGCTCTTGTGAGCTTCCCCTTTCAACCTTACATAACTCAACCTGAGGATTATATGTCAGGACTCAGATTTACTAAGATACTTTTTTTCCAATTTGGCTTTAAAGACAATACATTGGCATTGAACAATAGCTAAATTATAAGAAAAGCTTTCTATTGGCTTGTCTTGAGCATTTGACAAGGTGTTCAACTGTTAACTACACCAAAACTGAAATTACCAAAAAATCTCTACAACCTTTTGAAAATGTACATACTGCGTACTACATAGCCGGCACACGGATTACTATATGATAAAATTCATTTTATAACCTAAAAAAAAATAATCTATATTATATTTTCCATTTTGCAGATGCTTTTAACATTTGAAATATTATTTGCTGAAATATATTCTTGCAAATTTTTCACGTAAACATACAATTTTTTTTAGTTTTGTTTCACTTAAAAAAGAAGAAATTTTTTAACGTTAAGGTGCCTGTTTATTGTTGTATATTTGTTTGTACCGTATATCTTATTTGAGACTGTCTGTTTTCCTTTCCATTTGACTGGTTCGTTAGTTTGGCTGAGTGAGTGTTTCACATGAATGTGAATGAGTGGCATGCACCAAAAAAACCAACACAAAACCATACGTTTTAAGCTTTTGGTCATGAGCAAGGGCCTTGCTTAAAACTTTTAAATTTCTTAGTCAATAGAGACTGGAAAAACAAATGCCAGGAAACCTCCCCCACTTATCATAAAAGACCAGCAGCTTTCTGTAAACCAGACTCAACGACCGAAAAAATATTATCACAGCTGAAAAACTTTTGCCCCAAACTGTTACACAACTCGATATTTAAGTCGAAATTCTCTTAACTTATAGTTTGTAAGGTCACGCCCGTCACACTGTTCAAATAATCATTGTGACTAGAAATTATATTCCTGACGTGTCTCCTTACTATTAATCGCTTAAAGACAAACCCCCCTTTCTAAAACAAAAATTTTTGTTTCATTATAACAAAAATGTGAGAAAACTTGTCACACCCGTCACAAATGGAACTGTCTTGTGTTTTGCACACATGTTTATTTTTATGCCACCAACTGTTACACAAAATGTAAATATTATGGGTTATATTTTTCATATAGCCCCCTGACAGATGTGGTATAGGGTATGATTGGGTCGGCCTTGACCGACTATAATGTTCTTACCTTAATTTTTGTATTCATATATTTCATGTAAACACTATACAAGCCAGCCATCAACCATTTCAATCATGCATCCATCCAGCAATTCTTTCACTTATCCATCCATCGCTTACATTTAAAAATATTCACAATCATACATACGTCTACAATTTTCTTTATTGTTTTGATGTTTCCACAATGTACTCATGCAACAATGCTTTATTTTTTGTGCATAAGTGTATGCATTGAAGGATATAGAATATCTGTTGCAAAATCCATTACAGCATTCACCAACATACACACGAACACAAACAAAAACATTGTTTTTAAAATATATTTACAATTGTAAGTATTAAAAATATATTTGTGTTTGTTTTATAGTTTTTTATTTTTGTTTTATTTTACTATTTTTTATATTTTTTTTATTTAAACAAAGTATCACTTCACTTGGTAACACTACATTGTTTTTATATGCATTTTTTCGTTACTGGCAACCAGCTGAAAATATTTATTTTATTTTTGTTTGTGGCATGTGCTAAAATAACTGTGGCAAACTATTTTTGGAGAAAAAACTGAATATATGTTGTGGCAAGTACTAACATTCCATATACATACATACATACATACATACATACATGCATACATACTTACATATCTACATAGCTGTAAAAGCAGCAATAGCGCTGCTAAGGAGAAAGCTTTTAGTGACACAAAAATGGGTTTTCCAGGTATTACTTTACTTAAAATATAAGCAACACTTTAAGGAATGAGGTAAATTTGCACACATACTTTTATAACTTCCTATATTTTCTTAAAATTCATCAGGTATTACTCGAATGATTTGTTTCCTTATTTACAAGTCTCAATTCAATTTTATATAGTAATATGTGCAATATTACCCAAATTATGAAATATGTGAAACCTTTGTAATATACACGATTGGGTCTAGGAGAAAACTTGTACTGATGGAGGCATATTTATGCACAAACAGGAGACTGGAAATCGTTCAGACTTTCCAAAGAATGCAGTGTACTGCATGAACTGTCAGCAATTGGCAAAGCGTTTTTAGGGGGCTGCAGTTCCAAAGGATATTCGGCACGGATATTAGAATCTTTACCGTCAGCCGTGTCGCCATTAGGCCCATTACTAAAATATCGCTGAAACAGCGTCTTAATTAAAAATATGATTTTTGGGATTCACTAATCAGAATTGTTAGTTTTGTTAGGCGTTATGCTCATCTACAAATTGCTACTAATTTTTCCATTTTTAAAGAAAATGCTGCTTGTTTTTTCTAGTAAATGTAAGCGAATCGATAACTTCAACCGCGTTTAACCCAAAGTGGCTTTTTTTGAACTACCACGTTGTTTGAGCAAATGAACAATATGTATTCTCTAAATCAGAGCCCTTCCGCGAATGCCGGGTATCCTTGAAATGAATATCGATGCATTTTAACATCATTCTAAAATGGGTGAGAGGACACGGGAATATTTCGGGTAACTGTGTTGCAAATACACCTACTAAGCAAGGTGTGAAATTGAATAATAAGGCAATTGACTATTTCAGGGTTATCTCCATCTTTTCCTGCAGACTTCAGCTGGATGAATGTGTCAGCAGGGTCGCAGGGGGCAAATAGTCCTTCGAACCTAAATGTAAAACTACTAGGATAACCTGGCCCAGGATAGATGTAAAACGTTCCAGATTTCTTGTTGATCTAAACAAATAGAGACTAAAGAATACTAGGACCTCAATAGCTGGTCACTGTCTATTTGACACCCGTTTCAGTAGGGCGGTTTAAACTATCCTGGACAATGTTGAGATCAGACGATTTGATGTCAATATAATGAACTGCCTGCCTAGGGTGGCCAGCGTTGGCATATCTAGATCATCATTCTTTATCAGGGATAGTGGCTGGTTTCAAGAACAGGAACTTACTATTTCCAACCATTAAAACTTACCTTTACTTTTTCTCAAAACTTTTAAAACTGAGAAACGTAAATGGTATTTTTTTCTCTTTCTATTTCGCTCTTTCTCTCCCTCTCTTCCAGGTACCACAAAGGGGCCAAAGCAATTAAATCAAGTGCGCTACACAAAAATTTTTTTATTTTTTTCGCAGGCTTGTTTCACCAAACCTTTCTTAAGGGTGGTGTTAACTAGCCATCGAAACTATGGGATTTGATCTCCTCAAACTTTTTCTTGCTGGTTTTCATTAAGCCGCAATTTAACTTGAAAAGCGACAAATGACAGCGGTTCTCAAAGGGAACGGAACGCTTATTGGTCTTACTAGATGTATACACAAGAGTTATCCGGAATTGAACATTGTGTGCATTTTTATCTATAAAAGAAATCATTTGGCCATAACCCTTTATACCTTTGACATTGCCGGCAGAAAATACGGTGTTGACCACTGTGTGCTCACGGAACTGGTGTTCAACAATCTGACTTCACTTAACCCGGGATTATCAACATATCTTTTGTCAACTGTAATACATTGGGATTGGGTATTTAAATTTCGAACACAGCCTATACATATGTAAGTTGGTTACAATAAAAGCTGTTTTTGTCACACTTTGTTAAATATGTGTTTAACAACTTGGTGTAAATTTTATATAGTTTTATTTTTTTAGTGTGACGTACACAAAAATATTTAAGAGTCATGATTTTTAGTTAAATCTTTTTTTATATTTCATCACGCTTTTTTATTTAACACATTGTTTTAATTTTTTTTATATATATTTTTTATATACATATATTTTTTAATGAAAGGCAAAATTTTTTAATTTTATTTGTTACCAACATCAAAAAGTACATTTTTATTAAATGTTCATAAAAATTCAGGCTGTAAAATTAAACATACGCATTGGGTTTCGATTATACTACAACAACAATACTGCCAAAAAAAATACTTTGGAAAGACTCAGAGGCCTTACTTTTAATTAACAAATTTTAGAAGATTTTATTTTTAATTAAATTTATTATCGATTCTGTTTAATTGTTTTTTGTCTGTTACTTAGTAAAAGTATTTTTTCAGCTTACAATAAAAATATAAAGTTGATTTTATTTAAGGAATATGAAATTCCAATTAAATTTGTATTGAACCTCAGCCTACAAACAAAATGATAATATCAATTAATAATTTTTCTAGTTTAAAGATTTGTTTCTATTCAAGATTCAATTAAAAATTTATTGAAATACCACAAAATCACTAATTAACTTTTTAATTGAATTAACTCAAAGTATTAATTGAAATTTTATAAATTTTAAGAAAACTATTTGTAAAACTTTTATTTATAATTATAAAATTTTAAGGCACATATATTATACGTAAATGTTGGTTTAATTTATTTATTTAGTACTTATATATTTAGTTAAGTTTAGTTTACAAATTTAACTAATTTTAATTTAATTTCCTAGTCTCAACAGCGACTTGAACTTGAGATCTTAGGTTGCAAGACCTTCGCTCTGTCCACTTAACCAATGAAAGATTGTGCTTTTGTATTAAACTAATCTTAACACAACTAAATTAAGCTCAACACAACTCATATACAAAGCCAAACCAAAAGCAGAAAAAATAAAATAAAACAGAAAATAAAATTAAAAATGTAACAAAAATAAAAACAACAAAATGAAAAAAAAAATTATTGCCGAATTAAGGACTGAACCTGACACCTTCTGATTGCCCCGCTGAGTCTGTAACCATTAGACTAAAGAAAAAGCATTGAATTGCAAACTTTCTATGCAAAATAACATCTTTTTTTTAAAAGATTTTTTAATAATCATCACTGCTATGGTTCAATATCTATTTAAACCTAAATAATTATTTGAAACAATTAAACTATTTGTTTAAAACTGTCTTCGGTTTTTAATAAGTTCGTAAATTGAATCAAATAAAAGAATAATATTTTTCAATCATTGACTTTAAATAAGGTAACACTTATTTTTTTTACCAAACTAATCGTCTTATGTTTGAATTTAAAGCATTAATATTTAAGTATTGATTTCCTTCTACGTTGACCATGAAAAACAAAAAACGGACAGAAAAAAATGCCAACTGGAGGGTAAAATTCCTTAAAAAGTACATATAAAAATAAAAACGGAAGTTGCCATAGAAACTTCAAGCATATGCTTGAATGAATTTTTTTAACTCATTAAATTTTTAAAAGAAGAGATAAAAATTCCAATTGAAAAGAAACTTTCAAAACCAATAACCATTAATCTTAAACCAAAAAAATATTTTTTATTTTTGTTTATTTAGTTAAACATTAACTTAATTTGCATTTTGCTTATAATGTCTGCCATTTTGCTCTCAAGTTTTAATGATTGTTTTGCTTTTTTATTTTTAATTTTTTGCTGTTAAACTAGCATCTGTTTGTCAATCATTTCATATTACACATCTCATCTTACATGTCTTAGTCTTTTGATCTTAAAGCAACTTTTTTGTTGTTTTTCTAACTGCTGCATTTCTCGGAGGAGTATATACAAATAGTATGGGTTATTCTCATATAAATGTAAGTTTTGAAATATTTTTTTTTAAATTTTATTAATTTAATTTAAAAAAAATTTTATCATAACTTTTGACTTACAAAAAGTTTACTCGCAACAAATTACCTAAATATATTTTTTTAACACATTTTTGTATCGTTTGTTAGATTTTTAAAACAAAACAGATAATATCGCTTTTTTCGGCTGTGCCTAATATTATATACCCTTCACATTTGTCTTTTTGTATACCCAGTCATCTGATTTAGACAAGTTGTTTAAGAACCGCATTATTATAAAATAATTTTGTGGCGGGTTTGAAGTCGATATTTAAAGTAAGTTTTTAAAACAAAATTTCAACGATTTTATGCGCGATGCTTCTCAGATGCTTATAATTTTATCCTCAACAGTATAAAATGTTTTTTCTAATCTACGCAGATTTTTCCGTTCTAAAAAGCAATCAGCCATAATTCTTATTGATAAAAATTTTAGTAAAAAATATCCTTGGGTCCTGATGGCTGCGACAGTACACAAGGACTTAAATAATTTAAGAGAAATCTTCAAATTTGTAATATTTTTTTGTTTGAAAGGCACTAAGTGGGGCAAAACACGTAGTAAATTGGTCAGACTACATCATAGCCACCAAAACAGTCGCTTTAAAATCAAATTCGTTGTGTTTCAATTTGATCTGCTTAAGGAAACGATTTTAACAAGAAGCCTTCAAGCTACTTGGCAAAAAGGTAGAGATAATCTGGCTATTTTAGAAAGAATCTAAATGAAATAGAGAGTAAAAAGAAAGGCTTTTATAAGTAGATTACGGAAAATCTTTAAAAAATTTTTCAAATTACTCACGGTGAAATAAGTCTAGGGATTTTGAAAATTAAATCTTTTAAAAAATTAAAAAAACCCTCTTTCAACATGTAGGGCTAAAAAAAATTAAGGGCCACGAAAATGAAAATTTTGGCAAGCGTGACATATCGTGAGGGGGGGTGGGCGTGAGTGACTTATTGCAGAAATAAAGAGGAAATATTCTAAAGCACAAGTACAAATTATCAAATATTCGTCTAAGCTCTATGGCTGGAAATAATATTTGCAAAAAAGGGTCAAATCCCCTACTGTGCCAACTTATGTTTTAAAAATATTTGGCCCCCAAGACCTAAAGTTTCATACTAAAATTGCTCCAACAAAAGTATGGTAAACATGGTTAATATTGTAAATTATCGATTGCTTTTAAGAACCCTCATTTTTTCATGGGCAGCAAATATTCCATTTTAAAATTTATGCCTTCAGTTTATTAAGTACTCTAGCCTGTGCTTCTTAATATTTCATAAAGGATCATTTTAAATGAAAACCATCCATACAAGTACGAATATAGCAATACAGCTAGTTGTGGTAAATGAAACCAGTAACCAGAAATCAAAAACAAAAGCCAAACTAAAAACATTTAAGAACCCTTTAGGAAATGATTCTGATAACAAAATAGACATCTTAGAATAGTTGTTACATCAGACATACAAGATAAATAAATTTTATAAGAGGCTTCATTGACTCAATGATTTTAAATGAAAATTTTATTCTTCAATCAATTTCTTAAGTTTTTTTTTACACAATAAGTAAAGCAAAATACAAAGGCAACTTATAACAACTTTATTGTTAAGGATTAGAGGTTCTGCTACAAGTGTTAATTTTAATTCATGACATGTAAAATGGCATACGAAAAAAAACATAGGGTACTTGGAAAATTTAAACTTCTTCCTAACTTTCAACATAAAAATATTTTGAATTCTTTTCTGGATAACATGTGAGTTAAATAGGTGATGTTTGTAGCCAAAAGAAAAAGTTCAAAGAGTACTGATAATGAAATTGCGTAGCTGCTTTCGAAAATGCATTTTACACTGCTAGTTTTGGCATAAAAACCTGCTTTTTCAAATAAAGTTTCTTTCAACATTAGCGAAAAATATTAATTTCTTCTAACAAAAAAAAAACTTAATAATGAACTTGAGCCAGAACAAAAAGGAAAATTTTGCCTTAAAAATATTTTTATCCAAAAATTATCCAACAATTTTAAAACTGTCCGATTTTTGGATAATTGCACAAAAAATGGCAGCACTGCCTTAAACCCAAGCTTTCTTACCAACTCTAGCCAAGTAAAATTCATTTTCGAAACCAGCTTTAGATTTTCTCACAATAGTCTTTGAATGGCAGTAGAGCTTGGCTTTCAACAATATTTATTTAACTTACATGCTTTTAGAAAAGGCAAACGGGATTGCTTTTCCTTTCTGAACTGAGAGTAAACACTTGCTCAGAAATCTTAAGCAAGGAGTCCAGTAATGTGTTTAGCTAAACTTTAAGATTTGTTTCCCTGCCAGAAATTTTCTATATGTTACAATCAATTTATTTAACTAAAATTTCAGCCCAAAATAATAAATCAAACATTTAGTTCGTGCTTAAAATAGCTTAGGAGGCAAATTAAGGCTTTCGATTTGATTTGAAATTCTACTCGATCGATCGAGTTGTCAATGCTTTTAATATAGAAATTCAAATAAGAATTTTAAAATTTTGATTTGAATTGAATGCCATAATTAGCCCCCAGTATTTAATACGCCTCGTTTAGTCAAATGTTTTGTTTTGATTTTTAAAGCCAAGTTTTAAGAATGGGCATTCAGTTTTGCTTTTCTAAACGTGAACAGGAGCTGTCAAGGTGAATTTAATAGGGTGCCTGCAACTAATGATTTCCGTCATAGGTTTTAATAACACATGTAAAGAGAGTATAAATATGACAAATTTTTTCGTTTAAAATACTGTCAATGCTCATTTTCAAAAATGTTTTACTTGCCTGTTTTCAACATTAAAACAGTTCTAAAGGAAAACTAAAATTGTTTCTATAATATATTCAATCATAGCATTTTTTACTTTATTTTCTTTTTACAATTGAAATTTCCGCAAAAAAAAACTAACTTCAGTTAAAGAAAAACTAATATTGTTTTGATTTCTTGTGTGTTAAATATTTTCTTTTGTGTTTTTATTTCAACAACCCCATTATGATCATTATCTTTATATTTGTTTTTATATTTCCACTTCTCAGCATATTTTTCATGTTTTTTGTTAAAACAAAAAATGGAAGAAAAATAATAATAGTAAAGCAACTCACTCATCATAAATGAAAACAATCATAGCAAATTACAGAACATATAAAGAAGAAACAGTATGAAAATAACAAATTCATGCTACAACAGAGAATATTATCAAAATGCTGTAAAGATATGGATACTTTGTTACTGTCTACCCTTTAAAAAGATATGTTTTTATGGAGATATTTAATTTCTTATTTTTTTTTTTATCTGAACAATCAAATTTTTAAAATAATTTATATAAATACCAATTATTAAAACAAATCCCGCAGTCTTTAGTTGTTTATTGGCTTAAAGTTTTTAAAATTATTTGATTCAAAATAAAATGAACAAAAAGATTTGAACTAATTAAAATCTCGATTGTCTTGTTGCACATTTTTTTTATATTGCAGCATTTTTTAAAACTTTTATATTTGAAAAAAATATTTAAAATAAATTTCAAAACATAAACAAGATAGAAGACAAATAGCTGATAGTTTTCTGCTTTTTAGAAATTAAGTTAGATTCTCATATTTGTCACCCTCTTAATCTAATTATCAATGCTGCCCATCCAACTGGTCGGACGTCCAATTAAACCCTGTTATTCAAGTACAGGTTGCAGAGTAACAAAAACACCTTCCAAAATATTATGAAATAAAAAACCATCTTAAGTAGATAGTTTTTAAGAACTTTTAGTTCATGTGGTCTAAGATTTAAATTAACTGTTCTGAATTTTTATATTTTTGTTAAAAGAAGCGTACTAAATAAAAGAATGCTGTATGTTATTGTCTGAGGAAATTTTTATTTTTAAAGTTATATTTTAGAACTTCAAAAGGTAATTTTATTAGAAGTTCTTAACTTTGTAGCTCAGATAGATTTTTTTGGACAAAACTAAAATTTTCACAAAAATTTTTTTTGTAGCAACATAGCAATGTAGGTCACCCCAGATATAACAAAGTTTTAAATAAAGTTCGTACAGTTTTATCATCAAAATAGTTTGAATTTATTTATGTTAAATAGCAACTGTAGTTTCTAAGCTTTTTGTACAGGGTGTCTGGTGGCAAATTTATATCTTTAAAAACGATTATTCAAAAACGGTGGTACGAAGCGAGGGTAGAGCCCTTAGAATTATCAATTGTGCGAATTTATCAGTCACGATTTCGCAGTGGTCAAGTACGCATCGCGCGTGGAGATATTTTTGAAGAGTAATGATTCTTACTTAACCGCTGGTCGACAATTTGGTTAAACGTTCGGTATTGCCCGAATTCGTGATGAGCCGAGCTTAAATTTAATTCGCTCGTGGGTGCAGAAGCCAGGGCACAGGGCCAGTTGATCTTCAAGGACTCCCGAAAACATTAAGCTTGTTGAAAGCAGGTTACGTGAAAAACCGCGACTATTAATACGGAAAAGAGCAGCATCACAAAGCGATCATTCATAAACTTTTTTAAAAACAATCTGAAGTTCCATCCTTTAAAATTTTGATCGTGCAAGAACTGAGAGAAAGCGACTTTGATTTACGCAAAAAATTTTGTAAAACGATGTTTAAGCGTTTTCGCACTGTAAATCTCATTTTTGGAGCGACGAGACCCATTTTCACTTAAATGGCCACGTCAACAGGAAAAACTGTAATTACCCTCGATTGAAACATCAAAAACCATTGCATTGCCCCAAAGTAACTGTTTGGTGCGACTCATCCACGCATGTGATAATTGCACAATTTTTTTCAAAAAAATAAAAATTATCGACGCCTGATAACGGATTTCTTTTTACCAATCCGGTGAGCTTATCTCTCATACATCCCACGGCCACTGAGGTTGCTCAATGTAACTCCCTTGGATTTTTTTATGGGACAACCTCAAACCTCAATCTCTTTTGGCTTTGTAGAAAAATATTCGTGGAGAAATTAGCTCAATGGAACCAATTTTACTGCAACGTGTGGCGCAGGATATAGAACTCCGTTTTAAATAGTGTTTACAGTTCGACGGAAGACATAAGGCTGACATAGTCTTTATAAAACTAAATCCGCATTTCCATTCTATCGTTCAATGCTCTTAGTTAAAATTTTGTGTTAATTATTACGTTTTTTAATTAAGTTTGAATATACATATGTAAATCTGCCAGCAGACACCCTGTATATGTATATCTAAGCTTTACGACTTTCATAAATGTTTTTATTATATATCATTAATTGTCCTTAAAACGTATGAACAACAAGCACAGTTTTTATAGCTCATACGCTTGAATTTCAAGAATTACCAAAATATTGAATTTTTTTAATTTATTGAACATACAAATACACACAAATATTGGATAATGTTGAAACAATATAAAAAGAATTTAAATCTTTGAACGAGTTGAAGTCATTTAAATTTATTTTATTTAATTTAAAAAACTTTGCAATTTTTTGGCCCCAATCAATTTGACATTGAAAACCTTAAACAGATGCCAAAACAAGTAAAAAAAAAAATTTGAAATAAAAAACTAATGAAAAATCTAAAAAAACGTACAACGGAAATGAAATAAACTCAGAATTGTAGCAACGTTTTGGGAGCAACAAGAATAAAAATTGTAAAGAAAAATAAAAAAAAACTAAATGCAATAACCATGAAATGCGACAACCGTTTAATAGGTTTGTCCATGGGCCAACTCTGCTCACAGCCACCTCCCCAACAAACTAGAACATAAGCTGAATACAAAAACGACAACAACAAAACCAAAAACAAACCCCAAAGAACGAAACCCTAAACCGTAAAATGACCAAATGTTCACGTTAAATGGCTGCAGCATTGAAAAATTTACTAAAAATAAAAATCATTGAAAATCTAGATTTAGAGAAAAAAATTTAGGCATGACCTAATTTTTACCAGAGTTACAAAGCAATCAAAGAAGCTAAACAATTTCTATATAACTACAGAGACCAAACGTTTATTTAGCTTTTTTGTTTTTCTAAGGCACTTGTGGGCTACAAAATTAAAATAGAAAGGGGACAGAGAAATAAAAGAGGTTTAGTTTTATGTTACCTTCCCCAACCACTGGTGGCAGGTCACTAAAGCTAAAATGTTTTCCCTTTTACAGCCAACAAAAAAAAAACGTTTACAAATAAGTGGAAAAATATGTTGAAAAAATGAAAAGATTAAATTTTTTTAATGAAATTAGAAAATAAAATAACAAGGTTAAAGTATGTATTAAAAATTCTCTTTAAATCTACAAACACACACACATATGTATGACGGCGAATGTGTGTGTGTGTGTGTAAACATGTGAAAGCGCAAATATGTGTACAAGACTTGCACTATGTAGCTATTTGCTACTTAAAGTAGCAGCAGCAGCAGTAGTAGCAGCTTTATCCACTTGCTGAAAACCCCTAAAAATACACTCAAAGAAATAAGTGTGTGTTAGTTATATAAGACTTTTACAAGAGTAAGTATGTGTTTTTACAACAAACAAACAAATAAAGAAAAATCAACAGAAAACTTGAGTGGATCTGCTTGATGTCAACAACAGAGCGAATACTTGACAAATGGTTTTTTGTTATAAAATTTTGTTTAATTTTTTTTTTAATGAAAAAGACATGAAAAACAGAGATTCACAAAATAATTTTAAAATAATTTAAAAATATAAAATATTTTCTTTTAAGCTTAAAATATTGGTCAAAAGGAAAAGGTGATAAAATCTGAGGTTGACCTATAAAAAATTTATTTTTTTTTGTTTGTGGAAAATCTATATTTTTCAGATATTGAAGCTGAAATATGTTTAAAACAATTTGGAAATCACTGATGTAATTTTCTGCAAACATTTGTTTTTACAACAAACAAACTTTGTTTTTCTAATTTTTTTCTTGCTTCCTAATATTTTCTTTTTGAAGTGCAATAGAGTGTCATATTTTCTTTTTAAATTTCAAAAGTAGCACTGGCATGCGTTACTCTTGCTGCTGGCTAATCGTTTTTGGTTTAGAAAATAAACGACTTTAAAAACATAAGCTCTTTTATTTACAGCTTTGAAAATAAAATAATATGACAGTCTGGCTGGACTGCCAACTTAAACATATGGAAACTTAAGAAATCTTAATTTTCTTTTTTAAGTCTTTGTTTTGGCTCTAAATTGGTAACAAAATATGTGCTTAAAAATAAGATAGAAAGACTTAGGTTACGTAAAACTAACTATTCCGAACGCCTTAATAGACCCTTTGGGTTGCGGGTTTTACAAGACAAGAAGCAACGATACCAGTTCACTATATCTTTTTCGGAGTTCACAATCAGCCTTACTTTTTCTGCCCACTATCCTACCTTAGCCAGCATGGGTTTCATCACAGATATTTCCCCATAGAGCCACTTCCTCTGTTTTCGCAATTCCCCATTCCTCACATATAATTTTGCGCTTCTGGGGAGTAGACATCTAATCTATAACCGGTTTGACAGGTTTCGCTCTTGACACGCCTTTAATGGTTTTCAATGTGGCAACATAACTAAAAGCTCCTAAAATGTCAGGAAAACCCCTATTGCATATTTACCATATTGCAGGGCTTTCTCAGTAAGGAGACGACTTAGCGATGTTATCCTTGATATCAAAGTCAAAAATTCTTTCCAAAATCCTTAACACGAATGACAAGAGCCCGATGGGCTTATTGTCTTTTGAACATGAATGACTGCTTGTACCTTCGTTAGAAATACAACCCTAGAAGCGCTTTAGAGTACAGGCATGTTATTTCATCTCAGGCGCTCTCTGAAGATTCAAACCAATTCGAAGTAAACAGGTCTTTTAGCGTTCAAGCAGTGCTAAAAAGATCCTGTTTGCCAATGGTGATTTGTTCGGTTCGAAATAGTCGATTTTATATTAAACTCTGTCCTTGAGGGGAACATTAAAATCTTCATTCCAAATTGTATTGTGAAATAATCGAAATAACAAAACGAGCCCACACATACAAGATGACCCAGAAGAAGTCATCTTATTGAAAGAAGCTCTTATTTTATCAAATGACGGCCAACGTCAAATCTGTTTTGACATTTGTGAACTAGACAGATGTAGAATACAAGTTAACAAGCCTAACAATGCGTCTGTGGTGTTGGTGAAGTCGGAACTCCGTCGCCTATTCTGCGGTCGTCTGGCACTGACTGGGCAAACACTGCACCGTTTGGCCACCAACCTTGAAGAGTATGGGACCACACGAGCCGCGGGGCCCGTTCTGCCGAGTATATCGCCGCTGTTGGTGAGGATGTCAAGTTGTTGACAGAAAGATCGATCAGACTCCTTACGTTCCAATAAGCCATCAGCCGGTCGTCCCAATGGCAAAATTTGGTCGAATACCTACGCATGTTCTCGTACGAAGTCCAGTCCGTGGATCAGCTGCTGTCTGTCGATCGTCAAACGCGTGTAACCTACGCCCAAGCTATCCTCAATCTCGAGTGCAAAGTGGACGATTTTTCGAGCAAAATCATAATAAGCAATGAGGCTTATTTCTACCTCTGCGGGCGCGTGAAAACTATTGCTTTTTTGGGCACCGGAAATCTACGACGGATGCAAGAAAAGCCATTACACTCGCTTAAAGTGATTGCATAGTTCGCTGTTCACGCTGGAGGAGTCATCGGGCCATTTGTTTTCGAGGACGACAATCGGTGAACGGTGCGCGCAATAGGGTCATGTTAGCCGAGCTTTTTATGCTGTAATTAAACGAATTAGGACTAGAGGATATGTGGTTCCAACAGAACGGAGCAACGGCACATACTGCGGGAGCCAAAACCGTTACTCTGAAGGCGGTGTTTTCGGGTCGCCTCTTCACTCGTTTTGGAGATTTACAATGGCTCGCAACAAGCCTGAGAGGTATTTCTTTTATACCAAATTCATAAATGTTTATATCTGACAAACTGCGGTTAAGTTATCTTCCGCACTCTCACACTGCAAGCGAATACAAGTGCATACTATCTTTTGTGTCAAATTTTAAAAATTATTTAAAAATTTTTTCGCTGCAGACCTTAAGTAAACACTGTAAAGGTTTTGTTTAGTAAATAAGTAATTTAATATGTTTATTAACTGTTAAATGTAATGCGAAATTAAAACAAATATTTTATTATATTTCAGCAAATATTTGTCCAGTGTGTTTTTTAAAACCTTTCTAGCAACTTTCATTTTAATTCAATTAAATTTTGTCGTAATTTTTTTGTTTTTCTAACCTTTTTTCGAAAGCAATTGTCAACAAAAGCTTGGTTTGTTTCTCTACATTTTTGTTTGGTACTACCATAACCAATTGTTAAGATTCTTTTTATATATTTACAAAAAAAAACCTCCGTATATTATATGATCTTGTGTAAGTTTTTAAAACATATTTCTATGTGCGTTGTAATCTTTACTATTGTTTTTAATTTCTAAAACTATTCATTTTTTTGGTTAAACAAAGCAAACAATATAAAACAATTGCAAGTCAAGGTTTCCACTAAATTTGCGTTAAAAATTCGCTGTTATTGTTAGTAGATTAAAAGAATTTCACTTTTCTAAACAAAATAAAAATTGTTTTTGTAACAATTTTGCACTTGACTTGAGGTTGTTTTCATTAGAAAATAAAAGTGAATATTTTACAAAAAAAAAAAAACATTAGAAATATTGTTTGTTTCAGGGTTAGTTAAATGAAAAGAAAAATGTCGGCTTTTTTTAGCTCTTCTATGAATTAAAAAAATTATCAAGAACTTTCTTTAAAATGAAAACAGGTTGTATGCAACAACAGCAATCAGCTTACAGAGATTAAAACTGTTTTGAAAACAAGATTATTGTCAAAGTTATCTGCACCAAGTTTAATAATTAGAGGATTCATAGTTATTCAGCCATTGAAAAAAAGCAATTAGAGACGGAAAATAATAATTATGTTTAAATAAGAGTCAATTGAAGCACATTTTTTTGATAAAACAGATTTTTTTTAATTAAGGGTTTTTTATATAATAATTATTTTCTTATTTTATATTTTTTTCTTTGGAGAGTAATAATTATTATTTTATTAAACTTTATGAAAATCAACAAACAAATTTAAAAAATATGAGCTATAAAAGCATTTGGTACTAATTTTATTAATATCAGATGCTTTTTTTGCATTTAAATTATTTTTCTCCACTTCAATAACTAAGAAGTTGTATTTATGTAGGTAACCTGACAAGGATAGGAGTTCATTCACTTAAGTCTTGTTAAGGAAAAGATTTTCCTAAAATGATTCAGGAAAAACTCTTTTTTTCTTATCGTTAATAAATAACGTTTGGCATACACATAATTCGTTGAAAAAAGTTCTCTTGTTGACCTGTGTAATAGCTTAATAAGTGCTAATTGATTTGTCATTTTGTTGTAAAATAACTTAACGCAGAAGAAAAAAAGATTTAGTCAATTTGTAAATACATAATGTCTAGTGAATTGTTTAAATAAATTTATTTCACTTTTTATTCTATACAGCCATACATACAAACAAAAAAATGTTGACAATAAATATTTTGCATTTTATTTATGCATGTAGAATCTATTCGATTTTGGATTTGTAATGAAGATTGATGTAGACAAATGAACTTTGATTTGTGTTACTTAAAATATTTAGAACAAAGTCCATAGACTATCTATAAAGATGTCAATAGCAAACTTTTTACTCATTATAATTGAGGAAGGTGTCTTGTGGTATAAATTTTTACGAAATTTATTTACAATTGTAAAATTTTTATATAAAAACGAAATTCAAAACAAGTATAAAACGTAGATATATACGTCGTTTTTAATTTAAAATACATTAAATTAAATTTGGAAAAAACTATAATAAAGTCCTTTATACTCTGAGCAAAGTATATTTCCTGTTAAAAAACACGTTTAAGTTTTCGAATTTTCAATAAAAAAAAATCATGTACAAGCAAAATCGTAAAGTCAAGTGAAGCACACAATTTGCTTACAATTCAAACAATTCTAAACTTAAGTTTAAAAAAAAACTTAAAATTTCCACAGAATGAAATTAATAGTAAATAGACACTGCAAGAATATAACTTCTAGTCACAATAATCACTTGAAGACTGTGACGGGTGTGACGGGTATGACACCTCAAATTCGAATTTAGGAGAATTTTGACGTTAAGATGGGGTTGCGTATAATATAATTGAAAACCGGATTAATTCTTTTGTGTTTTTAATAGTATTTGATTCACTATTTCTAGAAAAAAATATTTTTAATTACGGGTGTGACGGGTGGGAAATTTTTATTAAAGCGTAAAAAAAGGAAAGATGATTATTCAGTATGTTATCATTTTAAGCTCTCTGATTTATATATTTTGTTTTCTTTTGGACGTGAATTCGTCGATTTTTTTAATAAAAAAATAATCGATCTTTTCCCAATTTGGGCCGTTTTACGTGGAATTTACCAAATTCAATTTTTTTTAAACCAAGTAAGTGCATTTTCAATTTTTAATTAAAAATTTTATTAAAAAAAAAATAATTTTTTTTATTTTTTTTTTAAACATATATTTTTAAATTTATAATTTAAAAAAAAATAACGAATATTGGTATCATGATTGATTTAGCTAAAATTTAAAATTAATAAACAATTATGCCAAAAAAAAAAAATTAAAAACTGTTAAATATTTCTTAAAAAAAAAATCAGAAAATATTTTTTTTTTTTGACAAAAACTATAAAAATTAAAAAATAATTTTAATTTTTTGAGACTTATTTTGTTTGGCATAATTATTACGGTCCCTGGCTTAAATTACAAAAGTTTTATAAAAATACAACATTTTTCATTGCCGCCATTAACATACACATTATTGAATTCTATTAAATACAGTATAAACTTATTTTAATTGAAATTCATTTAAAAAAAATTTTCATTCTTTCTTTAAACAGGCATTCATGTCATTTATTTTACCCTAAAATGCACACACGATTATGGTGATTTTCCACTTTAAATCAGTGTGGTTTATGTTTTGTCACAAAATCATTGACATTTAGTTAATAATTTGCATACAGTTGACCTTAAATAGTCATTGCATTTAAATAAAAATAAAAAAAAGATATTCAAGCAAAATTGCAGCTGTTTTTGTTGTTGGAACAGCGAGAGAGGTGAAGCCTACCTATTGAAAACATGCATATGTGTATGATATCATTAGGTTTAAAATGCAGCTTCAAATAAAATAAATTAAAAACAAATGTTTTTTTAATAATAAAAAAAATTTATTTGTGTTAAACAAATAATTAAAAGGAATATGTGAAGAGTTAATAACTTAATAAAGAAAATTTCAGGAGGGAACTGATTTAAGAAAATATAAGCTTACAAAATTGACGAGCTTAAATTCATTATTTTTGCTTCATACAAATACGTTAAGAAATCCTCTGTGGTAAGCATATAGGTATAAAGTTTAAATTATTTAAAAAAGCTTAACTTTAAAGCTTACTGAGTTTTTTTATCAAAAATATTTTGTTTTATTCATGTAATTTTTGACTTTTGTGACTTGTGACAGTTTGGGGCAACACTAATAATACCTGATAAAGTTAACAAGATTTTATTCCAAAATATTTTATTATTCAACCTGTATACTTTGCATCATTAATTAACAAACCTGACGCTTGTTTGTCTACACTGAACACTTGTATTTGCAAAGAGCGTGGATAAAATAGAAAGCACAAAAGTTTTAGTACAGTATGATTGATCTTTTTGGTATGCATAAGGTAAACAAACAAGTAAAAAGAGTGCATGGGATATTCCACGTAAAAGGGTCAAAAATGGGTAAATGTCGTTTTCTTCTAGAAATAGAATGAGCATGAGCCCCAATTCATTTCATTTAAATATACAAGGGTTTATTTTAAAACCCGCCTTAATAATAAATATAATTCAATTTAGTTTCAAACAAAAATTTTGACTAGCAGTAATATCAAGTTTTTTTATCAGACATATCTAGTGACTAACTAGCAGTGTTCATTTGCTTACTGTCGACTTTTTATTGTATGCAAATCTTATGACAAATGATTGTTAGTTTTTTTCTTTGTTAAATATCTATCATTTTCACTTGTGTTTTAACTATAGGTCTGCAGCGGATAAGTTTTGAAACTTGCCGTAAAACAGAGTATGTATTTGTGTGTTCGCTCGCAGTTTGACAGTACGGAAGATAACTTAATTATAGTTAATTCTTTTGTTATTTTAAATCGTATTTGATTCATTATTTCTTAAAAAAATATTTTCAAAAAATAGGTGTGACGGGTGGGCCATTTTAATTAAAGCGTCAAAAAGAAAAGATGATTATTCAATATGTGATCATTTTAAGCTTTTTGAAAATAAACAAAAATAAAATATGAACCAATTTAATTATATTTCGATCATTTCGTTTTCTTTTGTAAGTAAATTCATCGATTTTTACAATAAAGAAATAATCGATTTTTCCCAATTTGGGCTATTTTACGTGGAATTGATCAAATTCATTTTTTTAAAACCAAGTGCTTTAAATTTTTAATTTATTATTAGGTGTGTTCATTTACAGAAAATTATCAATAATTTTCAATAATTATTGCTAGTAAGTGTTCACGTACACAAAAAATTAGCAGCTAGAGAGCCAAAAAAGAGCGTAATATGTTTAGAAACAAAAATGTTTCTGCTAATTTCTACTAGTAAAAATTTTACTATCAGAAATTATTCAAACAGTCTTTCTGTCATTATGATTTGAAAAAAAAAAATTGTTTTAAATTGTTAAAATTTAACAATAACAAAATACATTTGCTTGCAAGTTTTGACTGAAAAAGTGTTCATTTACTTTTAAATATTTTTGAGAGAAATTTTAAAAATATTTCTTTTTACTCTCTCGTTGGACTGGAAAGTTATTGAACACAACTATTTTCTTAATCATAGTTTGTCAAACACAAAAATTAATGAAAATACTACAAATACAAACTACAAAAAGATCTTGGGCCAATACTTTTTGACACAATATGTATTTTGCTTTATTTTTGAAATTAAATAATATGCTGCTTTATGTGTATGACGATGTGTAATATCTTGTGTATGTCATGTTATTAAAAAAATAGCAGGATCCCAGAAAAAACTTGAAAGTAAATAAGCATTACAAATTTCTTACTTTCCAACTTTTATTACATACCGTCTGTATTATTTAACAGCTGTTAGATAAAGAGTTATTTCTTACCTAAAATTTAGGCAGGTAGTTTCAGTTCGACAATTTCTAAAAATATTCTAACTTAATATTTTAAGCCAGTTTTACCTAAAACATCCTTCTTTGTAAGCGAACAGGTTAGTACTAATTTAACTCCCTCTATGTACGCGAGCATTGTAAGTGCTTGCCTTTATTGTCATCGCCATGTTAAAATAATGGGTCAAAGTTCTAATGAGTAAGAGTTATTTTGGATTTTAACTCATTACAAAGAAATATACGTTTTTGCTGAGATATTATGTCATTATAACAAATTAAAAACCAACAGAACTAAACCAACCACCAAATGTAAATGGTGTTCCTGATCAACTACTTTCTGGAGAACGAATAAAGCCGTAGTTAATCAACTTGAACTTTTCGGCAGAAAAGAAAAGAGAACAAGAAATCTTAAATACAAAACTCTTGCAAGTAATAGCGAATAAACATAAAAAGTACTTATTATTTAGAGGCACTACGCATAAGAGTTCATCCTTCAAAATACTCAAGGATACAACAAGTTCAAGCATATCCGTGCAGCTCTCTAGTATTAAATAACGCAATCATGTTGCTGTTTCTCTTGAAAGTTAAAGCAATTACTAATGATGCTTTTTGTAGGTGCTAGCATAAGCTCATACTTCCACATTCCTTTACTCTTTTGCATATGTATGTGTGTCAGGAGGTGACATCACCACCTTTTATTTCGTTGTGCTAAAAACCGGTGTTTTTGCAAATAAATGAGTCTTAATTTGTTATCTTTTTAACCTTTATATAAAAACTAATAACTTTTTACTTATTTTTGCAGTTGTTTTGTCGTTTTTATTACAAAAAAATTATTACTCATAAATATTTCGTAAATTTTTCCTTTTTTACTAAAATTTAGCAGTAGTTTTTAGTTAAAACTGTGAAGCATTTAAGATGAGTTATGGGGGTTTTTTTTCAAGAAAGCGAGATGCATACAAATACATGCATACATTAGTATAATTAATGCAAACATATATATTAATGAATTTATTAATTCCTTTAAACTGTTTATTTGTGACTAATGAATTCAAGGTAATTGTTTTAAAATATAAATATTAGTACAAGTTTTTTAATTAATTAATAAAATATAGAGTTGATTTGGAGCAATTAGATTTTATTAGGTGATTTTAATTTTTAAGCAAAATTAAAAAAAAAACATGATTTGAATAAAAACAAGTAAAAAAGTTATGGTAGGTCACAAAAACACTTTAGAGAAAGAAAAGGGAAATAAAAGACGCGAGTGTGAGAAAAGCGAAATGCACAGAAGTCGAAATGATGCTAGAAAGTGATATGAATATAAAAATTATTAGGTTAAGGCTTTTTTCAAAGTTTTTATATAAAAATCATCCTGCATTGCATTAGCTTTCCAGATTTCTAACAATTATTTAAACCCCTATTTCAAAAGTTGCCAGTTTTTCTTTCTTTTTCAGATGCGAAAATACTTTAAAACTATTAAGTATTTTGTTATTATCATACTAACTATACTAAATAGTTTTCCATACTTTGAATCAAAAAAATGCAAATTTGTTAAACTAAATAGGTATTTTTATATTTAAAAATATTTTTTGTCTTAAATTTAGGTCACTTTCAATTATTATTTACCGCCTATAGTTTTCCAGCAACAGTAATGCAAACAATACACATGCTGAAGCTTATTCAATATGCAATGCTCCATATAACAAACATTTATGTGCAAACATAAACATACATGCTTACGTATGTGTATGTATCTTGCATGCAAAAGCATGCAGCAAGATAAAAAACAAAGAAATCTAACAAAATTAAAAAAAAAACAATTTTATACAACAAAGTGTACCGTACCTCGTATTTAAGAACATACATATGTACATATATTTATATATAAGTTATCAATTGACTTTTGCCTCAATAGTTTTAAACAAATTAAGTTTAACGTGAGTTGCGTTTTGGAGAAATATTTGCTAAACTTTTTATCAAAACTAACGTTTTTGGTTGTGTTTTTTAGTAACAGTGTAAAGTTTTAATTGCACTTTTTTTCTGTATTTTAAATATCAAAACAAAATATATCTTTGGTAATAAAGTTAATTCAACACGTTCGCTTTTTTTGTGAAGCAGATGATAAAGGAAGTATTAAAACTGCTAAATTTATTTGTTAATAACAATGATGTGATTTATTAAGTTGAAAACAAACTGCTCATAAAAAATTTACATTTTACAAAAATATATAAAAATTTTTGGAAGTAAAAAAAAATATTTTGGAATTAACGCATTTAAGGACATAGAATAGAAAAGCATAATTGGGGTAGAAATATGGATTATAAAACGTGGTTCAATTGTAATAAATTTTTTTTTAAATTTATTTATTTATTTATTACACTTATTTAATAAAATTTTTTAACGACATATGTTTATATTTAATTTATTTAATTTACAAATCAACTAATTTTATTTTTCGTTATTCATTGAACCTAGGTCCTTATGGTTGCAAGGGGTAGCACTTATCCACTCAGCCATTCTGTTTTTTTTTAGTGTTGAATGAATTACATTATAAAATTTCCCTCAACTCAAATGTACACAGCTCAACATACCTTAACAATTATAAGCAAAGGTTAAACAAAAAAGAAAAATATATAGGGCCTAATTACGTAAATCGCAAGGAATAATAACAAAGCAATTGTATGGAAAAATGTAAAATTTAAAAAAAATTTTCCATACATTTTGTTTTTGTTTAAGGGCATTGCGTTTTAGAAAATAAGGGGCATAAAAAAATAAATAAAATAAAAAAAAGAAAACAAGTAGGAGTGCTATATTCGGTTGTGCCGAATCGTATTTACCCTTCACATTGGTCTTTTAATATACCCAGCGGGTTCTTAAGTCCATAGAAAACTTTACAAAATTTTAACAGAAACAGATGTAGAAGGTTTGAGGTCGAGAGTTATAACAGTTTTCCACATTATTCATATTAAAAGGTTAGTAAAGGTTGTTAATTTTTAAGGGATGTTCTAGTCCCCATGCTCCTCTCCAACTTTTTTTTTTCCAAAATGTATTAATTATTTGATTATTACTTTTTGTAAAACATTCGAAGTTGATAGCTGTAATAGTTTCCCAGATGTAGCGAATCAAAAATTTCTTCTGCTGCCCTCACCCAAAAATTGTTTTCCTCGAAGCGTAGGTCTTGTTATGCAATTACTTTTTGTAGAACAATTGAAGTCGATAGCTGTTATAGTTTCTAAGATTTAGCCCATGAAATATTTCACAAAATTTGTGCAACAATTGTAGGGGAAATACCATTTTCCCATATCCTATTTGAAAAACATTTTTCCCTTATTTAGGTTTCTATTTTTAGAGTATCCGTGCCAAGTTTTGTGGCAAGATTAAATATATTTACTGAGATATAGAGGGATATAGGCAAGGATTTTGCCCTAAAAATGGGTTATTTTGAGTTTTCGTTTATATTTCGGTCAATAGTCAACAGATTTAACTAATTTTATATAGCGATTGTCTGCAGGATATTTCTAATAGTTTGACGCCAATAACTTGTCCGTATCACTTTATTTGACTCCGGAAACTTGATTTGACTATATCAAATAACCTATCTTTAAGGATTCAGAATATATATACTTTATGAGGTCGCAAATGGGTATTAATTACAAACTCATATATACCCTTGTCACTATGTGAAGGGTATAAAAAGGGAATAATTTTTTTCTGTGCTAAGTAGCAAGTCGAACCCAACTCTAAAAACAAACAAAGCTTAATATTTTTCTATTGTTTTCTCCCTTGTTTCCGCTTTGCTCTTTTGAGCCGTTTCACAAATTTTTATTTCAATACTTTTTTTACTTTACGTTTAAAATAAATAACCAAGAAATTAAACAAATATAAAAATCTATAAAAATAATATATAACCTTTATTATATAGAGTAATATGAAACATTTTTAAAACGATCTAGAAATCTGTTAAAAACAATAACGCACTACAAATTTGTCACAATTTTCTACTGCATTAAAGCTGAATTCAAATTTTTGCAGTACGTAAAGACAAGAGAAAATATTTAAACCAAAACTTGCTTAAACAAAGACGATTCTCTAGAGCTGCGACAGAAATACATAACAAAAAACATTTGTATGTGCATTCATAAATAAATTTGCAAATATTTTGAATTCATATGGCAAAACATCGAAAATTTCTAAAAAAATAAAGGCTTTTTTGTGCAATCGTGCTTAGACAAAAGAATAGTATCAAGCACTCAAAAAAAGTGAACAAATATTACATTTGAAAAAATGAATAAAAATTAACAAAAGTGGAATACAAACATAGCTGTCATAGATACTTTACAAATTCTAACAGGGAAGCAGCAGCAAAAAACGCATGCAGAAAATTCAAGCCTTATAAAGATGCTGGCAAAACAGGGTAAGCGGAAAATCAGAAAATTTTAATTGGATAAATTTAAAAACCTTGACAGGTACGGAACCTGAGTGGTACTAAAAGTAAGCCCAACCAGAGAACTACGTGCGAGATAGGAGTATATTTTTATAAGAGCTATTTGAAATAATAAACCGATAGTTGCTAATTTCAACAGGCTTGTTTTTATACAGAAAACGTTATCTGTACTTAATTTTTTAAAAATAAGTTTAAAATACGACCTTTATTCTTCAAAATATATCGGTCCTTCAACCGGAACGGACGGAAGGACGGACGAATATACATGCTCTATTTGACTCACGAATTCTCTTGGTACAATTCAAGGGGGTTTTTCATACTATTATTTTCAGGCGTCACAAAAATTTGCACAAACGTCTTATATCTTTACCACGTATGTGACGTGAATATAAAAATCAAACACATTTTTAAATTCGTTTTCCCTGCTGCAAAATATTTTTATTGACTGTACAAGTGTGTGCACTTGAATTTTAAAAGCCTTCTTGAGTGTTCATATTTGTGTTTATTGTTTTTATTCAAAACTTTAAATTCTTTAGCGATATTGGATTTCAGCATCATTGCTTTAAACTGCAAAACTAAAGCCCCAAAGAGCTAATAAAAATACTAAAACAAATATGAAAGAAGCTAAAGGAAAAGAACGAATAATTTCTCTGCAATATTTGTGAATATGAACGTATGTACGTACACACATATACATTTATTAAAAGAACCCAATGGATTTTGCATTTCAGATGTTTTCGTTTCTATTTTAAGGTCGTTTTATCACTTCAATGTTTAAAGCTTGAACGGAGAATACCATCCACCATTGGTGTTATTGGTCATGTCTATTGTCAATATCTGTGTGTAAGTTATTTGTTGCTGTCATCTGGCAGTAAAGAAAAATGTTTGTTGTTGTCTACAAAAATAATGTTGGTCCATTTGGGCAATTGGTTGGTTAGAAGGTTTGGTTGACTTGTTTGTTTAAATGTTTGTTATTTTTACATTTTTATTTCTTTAGGTTTTAGAATGGTAACACTTGATTTTAATTTTTTTTTTATTTTTTTATTTCAAATGTTCATTCGTACATACGTACAGGCTTTCATACTTACATTATATTGTAAGTTTGTATATGCTTTCTGTGAATTTGGTCTGAGTTAGTTATTCCAGTACGTTGCAGTCATCGTATCTCAGACAAATTTTTGTTTCTTGTTTTTTCTTCCTGCCTGTCTAACTTCATATCTTTCAGATTTATATGTCTGTTTTCCCTATGGCCCTTTTTACATTTTTACATTTTGCCATTTTTATTTTGTTCATTATACGATTTTTGTTTCAATTTTTTTTTCACATTTGACATTTCCTAATTTCAAATTCAGTGTGCAGCAAACTTTATTTTTTTCATTTTGTTTTTGTTGTTGCTAACCCTCAATGTCTCTTGCCTTGACAGTTTTTGTATTATTTGATTAAGGAATTTTTGCTACTTAGGAATTTTTGTTTTTACGTTCTCGTCATAAGATTAAGATAAACTTTAAACAACTTTACTGGTTTCAATTTTTTTTTTAATAAAATATTTCAAAAGACCTGTTGTTGAGTGTTGTTCATAGTAAGTACTTTGCCGATTTGTTATTGAACAAGTGTTTGAGTTAATGAAATTGTTGAAATGCCTAAGGCGGTGTACACAAACACAAATATTGAAGTGTATGAAGCTAAGCAATTTCTAAATAATTTGATAGCAGCTTGAATAATTTTATTAAATTAAATTAGTTTAGAAAATCTTAGGAATTTTTCAGAAAAAATTTATACTAAAAAGCAAAATGTTTATTTTAAGACTTACCTTTTGAAATATTCAATCTAAGTTTAATATTTTTGGTTTTACTGGCTTTCTGAAAGACAAAAATGAAGAGAAAAATGTTAGAACAAGGATTTAATATTAAGTTAACTTAAAAACTTTTTTTTATAATATGAGTGATAAACTTGTATTTTTTAAATTTTGCGTAAAAAATCTAAATAATGGAATCTATTCAAAAAAATGTTCTTTCATAGTTTTATTCTTAATAATTTTAAAATAAAAAAGATTTACTTTTAAAGAAAACTTTACAAATATTTTTTTTAAATATTTTTCTTTTATAGAAAATTTTTAAAACATTTTCTTCTATACAAATTTTTCAAAAAAATTTTTTTTATAGAAAATTTTTTAAAAATTTTTAAAACTTTTAATTTTTTAAGCAATGCTCAAGTTTTAAGGAACTTCTTAATTTTCTGCCAATTTCAACAACAATAAAAAAAGCTAGAATTTTTTTTCGTAATGCCTGTTTACCGAACAGACAATTTATTTATTGTCAAATTGTAAGAAGATATATAAAGACCAAAATTAAAAGCAAAACATTTTTTTAATTGTAGATAAGAAATTAAATCTTTCAAAACTTTGTTTTTACCTTAAAAAGAAAATGCCAGCTTTAAAAGTTTAGAAAAAAAAGAGAAGTTTATGAGCTCTCTTTATATACATTAAAACACACAAGCAAACACACATGAAATTCTGTTACTCTGTACGTATGAGTCATGTTATTTAGTAAACCATGAGAGGAGATGAAACACTTATGTATATATGTGTGATTGTATTTCTTTAATTTCAATGTTTGTTATTATTGTTTTTTTTTCAACAAAAAAATCAACAACAATAGGAATAAAATAACAAAATTGGGGAAAAAACAACAAAAAAAAATTTTTTTGTATTAGAATAGGGATTGAATGTTCCCTTGTCTTTGTGTCTGAAAAGAAGGTAATTATAAGAATTGTTTAATTTTTTTTCTTTTATTATTTTTATGAAAGAAACTTAAAGTAGTTGGGGGGATTAATAGGACTTTGTGGGGTCTTTTAGGCTTAAAATACTTTGTATGTTTTGCTGCAAAACAATTGTTTAATAAGGCTTTTGTGGTTATTTTTGTTATTTTTTGCTTAAAAAATTGAAGAAAAGAATAACGCAAAAACCTAAGTCTGCTTTAAAAACCCAATAATTTGTCAGAGCTTTAAAGTTTGTTGTAAAAGGACTTTAAATTAAAGACGATTTATTTTACGAAAAAATATCAAACACGCAATAGCAAGTTAATATTTATTTGTGAGAAGTTTTGTTTTAAATTAATGCATACACTTGGTTTTAGGTAAATGAATTGTTTTCTCAGATAAATGAACCTAAAAGACAGAAAATTTATCAATAAACCGAAAAAAGATAACTGGTTACATATTTGTGTAATTTTTTCAGGCCATTATGGGCAAACATTTAATCTTCATTTAAAAAAATGAGAAAAATATTTTTTTCCCACTAAGTTTACCTTTAATATCAGTCTTGATCAGTAGTCCTAAATTTCATATATTTATACATACTCATTATCTCAAAATCCAAAAATGCACTAAAAATAGAAAAAAATCTACTCTTTTTCCACTTTCGACGAAAACCGTGATTAAACGCAACAAACTTTATTCATCTTCAATCACATTCTCCAAAACAAATTAATTATAATAATGAAAAGAATATTATACAATTTGTTTTGTCTGCTTACTAGAATTCTAACCTTAGTCTTTTGAGACCTAAGTTTTATATTTCTAAACTCACAACCCTTTATATTTATGGGCGGATTAAGTACTTTTTGTCTACTTAATATACTTTCATTTTTAATCTAGATCAACGGCTGTTAATTTCATATTTCTTCATTCATAATCTAAAATTTGCAAAAGAGTACCAAACATATGAAAAAAGTTTCTTCTGTCCGATAAGTTAGTCTCAACTTCAATTGATGTCAAATGCGATTAACCTTATATTTTTGGAGTCATAGTTAAAAAAAAATGCCAAAAAATTTAATAAATGTCCTTTTTGATAACTGGATCAAAAGTAATTAATTTCGTACTTCTAGATTAATGATCTTAAGAAATGAAAAAATACCAAATAAAATAAACGAAAATATACGTTCGGCCCAAGAGATATTAAGACATTTAAAAGTTTACTTATATCCTCTAAATACGAATTTCAATTTCAATCAGGTTATACAGCACCTTAATTCATATATATAGGTCCACATGCCCAAGATATTTTAAAAAGTACAAAGTAATTAAGGTTTTCCGATTTTCCCTCTTTTGTTCTTTTAAAATCTTAAAAAAATTGTGTGTAAGTAAATGAAAAGGAATGTTTTCCATGCCTTTTCATAAATTGCATTAAAACTAAAAAAAGTTTGCTTTGAAAAAGTACTAATAATAGGTGCAAAGTTCAAAAAGTTAACTTTGGTACTTCGAGACCTGTTGAATTAGTAATTTTATAATTACAGTCACAATGTTAATCGCACCCACTATACAAAATTCACCGAATTTTCACTCTACGTTGGCAGGTTTTTGGCACCTAATTTTTATACTTCATTTAAGAAAAACGAAATTTGCGAAAGTGTGCGATATTGAAAACCGTATTGTCATTATTGGCATAAAAAATGTTAAATAAAAACTCAAAACTTTTATCGAGCGGTTCAGCCGCTCAGGGTATGTCGTAATTTTATTTATCGTTTCCAAAAATTGTTTGGAGATACTGGTAGAGCAGCTTAGGAAGTAGGTGGTTGTCCGAGATATGACCGTCCGTGCAGTGTGCGAACTTCCGTCAAAGCTGCAGTGAATCGAATTTACCTAAATCCGCTCCCAAAGCAGGAAAAATTGTCTTGGCAGATAAAGACATCGAAGGCAACCCTTTCTTGCATCATTAAATATGAGTCGTGACTTCGGGCTTACGAAAGACACACGGGGCATATACTCATATACGGTAGCGCTAAAGGAAAAACGCAAACATAAAACTTGATTTTTCGGTACGCCAATTACGGCCACAGAAAAATTATGTTTACTGATTTTTAGTATGAAGGAGTCATTTAATAAAAAAAATTATAGGATCTATGGTTAGTCATCTCTTTAAGCATATGATTTGGTTCCTAAAGTTTAAAAAGGTCATAATTCTGCTTCTTGCGACGGAATGGTTGGGAGTCGTCTATGATGGGGTCACCAAACCCCATTTCTGCAAAGGCCTTGTTAAATAACTCATGAGAGAATATAGTTTCAGTCTTCATAAGACAAAAAAACCACTCGGGGCAGATTAAAAAACAATTTGCAAAAGTTTAATTTCTACAGATACTTCGGGTAGTCCACACTCGAATACCTTAGACTATTCATTTTTTCCATTTAAGAAGCCACTGCAGTGCACTGTAGGCTACACTCACCAAAAAAAATTTTAATCTCTAAAGCGGGCACTTTTCCGCGCAGTAGATGATTTCCCCATGGAGTCTATGCGTATTGCAATAGACGCTTTTCCGGTCGTGTTGTACACTAGTGGCGGTTAATATGAATATCTTTTTGTTATATTTTTAAATACTTAATTAAAAAAAGTTAAAATAATTTTTTTTTTAATTCTCTTGTTGTTCGTTTGTTATCAAGAATAAGCCATGTGCCATATTATATGAAGGTACTAGTTAAGTTATATTTACACTACCTGAGCAAGGCACATTCAACAAGGTACACTCAAGGTAAATTCAAAAAATTTGCCCTCTGCATTTCCTTTTTGTGTTTGAACGGTAGAATGTCAGAAAAATTAAAAATTTCAAATAAAATTTATTTTTATTTCGTATAAATGTCAAATTGACTTTAATCAGCTGGGTTCTTAGTATTACCTGGTTGAATGTGCCTTGTACCTGAGTTATTATTTGAGTTTCACAACTAAGACCCATTTGTATAGTGTAATATGTCTGTTTTAATTTTTTTAGTATTTTTTCTAATCTCAGTTGAAAATAGAACGTCTTCTTTTTTCAAACTATTTAACGGTTGAATTTTAAATTTAAGTTTTTAAAAGTTCCCGGAATAAATTATTGTTGTTGTATTGACATACACTTTATACCAGCTTAACAACTTTTATAATTAGGGGACTAAAACTAATTCCTTATACGTAATGTTATACTAAAATAAGGAAATCAAATTTTTTTTTTTAACTCATAAAAATTTAAACTCATTTTTTTGACACTGAACTCAGATGAGAGCTCAGGTGGTGTAAATATAGCTTTAGATTTTAGAGCTGTTCAAATGCAATTCATACTCGTATTGTGCTTCTTTCTCTATTGGATTCTAGTTACAAAAAGTATTTTTAAATTACTGAGGTATAACTTGAACCATTTTTCCCCTTTATGGTAAAATATTTGATAAAAGAAAATTTGTAAAAAATTAGGGAAAAATATCTAAAAGAAATCTGGTTTAATCTTTTTTGAAAAGATCTAATTTTTATTATTGCAAATCTGTTTTTATAGTTTTCATTTTTTGCAAAACAAAGCTCGTAAAATTTATTTATGTTTCTTAAACATGTTTGTCCTTGCTTTATATGTTTTTGTTTTATTACTCGTATCGGATCTTCATCGAATGGTAATGAATAAAATTGTTTTGGTACTTTGTGTGGGCCTAGAGTGCGTATGCTGCTTAACTTGCAAAAAGCTTTTATTTACGTGACTGCTGTTTGTAAATTTTATTAAAAGCTTACATTTTTATTGAACTTTTTCTGGCTTTCATTTTTGACTTATTTATTATTTTTTTTGTTAGTAAAAATTATGGGCGTTTTGCATTGTCGTTCTTTATTTATATTGGCGTGTATTGTTTTTATGTCATGTTTTGCACAATTTACTCTAAAAGTAATAAATTTAAGGTTTAAATATTTTTAAATTGTGGTTGTGTTTGAAATTGAAAATATTATTTAAATATAACAAAACATTTTATGTCAATTGTAAAATATGTACAAAATATAAAAATAAAACCTTCGAATTAAACTTTCAACTGCTAGAAAAAAGGGATTTAAAAATATAATAAAAAACTAGATCTGGTAGAAGATTTTTTAAATCAAAAAAATAATTCATTCAAAATTTTGGTTAAAAGGTTGAAAATTGCAAATAAAATTGCAAACAATATAACAACAAATAAATCATAAAAAACTTATAACCATTTTTTAAGTCTCTACTACCTTTCAAAAAGTATTGATAATGAGAGTTCGTAGTTACCCTAGTTTTTGTTCAAAGATCCCTTCTTAAAATTGGAATAAAAAAGAGAAAATATCTTTAAACTTTCTCCAACAGCAAGTGTTTATAGCTTTCATTTTTCCTTTATGCCGTTCCCTCCTCCCAAAGTTCTTAATATTTGTTTTGATTTTAAATTGATTGCCTTGTTGTATCTGTATTATAAACTACACCTCTTTAAAATCTAATTTATTAAAAAGGTTAAACTTAAATCTATAATTATAGCAATAAATTATTTAAATGTTGACAAGCAGTAAAAGGGAAAGGAAAGAGTTTTTAATATATAACCTAAACCAATCAGAAGAACTTTATTTAACAAGAATGCATTTGACCCCAAATAGAAACACAGAGAAAAAGACATTCTGCTGGGCAAGCAGACAGACAATGAAAAATAACATTTGTTTTTGACATATGTCGGTTGTCCACATTTGACTTATCTATTGTCTTATAAAATCATGGCAAGTTAAAGTATTTGTTTATTGTTTTTAATCTACTTTTGATTTTAATATTTAACCCAGAAAAAGGCAACAATTTAAGCAAATGACTTTACATTTCAATGATATTAAGACTTTTGTTTAAAATTGCCCATATACATACATATGTATTTCACAAGATTACTTTAGATTTTTGAAAAATCAAGTTTTATTCAAGCCCGCCTAACATATTGTAACGGATTTTTTATTTCTTTAGTCTTAATTTCTTTATTTCTTTGTTTATTGAACTTGGACCTTACTAAGTAAAAATTACACTTTCTTTTTAGGAACTTTATGTATCTCCTTGGCCAAAATAAACAAAAAATTATTTGAAATTCCTTTTGATAAATCGCAAAAGATATAAAAATATATAGGGTACTTATAAAATGTGGCACTTTATCGGGTATAATATGGTACAAATTATATTTTGGGGACATTTTTTTGTACTTTTTGCAACTATCCCATCAAAAAAAATATATAAACATTTTACAGCTTTTGAAAACATATAAAAGGTTTCCTGCTTTTGTTTTTCTTTTTTTTTAAATTTTGTTCTCAAAGGGAAAAATCGGCCAAGAATTGTAGCCTGGTACTTTTTAGGTCACTTTTGTTACTTCTAATCTAATAAAGATCAAAACATAGTTTTACCTGCATTTGATAGGTAGTTTGTTGAATTTTTTTACTGTTTTTAGGTAATTGTACTTTTAGTGCTTTTTTTGAAAGTATGAACATACAAGTACGATATTGAGGACTATTGGCCTACGTACAAGTCGAAGGCCAAATAAGTGGATAAAAAGTACCTTTACCATTTTTGTCCTATTTTTGAATTTTTAAGTTATGGGTCAGAGACATGAATTTAAGGAATATTTTTCTATATAAAAATAAAAAGTCAATCCAGTGGTCCAAAAGTACTTTTTTAAAATTTTTAGTTCCACTTTGCCTTTTTTAAAATGCTGAGTCTAGAAATATTAAATTTATGATTATTGACCCATTGACACGATTATTCCGTGTTCTTGGGGTGCATCACTCTCCATGGCTTGTTTACTTGTATTCTACATCCGTCTAGTTCACAAATGTCAAAACAGATTTGACAGCAGCCGCCATTTGTAAATATAAGAGCATCTACCAATAGGGTGATTTCTTTTGGCCCACCTTGTATTTGTATTCAGTATACTTGTTGGCGACATTATCTTACCCAGATGAGCGAAATTTTCTCAAGATAGAATTATATTCGAGCTAGTTAAAGCCCTAAAAGATAATCTCAGGAGGACATTTGTATGGGGGCTTTGCCAAGTAATGGATCGATAATCACCACAAACAATAGGCTTTGCACCAGTACAAAAAACTTACAAAAAACAAATTTTATTTAAGTATCTTCAGAATTGCGACCTTCACTTTAATCACACATAGACACCTAGTCGGACGGACAGACATGCTAAAACCGACTCAGGAAATAATTCTGTTTCAATCAGTATACTTCAGGAAGGGCCACAGATCATTATATTGGGACGTTACAAACATCTGCACAAACGCATAATACCCCTACCACGTACCAAGTGCAAACATACACATTGACTAAAAAAACATGAACCTTAAAAGTTGTGTTGACCTGTGTTATGCAAGCATATACTGGTGCAATACTAAAGTGAAAATTTCAATTGAAAACGTAATTTATGTATTTACTAAAACCGTTAACAAACAAAACAAAAAAAAAAACCTTCAAAAACTGCATAGTATCTAATGTAAATTGTATTGTTAGTTTACCCAAGAATAGTGAATGTATAGGGGGTTACATTGAGGTGGCAAATGTCAACAACTGCAAACAAAAATTTTAAAAATTACAGCAAATGCAAGTAAACTCCGCATAAGTAAGAGAGCAAACAAAACATTTACATGAATGAGTATTTGATTAACCTCACTCTTCTTTATGCAAGTTAACTAATACATTTACACATATTTACATTCGATGTGTGTATATATGTGCATTTGTTGTTGGATAAACATATGAAACATGAACAAGAAAAACAAAAACGTATTTAAACATCTAATGTATACTTAAGTGGTGCTAATTATGGGGTTTTTGTTTTGTTATATTATGTTTGTTTGCTTGAGTGTGTGTGTGTTTGTTTTATTTATTTTCTTTTAAATACATTTTTCTGTTTAAAATAATTTTTCCGTATATTGTAAAATCATCTTGCTGTCATGTTATTATTTGACAGACAAACAGACCAGCGGATGGATTGGACAGACAAAATAGACAAATAGACAATTATTATTACATCGCATTCATTTAACGTACATATGTAAATACATAAACAGTTAGACAGACAAGTTGGCTTTTAAATACATTTAATAAACGTACATACATGTCTATGTATTTTTATTGTCAATGCAAAATTTTCTTTTTCTATGATTGATCTTGAGTGTTGTATTTTAAGCCTGTATTTGTGTATATAAAATAAAATGGCACAAGTCAATAGAGATTTAGTTAGAAATCATAAATAAATAATGGAAACTAATGACACATCATTATGGTTTCTTTTTTGACTTTTATTCATACAACTACTTGTTACTATTTATTTTTTGTAACCCAGATTTTATGTAAGAAATTAAATATTATTTGTACTTTTGTTTATTTTGCTGTTTAATAGTCTAGTTACTTTATTGATTAGAGATTAAGGGATTTGAATTTTAAAGCAACATAAAGGATCACTTTACTATGTAGTATGCACAATTTGTTATTTATTATAAGTTTTTTTAATATGATTGGTATACATATGTATTTGAAAAACAAAAAAAAAATACACAAATTTAAGTCAGCTCCTATTTCCCTACACATATCTATTATATAAAAAAGGGTTATTGTATGTAAGTATGTACATATGTATGTACGTTTGTATTTTATAGCTGGCCACACCAGTGGATCGATTTTTTTGAAATTTTTACAGGGAGTTACTTTAAGTCTAAAAGGAACAATAGGCTACTTTTTTTTTTAATTTATTGCTGCCACGCCCACACTTTGCCCATTTGTGTGGAAAGGTTAGGTTATGAATTGCCTAACAAAATTACCCAAAGTCATACTGATCAAACGCATAGAGCTAAATACATGATATTAATAACACGTGTTAAGCTTTCCATGTTTGTTTAAATAAAGATGAATTTTTAAAAATTCGCACCGTAAAGGTATAAAATGGGGCCAATAAGGGAAAAATCTGTAAACATATATCTTCTGAAGTACATACATAAGATGGAAACAAAATTTAAAAAGTTTTGCGTTTTGCTTAAGAAATCAACAGACAGGTATCTGGTGTTTTTTTAACTTTGGACCAAAAGGGGGAAAAATGGTTAAAATTATATTTTGGTACTTTTTCTTACTTTTAAACTAATAAAGATAGAAACATTATTTAAATTGCGTTCGATAGGTTTAAAAACAATATGATTAGGTTTTTTTGTACTTTTTTTCAATTTTGGACCCAAAAGGGGGGAAAATAGGTTAAAATATATTTTTTAGGCGTTTTTTGAAACTTTTAAACCAATAAAGATAGAAACATAACTCAAAAAGCGTGCGACAGGCCTAAAAAATATGAGTACGTTTTGGGTCCTTTTTTTAACTATTAGACCCTGAGGGGAAAAAGGGCTCAAATTATGTTTTGGTACTTTTTGTAACCTTAAAACCAATGAAGATAGAAACATAATTTATATTTAATTCGTCAGGTTACCGAAATATGTTGATATGTTTTTGGTATATTTTTTCAATTTTGGCGCTAAAGGGTGCTTAAGGAATAGAATTATATTTGGTACTTTCTGAATATCTCCAAAACTATAAACCTGGTAAAATCCCGATTTTTATCTATATGTTAACTATAAAGTGGGGTTGACTTATAGTTTGTTGCAACTTATGTGGGGCAACCATTAAATTAAAAAAATATAAAAATTCTTTTGTTTACATCTTTTGATTATAGATAATGAATAAGCAATTTTACTATGATTGGTGTAGCGAAGCACATCGGGGCTTAGCTAGTATATTATAAAAATAAGATATTTTTTAGTTATTTTTAAAGCAATTACTATTAAGCGGTTTTGAATAAAATTATCAATTTTATTGACTCTAACCATGGGCGGTGCAATGCGAACAAAAATTAAATGCAAGTTCTTCTACTGCATTCGTTTTTATGCAATTTTTATTTAGATTTAGTTAATTTTTCGTTGACAAAAAAAGAAATGAAAAGATAGAGGGTAATCTTTTTATTTCTTTGTTATTATATAATATACAAGGATAAAAAGCGTTTCATTTTATATGAAAGATGGATGACGCTTGACCGTTAGTCAAGTGTTGCCGAAAAGAATTTTAATAGAAAAAAGCATTGTGTATATGGAAAAGTAAACTTCGTTATAACTTTCAAAATAAAAAGAAGGAAAATACATATTCCGTTTTCCTTCCTTTGTTACATGCAAGTTAAATAGGTGATGTTTTTCGCCAAAAGACACTACTACCGTTCAAAGGGTACTGATGATAAAATTGCGTAGCTGCAAAAAATGCATTCTACTCAGCTAGTGTCAGTAGAAAAATCTGCTTTTTCAAATAAAAGTTTCTCTCAACATTAACGGAGAAATATTAATTTCTTCTAATAAAAAGAAATTATATAATTAACTTAAGCAAAAAAAAAAAAACAAAAATTTGTGGTAAAAAAGAGTTTTGGCCACGCCAAAAAAATTAAAACCTTAAGATAGGATCTCAAACCGGATGGATTTTCATGAAAATATATGTAAATTTCAGTAGTTTTTATGAAATTTCCGAAAGACAAGGGTTCTAACGACGAAATAGTAAAAAAAATAATCGAGTAATACAGGACTCTTGAAATTTTGAAGAGAGAAGAAGATAAAAAAATATTAAAAAATTATACCTTACATCTGGTTAAAGGGAATTTTCTGAATAGTGTTAACTTGATTTTCGAGAGGTACGCTCGACAATGAATCAATAATCACAAAATTTGGTTGCCTAATTTTTATTTACAAATAGCTTGCCAATATGCTAATAAATTAATTTAAAAAAAATTATAGCGTAAGATATTTCATAGCATAGCAATTTATTATGTTAAACATGATTTAAAAATAAATATAATATTTTTCAGAAAAAAAATTGTGTTCTTCTTATTTCCTTAAAGCTTTAGATCTTTTTGTTTTTTATATTTTATTTTAGCCAATATTTCGCTACCTTAATGTGTAGCTTCTTCAGGGCTTTTATATTTGTTTACAATTATTTAAAAAAATTAAAAAAATAATAATAATAATTGTAAACAAATATAAAAGCCCTGAAGAAGCTACACATTGAGGTATCGAAATATTGGCCTAAATAAAATATAAAAAACAAAAAGATCTAAAGCTTAAAGGAAATAAGAAGAATATCAAACAGAGATCGAAGAAACTAGGCACAAAGTTTAAAAAAAAATGGTTTTTAATATTTAATTTCTTGCATAATTTTCTAGTTTCTACTTTCTTTTTATTAAATTAAAAATTGTCCAGTGGTTTTAAAAATCCCTATTTTTATTTCACTTTCGTTTTGCACTTTAAAAAAAAAACAAATAAGCTAAAATGTTGTTTTTTTTATTTTTTTAGTATTTTTAAAATATTTTTAAACATATTTTTAGTATTTGAAAAAATATATTTAAATTATTTACTACTCAGAAAAATTCATTTTCCTTTAAAAGCAACAACATTTTTTATAAATTAAAAATAATTCTTTTGCTTTATTATTAAAAATTTCCTCCCTGTTTACTTAGATTTTTTAAGCGTAAAATCGTGGTTGTTATATATAAATGACATGTGTGTTCTACGTGCTTTTTTTGTTGAACTGTGCTTGCTCTTAATACACACACCACATACGTGGTAATGGTGTTATGAGTTTGTGAAGATGTTTGTAACGCCCTAATATAATGGCCTGAGACTCACCTTCAAGTATACCGATCTACTCAGAACCACTTCGTAAGCTTGTCCGTCCTTCCGGCTAGATGTCTATGTATCGTTTGATCAAAGTACAGGTCGAATCAAGGCACGAAGCCCATTGTTTCTGTTGATGATCGGTCCATTTCTTACATAGTTCTCATTAAAAGGTCATCTCGAAATAAGCATTTCAGACTATAAATGGCTCAAATGTTACACAAATTTGACAAAACTTTGCACATGTGTCCAACTTTATGCCACTAACTAGTACATTGAACAAAAATATTATTGGTGTAATTCTTCATTAAGCCCGCATACATATGTAGTGTATGGTACAATATGGTCGGACTTGACCGACTATAATTTTCTTACTTGTTTTCAAATAAACATGCCGCATGCAATCACTATCAGCTATCAAATAACGACAGCAACCCACAACAAACAAAATGTCAAATGCACACGTTCCATAGACACAGAAATATGCAAACAAACAATCACCCAAAGTTTCAGTCAGAGTTTATTTGAATTCGATAAAAAAAATTCTATACAATTCTTTATGGTTTAATTTTTTTCTAGTAAAAAGATCAATACAAACTATAGTGTATGTTTGTATGTATGTATATGTGCTTATGAATGCACACATATATATATTTCTATAGTAAAAAATTTATTGAATGAAAAATTGGTAAAGAAAACGTATGAGAGAAATAAAAGAAAAATTTCGAAGCTTAATGAAAAGTAAATCGAAAATTAAAAAAAAATTAAATTCAAATATGTTGTTTGTTTGAATGTATATGTGTAGATTTTACACCAAACATACATACATACATACGAACATACATACACACATACATACATACAATATAAAAAAAACGAATGAAAAACTTTTAAATATTTTGTTCTTGATTTAGGGAATTTAAGATTCGACATTGCCTTCGAATTACGTGTTTACATGTTTGAGTAAGTGTGCCCCTATAATATAGTAGAGAATGTTCATATTATGTTCACTTGCTCTTTCTCCTGCTAAATTATTTATAGGTTTTATTTAATGCTTTATATGGCTCAAAAGTTATTTAGGTTAAATCGACATACAATTTTTTAAATAAACTGTAATCAATGCATATCATATTTTATTAAGCATGCATGTGCATGTATGTTTACCTACACATATCGATGGCTTAATATAGAAAGGGCGTAGCTCCATTTTTTTTTGCTTTCGAAACATAAATTTTTTTTTTATCCTTTTTTGTATTTATATTTAAATCCTTTAAGGGTATCTACGGGAAAATTGTATGGGTTTTTACCTTCATTTTTTTAAATTTTGTGCGGCAACCCTATTAGTTGGTGGAAATAAGGGGTAAGTACCTTCCACCAAAATGTTTGGGAGGAAGAATAAGTTCGGGTAAGTCTTATATTTGAACTTTTAGAAAACCCTGGGAGCAATTAAAAAACAAGTAAGAGCGCTACATTCGGATATGCCTATTCTTAGATACCCTTCACATTAGACTTTCGAAACCCCAATCCTTTTTTTATTTTTATTCGCTTTTTTTATTTATGAAATATTTGTAATTTTTTAACTGGGGCGGTGTCATATTTTAACCCTCTTAGGGTTATTATGGCAGATGCAGGGGGTTGTACCCTAATTTTCTAATAATTTTGTATGGACTTTTACTTTAATTTTAAAAATTTGTATTGCAACCCCCTTGGGTGATGGTGATAGGGGGTAAGTGTGTTCTAGGGAAAATTAATGGTGGTCTGCGAAAGATTTTATTCCTCTAGGGGCGACTCCGGGGAAGTTGTAGCGGTTTTGCTCTATTTTTTCAAGTTTTGTATGGCAACTCCCTAGGGCGTGAAGATAGGGTTTATATATATTCTAGTAATACGTTTGGGAGGAAAAACAAATAGGGGTCTGTAATACGTTGTATTCCACTCCGCGACTCCGGAGAAGTTGTAGCGGTTTTTACTCAATTTTTTTTTAAATTTTGTATGGAGATAGGGGGTAAGTACACTCAAAGAATACGTTTAAGAGGAAAAACTAATGGCGGTCTGTAATATATTTTATTCCTCTAGGGGCGACCCTGAAGATGTTGTAGCGATTTTTACCCTATTTTTTCAAATTTTACATGGCAACCCTATTACGGCGTGGAGATAGGGATCCAGTATGTTCTGGAATATGTTTCCGAGTAGTCGCAAATGGATAATAAAGGAATTACAAAAAGAATGACAATCTTTTATATCCTCTTATCACCTATGTGAAGGGTATAAAAATTAAAAACACTTTAACTTTGTATGGCAGCCCTGTTATGGGGCGAAGATAGGGTGTATGTATGTTCCACAAAAATTATTTGGAGCCTGTCTTACATTGCACTATTTAGTGGCAGTTGTAGAGGTTTTTGTGTACAAATTTTAGAGTTTTTGGGTGATTTTGATAGATTTGAATAGTTATTTTTCCGCAGATATTTCTGATAGTTTTACACTAAAGACCTGCAAAAATATAACAAAACGTATTTCAAAAGCAGATATACTTTGTACATCCATGTACATACCAGTTCTTTTTGGTGTAAGTGTGTGAATAAGTGTAAATGATATGGTATGGTTTTGCTTTTGCGCACTTATTCTACCTTTATAAACAAATATTGTTGTTTATGGTTTTGCATTAAGTGTGGAATGTATTTGTTTTTTTTTGTGCTGATTAACAATGGTATAATAAATATTTTCTTATTACTGTTGATACAACAAATACACAAGATCGTTTATATAAAAGGTTGTGAATGAAACAAAAATTTGATTTTTAAAGTTTATTGTAGCTATAGTGTTTAAAAATGAATAAAATAAATTTAAAAAAGCATTTTTTTATCTCAAGCTCAAAAATTAAGATAAAATAATATATATTTATTTTGTATTTTTTAATAATTTAAATTTTAATTTTAAATTTGACTTAAATGTATATAGTTACGATGCAGTTTTAATTTTTTTTAGCTAAATTTGTTTAATTTATTTAAAGAAAATTTAAAAAATAGAAAAACTGGCTCATGTAGCCAGAATAAGAAAACACACCAAAAGTATTTATGGTTAAACATCATTATATGTATGAAACTGTTTCAACGAAACATAGAAAAACAAATTTGTTGCTCTTGCTTTCATTTTACCAAACCACACCATATTTAGTTAGAGAACACACCAATACCAACTTATAAAAAAAACACAAAGCTACTTATCAATACGCACTAAAAGCTGAAAAACACACAAACTGGTGCTAAAAGATATATTTTTGCAAGTGTTTATTTTACACCACCTAGGGATCTGTGCGAAATCGGGGAGATTCAAAAACCATAACACGGCTATACGAACATCGCTTAATCATTTCCCTATCTATAAAGACCTAGAAATTATATAACTTATGGTGCATACGGATATTAAAGAAATTACAAACGGATAAACCCTAATAACTTATGTGAAGGGTGTAAAAACTTGTTTAGAGAAAATGAGTTACTCCCTTTCTATATTAAGCCTACGATATATAAATATGTGTTCATTGAAAATTGGATGAAGCATATTTACATCTCTTTACTATAAAGTTTTAATTTTCCATGTTGAATATACATGCAAACATGCATTACAAATGTGAAGGCATAATGGGTATGAGTTTCAATCAATAAATAGTTTAAAAGCGTTAGAAAACCATGTTATATTATGTTCTGCTTGCAGTATTTATTTATAAATTTAAAGAATTATTTTCTCCCTAAAAAATCTACAGCAACTTTTTATGCTTTAAAGACAATTATTTCCACAATTATAAAAACCTAAAAAGTTCAACATTTGAAATAAATTATCTTTATTAATAGAGACTCTTTACCCGGCGCACAGTGGCTGCAAATCGATTTTCATCGACCAAAAGTTAAATTTTTTGTTATCGCCGATATCAAAAATTTTAATTTCGTTCGTTAGCAAGCATACTGGAACTAAGGTGCTCATGAAACTTGATCAAATTATTGGTAGCTGTGGGTGTGGCATGCTATTTACAAAAAAAAATTTAATTTTTTTAAGTTTGATCGGAATTAAATTAAAAAAATATCTCTAAACAAAGCACGAGGTTTTCTATATTTCAAACAAAAAAAAATTAAAGACTAAAAAAGTGGGTTATTTCAAACCGGTATTTTGATTTGAAACACCCAAATCTTTTTTACTGCTTCCAATTATTGTAACAAGTAATACTATTGCATAGGGATGGTGCCGCAACCCTCGTGAAAATATATTTACGTTACGTAAAGGACATTTTTTTTGCTTACTTATACCTACACACATAAATGCATACATACATACTTTTTTATGAATTTTTGCTCTATTTATAACATTTTAATTAAGATGGAGAGTCAAGTTTAATATTAAGATTTTTTTTTGCTTCTTTGCTGTTCTTTTTTCCTACACTTGTCAACATCATTCTTAGCATCATTATACTGTTATTTATTCAGCCTACAATAAACCTCTAATTAAAAAACTGTCAAACAGCAAACAATGTGGTGACTTTAGAATATTAAAAGACATGAAGGAAACAACAAGAAAAATTACATCTAACTAGCAAACAATTACAACATGAGAATCACAGGAACCAATTAAAAGGAAAAGTAACAGCAGTATTGATTTAGGTATAGGCAGTACAAAATAAATTAAAACAAGTAAGAGCGCTGTATTCGGCTGTGGAGAATCTTATATACCCTGAGGGTTTTTACCAATTTTTTTTTAAATTGTATAGCAGCCCCTTTTTGGGGTTGGTGATAAGGGGTAAGTACATTTAAAGAAAATGTTTGCAAGGAAAATGAGTTTGGGTCACTCTTATATTTGATCTATCGACGGGCATCCCGGAAGTTGAAGGGGGGATTTATTACAACTTTTCAAACTTTTTATGGGAGCTTCCTTACGTGATGTAGAAAGGGGGTAAGTATGTTCTAGAAATATATGTGGGAAGCAAAAACTAATGAGGGTGTGTGATACGTTTTATTCCTCTAAAGGGCTAATAAGGGTCTGTTATACGTTTTATTCCTCTAAGAGCGACTACGGGAAATTCTAGTAGTTTCAACCCTAATTTTGTCAAATTTTGTATGGCAGCCCTTTTAAGGGCTGGAGATAGGGAATCGGTTTTACATTTAACCTTTGAAGGAGCCCCCTGGAAGCTGTGGAAGCGATTTAAAAAAAATTAAAAAATTGTAACTTTGTATGGCGACCCTGTTAGGAGGCATAAATAGGGTGTAAGTATGTTCCGAAAAAATGTTCTTAAGGCAAAATGGAGGGGAGTCATGCATCGCATCCTTGTCTGGGCAACTCCAAGACAGTTCTGAAGGATTTTATGTATTAACATCTAGTGTGGATGTTAACGGTATGTTTAGGCTATTAGCTTGATATTGTATGCACCTTCGTTGTAGGGATCTGTAAATTTGTTAAGCTCTAATCCCCACAAAATTGAGCTTATTTTTTTATTGGGAAGTAGAGTTAAAGCTTCTAGACCCCGACACTTAATAGGTTGCCGCTGAAGCTCGCAGGCAAAGCCGAATATGCTTATAGCAAGCTACCACAAAGGACAAATAGGCAGCAAAGGAACAAAAAAATCTCAGCGCTAGTATAACTACAGATATTTAATAGGATAAAACTGAGCCTTGTAGCCAAAGATGGCTGACTATATTTACGGAATCGTTGTAGGTCACACTTTTACCTATGGATGTACTGTTTGGAGGCTGTGTGAGTTAAGACTGGCTCAGCTCTTGAGTCAGCATACTAGAAGGAAGCCGTGAAAATACTTTTGTATTTATATTATGGAAAGATAATAAAAGGTTTGTTTAAATAAAAAATCTCTAATGAAGCAGCAGAAGTGAGTGTAGGGTAGCTTGAGTTATATGGGCGTGGTTCAGCCCAGAAAATTCAAAAAAGATAATTTCTGAGAACCGCAATTGAAGAAATTCATGGTTTATGTCAAGTAAGGGCTAGGACGAGCAGACGGGATTAAGGCAACAGTATGTGTAAAAATCAAGGCCAAATAGAACGTAGACCATGTCGGGATCACCTTCCTGGGATTACACAAATATATAGTCAAGTGGTTTAGTATAAAATTCTACGAAAAATTGAGCGATGTTTCAGAGTATGAACTAGAAAAAAAGAGATATGTAAAATGCTTTTGTTCCAAATGCAATGACAAACTAGCTATGCTCCATATTACTAATGGTGGTTACACAAATTCTGCAGCATAAACAAAAACATAATTAAAGCAACAACAAGGCTACACGAAAACTTTTAATATCACCAAGAAAGCAAACACGTTGTTGTTTAAGTTTTTTTTTTTGTTATTTTTTATAAAAGTACCATAAAAGGAACAAGAAAAGGAAACATAATATCTTGTAAGGGCAGAGAAGAAAAGAAATGACTAAAGTCATTGAGCAAAAGACTCAAGCAGCAGTAGTTGCTATTTTTTATGTAGAAGTGGCTAAGTAAGTTTATTTTGTGAGGCTGCTTCTACACACACATATTGTGTGCCTTAAGTTACATAAATTATTTACAAGTTTTCCTGTTTATGCTGCGAACACTTCATACTTTTTGACATGCATAGACCACAATGGCTATGTAATTAAATTGTTGGATATAAAAGGTCTTGTACTCTCTAAGATAACTTCCTCTAGACCTCTACATTTCTGGGCACAGGAACTACTTGAACTACAACAACAGCAACTGAATTAGTGTTCATTTTAATAAAAATAAATTAATCTTAAAATAAAGAAACGATAAGAAGAAAGAAAACTTAAAGGAAATTTTAAAAAATTAAATGAGAAAAAAATGTCTAAGAGTTTGTAATTATTTTAACAAAAATTAAATTAAAAATACAATTTTTGGTTCAATAAATTTTGAAATTAATTTTCTACCATTAAAAAAAAATTATAAGCAACCAAATAAGAATTATACAATTTTTTTGTTAAGTTAATTATGTATAAAAGTGATTTTTATGTTTGTTCAGATGTTTATACAATTCTTAAAAATTATTTACCGATTTAGGGGTACAAGAATAAGAATTTATTCGATTTTTTATTTTAGCTTTTAATGCAGTTTGAACAAATCAGATATTGACATATGAAGGATGAAGAACGCGATATTCCTGCATCTTTAAAGTGAACCAAAATAACTAGAAATATGCAAAAATTTTTTAATATTAATTTTAAAGCATTTTAGTGATAGTAAATAAAGCACAAAACATTTATTTTTATTTATTTATTATTTTACGAGCAATTTCAATACGGACGCGAACGCGAAATGCGAAATGGAATACATTTTTTCATTTTAAAAGGCTCTTTAAAAAGATATCTTAAGTTGAAATATTTTGCTTCGTTTTTTTTTTTAAGATTTGTGTATGTTTGGACACGCGACATTTGTATTGCGACAACTTATTCATTCTGTTTGAATAAATATTCTTATAAAAATTTTCTAATAAATTCATTTAATAAGTTTAATATTATTTTATTTTATTTTATTTTATTTTATTTTATTTTATTTTATTTTATTTTATTTTATTTTATTTTATTTTATTTTATTTTATTTTATTTTATTTTATTTTACTTTTTATTTTATTTTATTTTATTTTATTTTATTTTATTTTATTTTATTTTATTTTACTTTATTTTATTTTGTTTTGTTTTATTTTATTTTATTTTTTTTTATTTTATTTTATTTTATTTTATTTTATTTTATTTTATTTTATTTTATTTTATTTTATTTTATTTTATTTTATTTTATTTTATTTTATTTTATTTTATTTTATTTTATTTTATTTTATTTTATTTTATTTTATTTTATTTTATTTTATTTTATTTTATTTTATTTTATTTCATTTTTTTATTTTATTTTATTTTAATTTATTTTATTTTATTTTATTTTATTTTATTTTATTTTATTTTATTTTATTTTATTTTATTTTATTTTATTTTATTTTATTTTATTTTATTTTATTTTATTTTCTTTTATTTTATTTTATTTTATTTTATTTTATTTTATTTTAGTTTATTTTATTATATTTTATTTTATTTAATTTTATTTTATTTTATTTTATTTAATTTTATTTTATTTTATTTTATTTTATTTTATTTTATTTTATTTTATTTTATTTTATTTTATTTTATTTTATTTTATTTTATTTTATTTTATTTTGTTTTATTTTTTATTTTATTTTATTTTATTTTATTTTATTTTATTTTATTTTATTTTATTTTATTTTATTTTATTTTATTTTCTTTTATTTTATTTTATTTTATTTTATTTTATTTTATTTTATTTTATTTTATTTTATTTTATTTTATTTTCTTTTCTTTTCTTTTCTTTTCTTTTCTTTTCTTTTCTTTTCTTTTCTTTTCTTTTCTTTTCTTTTCTTTTCTTTTCTTTTCTTTTCTTTTCTTTTCTTTTCTTTTCTTTTCTTTTCTTTTCTTTTCTTTTCTTTTCTTTTCTTTTCTTTTCTTTTCTTTTCTTTTCTTTTCTTTTCTTTTCTTTTCTTTTCTTTTCTTTTCTTTTCTTTTCTTTTCTTTTCTTTTCTTCTCTTTTCTTTTCTTTTCTTTTCTTTTCTTTTCTTTTCTTTTCTTTTCTTTTCTATTCTTTTATTTTATTTTATTTTATTTTATTTTATTTTATTTTATTTTATTTCATTTTTTTTTATTTTTTAAATTTTATTTGATTTTTAGTTAAATACACAATTTTTTTTATTTAGATTAATATTTTCAACCAGTTTTAAAATGTACTTTTAAGAAACGGCGCGAAGTTTGTTAGAAAGGAACGTGACATTAAAATATGAACAGAAAAAAAAAAAATTAAATTTACAATAAATCGATCTTGTTTGGGTAATTTATGATTTAATTGCGTATTCTTGTTGTTGGTAGAAGAGTTTCCTAAATAAATTCAATCATGCTATAAATAATCGTTTAAAAATTTCTAATAAGAAAATGACATTTAAAGCAGTAATGAAGATAATAAGTCATTATTTTCTGGTAATAGCACAAACAGTTTGCTTCAAAGTTGTAATTTAATTAGAATTTGGACCCTTTTTTATCATAATGTTTGAAAAAAATCATTTTTTTAAGCAAAAAATTTCTGTGGAAATGCCCATATGCTTTTTACCTTAACAAACTTATGTATCTGCGAATATGTATTCCCACACCACGTATCTCAAAGTTGCCAATTAATTGCGTTACTGGGCTCAATATTTTTTTTTTCTCTTAATTAAACACACTTTTAAATATTTTTAAAAGAGAGTTGTGTTTGTTGAGTGTTTAGTTGAATAAATTATTTTGTATTTATTTTCTCACAGAATATTTCTGTTGCTATAATTGTTGTTATTGTTGGAAGGTCAATACTATATTGTTTGCAACTGATAACCCATATACATACATACACACACATACTTTTTTTTGAATAACACTTGAGCAAATCAAGCAAATATGAATTTTTGATTAAAAGGTATTGTTTATATGTATATAACGCAATATCAAATTATGATGAAACGTGTTGTTTACTTTTTAATACAGAAATAACCACATTTTAGTATTTAATAAAATATTTAAGAAAACCTAAAATAAACAAATAATTTAGTATCGAGTTCACGACTAAAAAGTTTTCGCTACACAATACAGTTTTTGCCGAACGTTTCACACAATTTTCCTTTGTAACCTCATTGAGCCAATATAGTAAAGGGGTAATAGATATATAAATATGACCTCAAAGCCACTATGACCTTCACTCGATGGCTGTTAAAGTTTTTAAGATAAGGAATTTTCAAAATTTCACTAAATTGTTCGTTCAGGGAGCGCTACCCTTACCTTTGCTCTTATTCAAGTAAGTTTTTTGCTTAATATAAACATTATACCAAAAATACTTTATAGCGGGGTTGTAGTCGATATCTGTTACAGTGGGGCTGCCACTCCCTTTGATTTCCTTATAGAGTTGTTTCCTAAGTTAACCTGATGTTTTCAAAGCAATTGTACTGTAGCTACTTATGGCATTTTCGTTTTTCAAAACAAAATGTTATTATTTGAAAGTGCACATATTTAAAATGTTTAAATGACTCTGTCACAATGCTTGCACTTATTCGTAAAGGAATCAAGAAATTTAAAAAAAAAGAACGCACTGCCTAAAACTTCAATAAAATCCATTTAAAAAATTTTTTTTTAGTTTTAAAACTAAAACTTTGAAAAGATCTTCTTTTACTTCTTTGCAATAGAACTTTCAGCTGTTTTTTTAGGACATTTACAACACTGTTAATTTCTACGGTACAAAAATATTAAATAAATGTTGCCATCAATAAGGGTGAATTAAAAAAACACCTTCCCCGTATAAGAATGAAAATTCTTTTTTAAAGGAACATCTAAATTCACTTTTCTTTAAAAAATAGCAAAAAATTTAAAATTTTTTTCAAAACCGCCAACTCTACTAGATGCAGTAGGATATTCATGGACTTTTTTACTTTTGATTAGATCTTGGTTTTTAGATAACTGATCTTTCTTGTTTTAAAAGCGATCTGCTTAAGAACATTTTTAGTAGTTTTACACCAAAACGTGGTTTAAGGGGATTGCCTTAGATCCGGAACTAGAAATTTCTAAAAAAAAATTTAAAAGCCCTGAAGCTGAGGCTTCTCAAATAAAGTAAATTTGAAACAATATTGCTTGTAAGCAGTGTTTAAAATGCTGCAAAATGGCAAAAGCATAGCAAAACTACAGTGCAGTATAAACTGTTTATACTTTTAGTTAAGTACCAAACGTATTTTGCTGAAGAAAAAGCATCGTTTTTATAAAAATTTAATGCAACGGTAAAAATTATACTTCAATTAACAAAAATATTAAATAATTTCATTGACAGCATTTAAAAAACGTTAAACTCAATAATATTTTAAATAACTTACATTTTCTGTTTCTATCTATTAATGCCTCATTATTGTTATTATTTTTTTTTTGCTTTTGTTTATTTAAAAAACGGTTGCAGCAATATACAGCATAGCAATTGCTTTAATATTTTTAGGCTTGTTTTGACTATGGATGTAGCACCTTTATAACAGCATGTTTGTCTAGCAAATTTAATAGCACTTTTTCGCAGCAATTTTTCAAATTGCTTGCTAGTTACAGTAATTTTTTTTTAACCTTGCTTTTTTTTATTAAATTAGTGGTATTACGTTTAGTTGACCTGTTTGATGAACTCTAAGTTATATATTAAGTAAAACAAGCTCGAGGTCTGTTGTTGTTTTTAATAATTTATTTTATTAAAAATTGTCGATATTTCGCCAACCGTCGGTTAGCATCATCAGGACTCTTTTATAAAATATAAAACATATAAAAGAAAACAAACATTAAAATCACCTTACATTACGTACAATAAAACAAAGAACTTACAAGTAAGCAACAAATATAAAATTAAAAAATCACAAAATCACCCTTATTTTTAAACATTTATAATTACACTAATTACCAATTTCTTTTGTTTATTAAGTGCTTATAGCTTTGTGACGAATTCTCAATATCAGTCTGGAAGTTTAATCGTTGTTGTTGTGATGTGTTTATAATGTGAAACATTTCTAGTGTGTATCTCTTATTATATCTCTCTTCTGTTTGTAATACTTCTACATTATCAAAGTCTGGAATATGTGCTCTCTCTGCACAGTGGGCAGCAAGTGCAGTTTTTTGTGTCGAATTATTCCCTCTATTTCTTAAATCTGATTTGTGTCCAGCAATCCTTGTTTTTAACTTATTTTTAGTTGTTCCTATATATATTTTATCACACGTAGAGTTTTCATTGCCTGTGCATTTTATTTTGTATATTAAATTTGATTTGTCCATTTTATCAATTTTGCTCTTAGTTCTTGAAAAGAGTTGTCCGAGTGTATTGTTCGTCTTTTGGGCTATTTTATATTTCTCTTTATAAAAAATATTTGAGTTAATAACTCTTTCTGAAATTCTGGGTACATATATCATGGATTTATATAGATTACTTGTATCCTGTCTTGGTTTTGGTTTCTCATTTTTATTAATATTTATTAGATTGTCGGTGATATGATCGGGGAAAGCATTCATTGTCAAAATATTCTTTATTTTTCTTATATTGTCTCGGTGAAATTGTTTGTCACTGATTGTTAGTACCCTACGTATAAAGTTGCTGGCCGTATTCATTATCATACTCTTTGGATGGCTAGAGTAAAAATTAATTAGTCTTCCAGAAGACGTAGGTTTTTGATACCAGTCAATTTTTATGGTGCTACCCGTTCTTACTATCATTGTGTCTAAATATGTCATTTTTATAAACTTAAAAAATACATCAGTCCAGGAGCTGGACTTAAACTTAAGTTCTCAAATTAAAGTGATACTGTCATTTACATTTATTAAAAAAAGCGCTTTTACACAATTTGCTTATGAAATATAATCTTAACATTACATTGACAGTAAATTCTTAAAAAAAGTGCTTTTAATCACAAACTTTTTTAATTTGCCATATAAAGTAAATTTTCATTATGACTTAAAACCATTTATGTGTCATTTTAAAATTTTTTTTTTGTTTTGTTTATTGTTACAACCTATAAAATCTTTTTCCCAACCTGCACTCTTTTCAAAATTTTCATTTAAAATCCATTTTTCTCGTCTTTAAAAATTAATTTTGTTTTTCTTAATGACATGTTTCAGTTGTTAATTTTCTCTTTAAATCATGTCTGCCTTATCCATGAGGTATAATAAATGTAATAAAATGTTAATTAAAAAGTTTTATTCTTTTTCCTAAATTGTTATTTTATGGGCGTTTTGTTTAAAGCTTTTCTAAGCGTTTATTAAAACAGCTTTTAATAGGAAATAAATAAACTGAGAGCCAGGTTCACTAAATACTAACGAAAATTTCTTTACTTTAATTATGGTGAAAACAAAAACGGAAATAAGCATTTTAAATCAGCTCCATATTACACTTGCATAGCTGGTATTATGTAGTTGCTTGTGTAAGTATGTGCTAATTTTAAGTTATTTGCAAGCACTGTAACAGTCAATAATTTTCTTGGCTTAAGGCCAGCAATTGATTGGTAATTTTGGATTTTTTTAACTCATAAATTGCCTTTATAAGGTAAGTGTTAAATACCCACCAAAATACATGAAGAAGTTGTTAATAATTTTATTTTTGCTAAAGACTATATATTGTGATTTCGAATATAATTTTTCATGGCAGTTTAAACAATTCCAAAGATATGTTTGGGAAAAATTCTTAAATAAATTGCAAATATTTATATTAAATTCCTTTTTAAAAATTTTACTTCTTATTATTTTTGACTTACCTTGTTGTCATAATTTTTATTTCTGCCAACACGTACACTGTAAAAAAAAGAGAACAGTATTGAAATTTTCAATTTATATGCGCTTTAATCTTAAGTACTTGATATAGATACATATAAATAAATAAGTTAATTCTTAATTTTGAGCTTTCTTTAAATTTATTTAAAAATTTACACTCCTTCTCTTTTTTTTTTTTTGTTTTACAAAAAACAAAATTTTGTATCGATTCAACAAACCTTTCTACCATATGATGACTTTTTATTTATTATGGCTTTTAGCACATCTTAATCATCTTAAACACAAAACACTTAGGCCTGGCCGGCTTCTTGAAATGTTTGCTTTTCACATATTTCCAAGAAACCTTTTAAAGTTTATAATTTCTTAAACAATTTCTTAGTCTCTTTTGTTTGATATTATATTTACACCCAACCGCAAGTAGACAGACCATACACAGTCATAAAAGTATATACATTCATATCCACATTTATTAATTTCAAAGTATTTCTTTAATTAATGCAAACAATAAAACTTCTCTCATATCATATAACTACTACTTTTTCCTCTTTCATATTAATAACACTTTATAATTTCTGTAATTTTTCTTTAACTGACATTTACATCGTTTTCATATACATATGTATATACTTCAACTGTACGTACTTTAATATATTGTTATACACAGAAGACATGTTACACATTAACTTAATATTACAAAGATATGCAGCAAATTATTATTACAATTTTAAACAAGTAACTAAATCAAGTCCGACCATATAAAACCCTACACCACATTTGTTTGAGCACTTAGTGAACAAATTTACCGATAATATTTATATTAAGTAAACCAGTTGGTGGCATAAAGATAAACAAACATGAAAAATTTTTAGAAGGAGAAATAATATTCAAACTATTTTTAGCTCAAAGTGCTTATTCTGGGAGATTATTTGTATTGGGGCTCTATCAAAAAATGAAGTGATAAAATTATTGCGCAGTATAAAAGTTATTACTATAAAGCCTCAAAAACTTTGTTTCAGAGACAAAAAAACTTAACTGTGCTAAATTTTATAAAAAGATATTTAAAATATTGATACATGTAACTATGTCAATGTCGGTAAACAGCTTATACAGCTCACGGCTCATACGATACCAGTATTCTCCGTCAACGCAGGTTGGTCCATAGATTCTTCGAAGAATCTTCCTCTCGAAACTCCAAGCACTGCTTTATCTGCTTTTGAAAGAGCCCTTGCTTCAGAACCATAAATAATATTATAAAAAAAGGGGTTGGAATATAAAATGTTTTCTAAATCATTTTTCGTCATACGATTTTCAGTTTCTAAATTGCACAGGCTCCTTTTCAATCAGATTTTTTTCTAACGGGCTACGGTTTAAGACCTTACATAGTGTTACTACACAGAAATATATGAAAACCAATTGATTAAGGCTTAACTTAGACGATATAGTGAACTCAAGGTCCCCAAATGCTGCTTGATTCCCAGTACACCGAAAAATTCTCATTCGTTGCAAGTCAGTTGTTCCGCTCTTCTAGCATGAAAAATATCATGTTATTGTCCTCACCAGGAGTCTGCAATTATTTTTTTGAAAGGATAAAAAAACCTCGTCTACACTTGTCCCTGACCACAACAGCATCTCAACATCCCTGTGTCCTCTAGCCCAGAAAACTTTTTCTTCTCTTACGGCACACAGTTAACCAAAGAGGTCCTTTTTTGCGCTTAAATCGCAGTTGTATTTTGCGGAGATTGCATTGATCATCCCCTCACTATTAAAGAATATGTTTACTGAAGAACTATTAGTTTGCGAGGCAGGTCATAATCAGCGTTCAGCAGGTCACAAGGTGGTGAATATTGGTAGGGCTTCCTGACACACAGTTCTCGAAAAAAAAGCAAAAATCGCAATCCCTCTTTTATCTTGAACACATTCCTCAAACGCTTTCTTTCCACTAAATAAATTTTGTGGGTAAGTTTTATGAGGTTTAGTACCCTACCATACATCGGTATAGTTACTGCTGTAAGTAGCTAACAGCGCTGCAGTGTATAAGATGTTACATAAGATATTAAATTCAGGGCGAAAGTTTAGCCCAAGTGAGACAATTTTAGTTTTTCTAAGTCCTTGTCAAGCCTTCGAGAAATTCCCAGCTGCCTTAAATCAACATTTTCACCACAGAATCTGCTTTGTGTGAGCGTTTCCAGTCTTAATGGTGAGTTCTTTAGCATTCCAGCTAAGCGGCAAAGGGTGATATATTATACTGATAATACTAAGGGAAAGTTTAATAAAGCACTTCGTCTGTCGTAAGCCCGAGCTATGCAAAATTGTGGTAAAATTCTTCTACCACGCAAGAGCCAATACCTTTCATCGCACATGCTCTTATGAAATCCCGTAAAGCCCCGCTAGGCTTCTCTGTCGGCTAAACAGCCAGCCAATTCATTGCCATTGGTCAGGCACCTTGGCACCAGGCACATTGGGTGATGCAACACAGTCCAGCAACACTCCTGATTTTATACCCAACAAATAAGAAGCCTGGCTTGCCGCTTAAACTACTGACATATGTCTTTTCAGGCGCCTTATCACCGCCCACAAACACCCTCTGGCACAAATGAAGATGGCGTAACCCTCCACTTGAGAAATAGAAGGGTACGTAATCATATTAAATAGCCTCTTGGAAGGTCGGGCCGTAGATTGTTTAACCTGTCTTTTCATTCAACCTTTATATATTACAAAAGAAGGGAAGGGAATTTACTTAAGCAAAAAATTTAGTTTTCTTATTTATTTTTTTTTTCTTTTCTTGGAAAGAAGATTTAAAAATACTGTATAGGATTAAGACGTTTTAAAATTAAATTGCGATTTCTAGAAAACACCCTTTTGGACTGCAGTAAAACCTTAAATGCTCGCAAATGAATAATAAAGATTTGGCCAACTAAATATAAGGAACCAAATGGTTCTAATCAGTTAAAGGTAGAAATAACAGCTTTTATTATTAGGCCCGGAACAAACTATTAAACCAAATAACTTTCTTAGTTTTCAGTCCGTCTGTCTAGCTCTAAATGTAAACCTTACAATCGATGTGCGAGTGACATAATTTGCAAGTAACTAGACTGAACTTTGCACCAGCATAAAGATAAAGACTATTGAAGTTATAATGGTCGGTTAATAATTTAACTTAGCCCCCATTCAAGTATCCATTTTGACTGCATCTTAATTAATAGTAGTCTGATTATGCAAGCTTTCATTTTTATTAAATTTCAATTGCTAAACTAGTTTGCCCTTAATCATTTTTTCAACACTGTTCCAATTTTTCAGTCATTCTTGTATTGGATACTTACTGTTTACACAGTGCTAAAATGCAGTCATTTATGGTAGAGATGTTAATTAAGCTTACGATGTACAAAAATTATTAACATGACAAAGAATTTTAAGATAAAAAATTAATAAGCAGAGAAACAGATACACATTCTTATGTAAAAGTTGATTTAAACATAAAAAATTAAAAAAAGGCCAAGATAAAAACTAATACTGGATGTGTCATAATAAAACTCGCTGTGAATTAAATTGTTGACAACAGGAACAATAATCAAGTGTAAGAAAGAAATCAGGTTTTAATCCTGTTAAAACTTTATTATTAAACATTATTAAACAAAGTTTATGTTCCACGAAAGGAGACAAGGAGACATGCCAATAGTTTTTATATCTAGAAATCATCAAATTAAGACATCAATTTTAAGCTTAATGAGGAACAGTGGAACTTTTCTGAAATTGAGACAAACTTAAATGTTAAGTTGGTGGTGTTTATAGTTCAGCTTAATGTTTTAATTGTGTCTTAGCTATCAATAAAAATAAAACTTTAACCCTTAAACGACAGCGCAACATTTTTTTAATAAATATTATTATACTAAAATTATTTCTACAACAAATTAAATTGCTTCTTTATTAGTTCAGTTAAAAATATTTAATAAAATCAGGTTAAAAGCTAAGAGGAGTATGAGCAATCCAAAAAAAATTTGCATAATTTTCTACACAATCTTAATACAGAAAATAAAATTTTTTATTTTTCATTAACTTATATAAAAGTTTTACTAAATTTTAAGTTTTAGTTTGAAAAAAAATGCTTTTCAATTATTTAATTGATTTCTAGATTAATGATCGCAAAAAAGGCAAAACACTTAAAACGATTGAAGGAGTAATTTTGCTTAATTGAAGTCAGACGTAAATCTTGGCTTATAGCTTTTAGTGTTATATTTCTAGACCCATAGTTCCAAAAAAAAGGACCAATGACTTTAAAAAAATAATACGAACTAAATCAGGGCCAATGGACTTTTATTTTATATTGCTAGATTTAGAATCTCAAAAAAAAAATTCAAAAATGTACCATAAAGTATGTGAAAAATTAAACTTGGTTGATTTTTAACCTCAGTCTGCAGCAATAACCAGTTTAATTTATCTAAACTCGAAATCTTGAAACATGCAAGAAGTATCAAAAATTGGGAAAAACTTATTTTTACCCTCTTTCAACCCCGAAATGGATCAGTGGTTCTAAATGTCAAATTATTTAAATCGTTCCCTGAAAAACGGTACGAAAATACCACAATTGAAACTAAATACTTTTTTGTTTTTTTATTGACTTTCAACCATAATATGGGTCCAGAGTCTTTAATTTCGTTCCTCTTGATACATAATCTCAAAAAAAAAATTTATCAGAAATGTAAAAAAGCTCTTATCGGCCTATGTGTAAACTGTAGACCTCTTTATGGGACTACATCCCAAAATTTTTATCACAAACTACTTTTTTTATAAATCCCTTACATTCATAGATGTCGCTGTCGATCGAAATTTAGATAATGATTCTTTCTAACTTTATTGGATTGAAGTTAGCAAGTTTGACCTTTTTACTACCTATTAAAATCAAAATTTTATTTTAATACTTATTCATATATTTCGAATACCAGTTGAAAGCAAATCAAATGTGTGTCTCTATAATTAAGTTTAGACCTTAAAAAAGGTCAAAAATGTTTATTTTGTACCCTGTTTTAATTTTTAGGGTTAAAAATCTCCGAAAGGGCCTGAAATCGCTATATTTTTTTTCTAGTGGAATAAGATAATTCTTCGGTGTTTCAAAAATCCATTTTTTTTAGATCTTGCCATAGGAAAAATTGTTCGTAGTCCTTATTTAAGGTCCCTAACTAAACGTGTTTCAGCTTTACGATGTCGAATCAGCCAGTAAGGCCATCAGTAGCGTTACTTCTTTTTCATATACAGATTGTATTATTTCTATTAATTTAAATAATTTTTTAATTTGTTTTGAATAATTTATAACATTTTTTCTTTTTTTTGTCATCTGGTTTTTTTTAGATTAACCTTGTTTAAGTAGAATTTAAATAGCTGAGATTGGCACTCAGATCTCAGATCATAATCTATTGGTACTAATATAACAAAGAGGAAACGGTTTTTTTATGTCTTAAATTTTTCCTTAGAAACACCGGATTTGGATAAATTGTTGGCCAATGTAATTTTTGGTGTCTGGCACACACGGTCGAACAAAATAATGGCACAAAAAATTAATTGAAAATTATAAAAAAATTAGATAAAAGTATAAATAAGATTTACAAATTTTGTATTTGCTTTTTTTATGAAATGTCCTTGTGTTTTTTATTAACCGATCTAATAGGAAGCAGGCCGGGATAGCTAGAATAAAATAAAACGAGTTTAAGCGATTGAAAGAAACATCTACATATGTACATCTTGAGGTTATCAAACTAATCTGCTAGTTTTATAATCTAAGCAAGCATGATAGTATTTAATTTATTTTAATTATAGCGGTAGCTTTGAGTATAAAATTATCACATAATTAGGTACATACGCACTTAGATTATTCAAGGTGATATGGTAAAACTCAAAGCTATTGTATGATGTAGAGAAATTCTTTCTAATGCTTTTTGTATATATGTATTTTTTTTTTTGCCTAAAATTTCATTTTAATCAACAATTTGATTAAAGGTTTAATCTTAATTTTGTAAAACAGCAACTAAAAAAACTAACAAAATTCTTACCAAATTTAACATTACCTTAAATGCACATTTCAACACCCGCAAAAGAAAGAAAATATTATCGTCAACATCCACAATGTGTGAAAAACACTTAAGTTACATCAGTTTTATATATAAACATACGTTACTCTGCCTTTTCTCTATTCAAAAACATTTTGAAGTGGCGAGAAAAAGTCTAGAGGTGTTTACACTGATAAAAAAAGAAAAAACGACTATAAAACTGACACATTTAAATATCAACGGGGAAAAGAGAAGATTAAAAAGTGATACCAAGTGTTTTGTGACAATTGTGTTTGTTGCGTTTATTGCCCAAAATTTAATTATACCTTTAAGTATAGCGATCGACTCAAAATCACTTTCTGCGTCGATTTAAGACTGTCCGACCGTCTATCTATCTGTCTGTCTTTTCGGCTTTAGTGAATATGTATTTTTGTAAACAAAGTACGAGCCGCAATTTCTAAAAATATTCTAATGAAATTTGACCGCCATACAAAGCTTTAAATGATTCAAATTATAATAATGTGTTGTAGGGTATAATATAATCGGGCCTGAACGACTATAACTTACCTACTTGTTTGACGCAAAAAAATAAACAACCAAAGTGTACAAAGCGGTGCTATAGATGTAGCTTTTTCAGTGTTGCCGGTTGTTTATTATTCCCTCCTCCCTATCCTCTCGTTGTACACAAAGTTTTGATTATAGCCATACCACATTTGGGATAGCGGTATATGGCGTTTGTGCAGATGTTTTTATCGGCAAAAATAATAGTCTGCGATCTCCCTTTAATTTTATAGATCGGCTAAGAATCACTTCTAGGATCGAAGTCCTTTCGTTTGTACTTCTGTTTGGTCCACGTATTCTTGTAAATTAATTTTAAGGGTAAGTTTTTGAAGATGTTTTAGCAAAAATTTACACATTTTTTGGGATAGCCCTTATACAAACGACTTCCCAGAAAAGGTATTTTGGGATTTATGGTCAGCTCCACATAAAACGGTCCAAATCGGTAAAAAATCGATTTTTTTTTTCATTAAAAAACTCGATGAATTTACATGTACAAAAATGAAAATGATTGAAATATAAATAAATTGGGTCATGTTTTATTTTTATTTATTTCCCAAGAGCTAAATATTATAAAGTACTGAATAATTGGCTATTCTGTTTTTTTGCGTTTAAATGAAAACGTCACACCCGTCACATTTTAAATAATTTTTTTTCTTATGCAAAAATAGTTTTTTGTGTAAATAATGAATCAAATACCGTTAAATCCAAAAGTTTAAACCGTTTTCAAAAATATTTTAGGCTATTCGATCTTAAAGACAAAACATCTTTAAATCTGAAATCTGTAAGGTCACACCCGCCACAATTTTTAGTGATCACTGTAAGCGGAAATGCTGTTCTTTCAGTGGCATTTTACTATAAGTCGCTCAAAAACATAACATCCTTGGAAATTATAGCCTTTTTTCAGCCCAAAACTATGAATTGTTTGAGTTATATGCAAAAATGTGAGCAAAATGGTCCCCCCCGGCATAGTGGGATTTTCCATTCATTACTCTGTCTTCTGGCTTTTTCCAAATTTTAAACATAACAGTCTTTGATTTACCATGGGCCCCATTTAAGTCCTATATCCTGAAATCACGTTCGAAAAACCCCCACATACGCAAGTCTGTTTAAATGTAAGAAAGTAGCGCTAGCGTTTTAATATAAATAAATTGTGGTTAACCTTGACCGACTTTAGCTTTCTTAGTTGTTTTCGAATAGAGAAATAAAAGAATATCAAAAGAAAAACCTTTTAAATGATTCTCCAACATTTTGTAAATTATTGGAAACTTTGTTTTAGCAAACAGCGTTATGGTAACACTGTTTGCAATGAATGCACAGCCTAAAGCAACAACAAAACAAATACTAAATATTTAGTTAAAATTAGAACATAAAAGCAGAATGTGTTTAAATAATATATGTGAGTGGGTGCTGTAAAAGGAAAATGACATCTGGCATTAAAGTCCCCCAAAAAGAGCAACTGAGACAATGTGGCGCCTGTTAAGTAACAAAATGTGCATAATAAATAAGAGCAAAGATTTTCTTGCTTTAAATGTTTCTTATTAAGTTCTAAAAAAAGTTTTATTTTCTACAAAAATGCTATGATTTAAATGCATTTTTATGAATTAATTAGTAGCGTTAATAAATTTGATATTTTTATTACAATTTAAGAGTATTTTTTCAAATGAAATTTATGATTTTTATTTTCTCTGTTCAAATCTTAAAAAAGTTAAGCCCACTTTAATTTTAGAAATTGTAAGTTAAAGTGTTTTACAAAATTATGGGGGAAAGTTTTAAACAAAATTTCCAAAAAATTTTTGAAATGTTTTTATCTATTAAATGGGAAAGATTTGTAGGTTATTTCCTTAAATTTGATTTTAGTTAATCAAACACATATTTTGTAATCTAGACATAGATTTAATAAACTAGTGATAGTGACGTTGATTTATGAGCTTCCAATATGGTTTCTTTAAGGTGTGATTTATTAAAGTTTTTATATGTGTTGTTGGAAAAGGGCTGTTTTTTTTAAATGAAAATATACATTAAAAAATGAAAGCAAGTTTTTAATAAGCCTAGTTCATATAATAATTAAATAACCAAAAATAATTTAAATATTTGAATACAAAGTTTTTAATAAAAAACCTAAGGACACATTTGTTATTCCATATTTTAGAAAATTTTAAAATTAATATAGGTGCATATATGTGCATACACATACATACATACAAGATTTTTTTTTAAGGAATTGAAGTAAAAAATTTAAAAAAAATTATATTTTTAACAGTTTCAATAGTTGTTGAAATAACACCGGCAACACAACCCCTTTAATAATGAATAATTTTCAATTTAAATTTTTTATTTTTCCCAGACAGACAGAAAAAAATTTAAAAACTAAACTTAAAAGTTATAAGGTATCATTACTATACAGTATATATATTTGGTTTATCTAAGACTAATTTAAGTTAAAATGGTCACATTTCACAATGTTCAATATTATTCAAACAATTTCGTGTTTAATTTAAAACATGTCTTATTATAGTTTAGAAGTTTCCCTTTCAAGTTATAAAATTTCGAACTAAATATCAACAAATTTTAGTTAAATTTTTGAAATTTTCAGTTTGAAATGATTTAAATTAAATTTCAATAAATTAACAATTTTAGTTCAAATTACGAAATTTTTTTTTTTAGTTTGGAAGCATTCTCAATGTAATTTAGAGTTTTTTTTTGTATTTCAGGTTATTTTACAGTATTTCAGAGTTCCCTAATTGTGTTTTAGAGTTTCTCTGATAAAATTTCACCACACTCAAAAAATTATTATAGTAACTGACTGTAAGTTATTTAGGAAGTATTCCGTAAAGCTGTTTTTAAATGAAAAATCATTTAAATTTTAATACAATATTTTTTTTAACTGGTTTGAAGGGTTATTTAAAGCTTCAAATAAACAAAAATACTGATTTTCAGTTGAAGTTAATTTTGTCAGTTATTTTTTAGTAATATTTAACTTTGTTATTTTTTTCTGATACTTTGTGTTTTGCTGTACATGACAGAAAATCTAGTTAATTTTAGATTAAAATGTCAGTTAATTTTTTGAGGTCGGAATTCAAATGAAATATTTTGTTAATTTGAATGAATATCTGGTTGGACGCTTTTTATTTTAAATAGATTTCCAGTTGATTTTACATAAATATTATTTTCAGTGCATTTTCCTTCGATATACGATCAAAAGGTCTAAAATAAAAATAAAAACCTCTGAATTACAAACAAAAAACTTAGAAAGTTTTAAAATACAAGAAGAAAAGTTTGGAATTTAAATGTTGAAATTTCTGAAATTGATTTAGAAATTCATAAGTTTGAATAATATATTTCTTAAATAGAATTGAACATTTCTGAGACTGAAATACAAATTTCTAAAACTGAGTTACAAGTTCCTGTAATTAAATCAAAAATGCTTATATTGAATTTGAAATAAGTATCTCAAAACGAATTGGAAATTTCCTGAATTAATTTAAACATTTCTGAAATATGGTCAACATTTTTAAAATACAATTAGAGAGTGCAAAATGCAGTGTAGTCGTTAAGAATTAATTGAGGTATGGTAAAAAAACCGGTGGCGAATTTCAATACAGTTGGCCAGAAAACTACGTAGGACAACAGAGTGATAACCTTTACTCATCATCCTAAGCATAATAATAGCCTTAGAGGAAAATTCTCCTCAACACGCATTAGATATACACTGCAGTGGCTAGGCTTGGTCAATTAATTTCATCGCAAGCACCTTTAAAATCCGCAGAGACTTGCATAATTTTGGGTGTTTGTCAACGTAGCACCCAAAACTGCGTCACCGGTTCTAAAGTCAATTATCATAGTTGCAGGGGCTGCTTCAAGGAGGTCGCAGTTCGATAGGGATACAGGGCAACTTTCGCAAAATCCAAATTGAAATCGCCGAGCTTTGAATTTATCTCAAAGCTGGACTTTATTTGGAGGATGGGAATTACCATGGAAGAACTGGCAGAACCGTGTAACCCTAATCCCAAGATTTTAAGCACGATTAATACAAAGAGGGAGGACTGTGTATAAGAGAACGCTACAAATTTTTATACGATTGAAATATTTTAAGACTGATGAGCCCAGTGAGCCGCTGGTTTTGCCATGCCCTTTTTTATTAGGAGCTTCTGGCTACAATTTTAATTGATAGATAGGCAGTGTTTAAGGCAATCTCTTTAAACTGTACTTGCTCCTCAATTCTCCAAACGTAAAAAGCCCATAGCTTTGTGCTGTAGGGTGGTGCACATAGTCTGGATTCAGGGGCATAGAGGTGTTGTTTATAATGAAGAGGCCAATTGAAAGATTGTTGGAGATTTGTGCGGCAGTTCAATTACACAATTGGAAAACAAAATCTGCGATTAAGTTCAGGGTCATACAAGTCTTGATAAGCCACACACAGCATGTAGAGTTGCTAGAATCATATGGAGATTTTGCAGCCAACGACGAAGTATATTTTTTGCTACAGTGAATGCCAAAAGGGCAGGATGATTGGCGGGTAATGATTAAACAAAATTGGGGTGCACGTGAAGATAAAACACTTCCAAGTACATTCTATGCTACTGTCCAACGCTCACCTGCTGTAGAGTGAACCTTCTAATATCTTACTTCTTCCAAAAGTCAGAGCAATTATTTGGGATTGGCTAATTAAAGCCGTTGCCATATGACAAAAGAGCGATTTTTTAACATCGAATTAGTGATAAAAAACGAGGAATATTTTCTCTTGCTGATAGCACTAGAAGTTTTTTCCAGGTCTTTGGAACCAGCTTGTTCTAGCCTGACGTATCCTAATAATAATCGTCTATGGTAAGTAATGTCACAAATTAATTATTGAATTACATATAAAAATTATGAATCTTGCATGGATCCGCTAATGGGGCCCTTTGTGTTACCCTTAAAGGAAGATATAAGAATTGAAAAAACAAATGAATTAGGGTATAAAGAATAAAAAAAATGAAAAATTAAAAGGAAGTGAAACATAATAACGCCAAGGAAAAGATGTTTCCATAGCTACAGAAAACAGCTAGCTGTTCGAACCAAACTTATGGGCAACACTGTATCTGATTATAGGTGACTTACCTTACGCCATATCTATAACCACAGAAACCAACTGAGTTTAGGTTTTTATGGCAACGGTTATGGTTTTGGCCTTATGGTAAGTCACATATAAGTGAACCTTTACGCGCTTCTCACTAGTGTACCGGGGCACCATAAAAACTTAATGAGCCCTCTATTTTGTAGAGAAGCTATTATTTATACGAGTTTTTACAGACCATTTTCAGTTTGATTTCAACCTTTTGATTTAAATAGAATTTTTAGTCACTTTGGCTTTCTTAAAAGTTATTTTCTAAGGTAATAGCGGCAAATGTCACACTAAACACATTTAACCTTTAAATAGCCACATACTAGTTCTTAAAAAATCACTCAGTCTTCAATACGTGCTTTTTAAGGGCATTTTCTTATTTATCAACCCACTTTACTGTTCTTTTTAAATAGAAAAATAAAATTAGCATTCGACGACGTTGAGTACCTGTTATTCTTTATTTAAAATTAATTTAACAAGTTTTAAATTTTACTTAAACAAGTTAATTATAAATAAAATTAAAATCAAATTTGGTATCGTACGCTAATAAAAACTTGTTGGCAAGACCTTAGGAAAAAAATTCAATTATAAAAAAAAATATATTCTCTAAGTAGTTTCATATGAAACACAGAAAAATTTTTGGTTTGAACACTGAAATGCAGGTGTTGTGTTGTAAATGATTTTAGTTTTGATTATAATTCAAATTTTCTGTATGTTTATAGATAAAACCAGTTTGGAAAATTAAAAGAATTTTGAAAAATAAATATACATATGGATGTATTTTTGTAAAACATTTTAGAACATTTAAAATTATTATTCAGGGTTAAACTTATGTATTACCATGAATGAGGTTGTTTATTAACGGAGTGTTAAAAACTGTTTAGGTTAGCGTGTCGTTTGAACACAAGTGTCTTTTGTTTTACAATGTAATTCAAATAATTACTGAAATTTTAGTTTTATAGTGTCTGAAATAAATATTAAACTTTGTAGGCTATAATTATGTGAATATATTTAGTTTTCCATAAATACTTTTGAATAACAGCTGACAGTTTATACTAGAACAAGCGGCTAGAGCAAAACGAAATAAGCGATTGGCAGGAAAACTGAAAATATACAACTAAATGTTTTTCTATAAATATGTAGGGTGAACCACATTCAGTTATAGCGATCGAATTGAAATCATTTCCCCCAGTCTACTGAAACATGTCTGTCAATCCGTCTGAACTGTTATGTATTCTTGTAATTAAAAAACTATATTTGAGTCAGAGAAAAAATTTTCAAAAAATTTTTTAAAGTTTTTGAAGAGCTTCTAGTTTACAAAAACTATATTTAAGACCTAAAGATAATTAAAATCACTTTTTGTTACTAGAAAAATACTTAATTGCCTAGTTATACCCTTCACATAGGTGATAATGGTATACATAAGTTTGTCATTCCGTTTGTAAATTCTTTAATATTCAACTGCGACCTAATAAAGTGTTTATTTTTTTTTTGGTCCTTAAAGATAGCCAAGTCGATTTGGCAATGTCCGCTTGTATGTCTATTCATCTGTCCGTATGTCAGGCTGCCCATTAGCTCGTACTATGGTTAAAATCCACTTTTTGAAGCCCTTCGATATTGCATAGACCCATAGGTAGTATTTAACTATCAAATATGTCTACAAAAAATTGTTATTGAAATCCAGCAAAATTGTTCGATAATTGACTGAGATATGAGCCAAAAACCAAAGCTACCCCTGTTTATTTCTCTAATGTTTGGTGCAGTTTAGGACTGAGTCCCATTAATTTTTTCTCACAAACATTTTTGGTGGAACATGCTTACACCCTATTTCCTATTTCTATACAAAATTTGAAAAATTGGGATAAAATCCCTACAACTTCTTGGAGTGGCCTTAATAGGAAAAAAAATGTATCACAGACATTAGTTTTCCCTCCTAAGCATATTTCTAGAGCAAATTTAGCCTCTGTTTCCATCCCCTAATGGGATTGCAATACAAAATTTGAAAAAATAGGGTAAAAACCCATACACGTTGTTTAGGGTGTATAAGATTCGGGACAAACTTGATTGGCAAATATTTTATAATAGTTTAAAGAAGTTAAATAAATCTCATCAAATATGTCACAATAATTAAACAATTAAATAACCCCTTTTAGGGAATGTATACACTCTTGATAAAGTACGTCCTAAAAAAATTTAATGAAAATCAAAAAATTTACAATTCGAAAAAGTTTCGTACCAATAAAAAAGATTTCACCGGCGTGAAGTTATTCCCCAGTGACAGCCGAAAACACACAAGGAAAATTACCTCTTATGACTTTGAGCTTTTGTGCTTTTCAAATAAAGAATGTTTTTAAAATATTTTAAAACGATTTAAAACAAAAATAAATTTTTAAATTGAAATGAAATTTACTCAATTCTTAAATTGGCCAAATTTTCGATGGCTTTTTTCAACATTTGCGGCCATATATCGGCAATAGTGCAGCGAATGTTGCCTTCTAAGTGGCAAATTATTTTGGGCTTATAAGTGAAGGCCAGTAGCTTCACATTTTCCACAGCAAATAATCTAGCCGCGCTTAATCACATAATCTTGGGGGCTTATTGACGAGACCGAAACGTCAAACAATGCGGTTACTAAACATTTTCTTGATTATATCAACTATAGCACGAGCTGTGTGGTATGTTTCGCCGCCTTGTTTAAGTCACAACTCATGAAAAAATGCTTGTTTACTTTATAAACGAAAAAGTCAGTACTCACGGCTCAATAGTGATTACCACTGACTGCTACCAGTAACGTTTTGACAACCCTTGTTTTTAAAGAAGTACGACCCAAAAACCACATCAAAAAGTCAGATTTTCTGAATGTAACCATATCTCAGCATAAACATGAGGATTGTTATTAAGGATCAAAGATGTGCTTACCATGGCATCACTAAGGCCATAAAAAGTACTCCTCAAGCGGCACTAAAAGTCATTCTCTAAATTGTATTTGTTGGTTACTGGGCGACAGAAAGGTGGCAAAAGTTTGCTCAGAATAGGTCAGTCAGGGTTAAGAAAATTTCTGATTACTGTTCACCTAAGAAAATTAGGGGAAACTAATTTTGAGGATCTTTGTGCACTTCGAGGACCTAAGACGGACTGTATGGTCACAAAGGTCAACTTTAAGAGGACTTCCACGATAAAAATCCGTAAAAGAAATTTTTGGTTGGACTCCGATAGTCTGTAAAAGGGGTGTGCCTGAGATTGCAGAACCATAGAGTCAAATGGTTGTATAAAAGATTTTGCGAAGAACTATGCAGTGTTTCGCAGTGTAAACAGGCAAAAGCTTTGGGCTCATCATTAGAATCCGGTGGATGTGAAAAAGCAATTAGGAGAAATTTTTGAACGGGTTTTTAAATTTTTACCTTTTTTTAATTTTGTTTCATTCTTGTCGGTCATACCACTATTTTTCCTCTTTATATGACGAATCCACTAGAGTTTTAAACTTTTGCTTCGACAAGAAGAATTTTTATGAAAAAACCCAAATATTTTATTTAGTTCCTACCGAAGGTCGGCTGTCTGCAACACCTTTTCAAACAAAGCTTAGAGTACATTACAATATACTTGCCTTAGGGGTAATGCAATATCTCTTCGCAAAAATTAAATATGTAACTCCAAATTCTACGAAAAAATTATATAATTTGCAAAAAAGATGCTGAAGTTATATTTATGAAATAACTCTTAATCATTTGATTTGATTTATTTCATTTGAAAATTAATTCGTAATATCTTTAGAGTCAATATACTATAAGAAAGGAAATCAGACGTTTAGTATATTTATATTTCGTATTTGTATTTTATTCCTGATCCTAGGCCCTACTTGATTTACAGTCGAATATAGCACTTTTGCTTAACTTTTATATCACGTTTTTCCTGGGCAAAATCTATCGCCCTGGTCCCCCCCCCCCCCCCTTTTTGTCTTTTTTTGATAATGTTGCTTTACACTGTTGAATTAATTTCAATAAAATGGCTTTTATTTAATTAATTTAAACCACTTTAAAATAAATCCTTTTAAAACATGGCCATATTTTAAAATTGTTCTTAAAAGCTTCCTTAAAACTTTCAAAGAATAAAGGGTCTAAAGTCCTTAATTGTAAACAATTCCTTAATTTATCCCTGGCTTATAAAGCAAACTTTTGTATTAATTTTCTTTAGTAAATTTAAAAGTGAAAAATAAATAAAGCCATTAGCGTTGTGGTTTCTTCTGTTACAAACACTCTATTGCTTAATTTAGCTCAAAGTGCGAGGGATACTTTATACCCATATTCAAGTAACTAAAAACTTTTTGCTAAAATAAATTTAGGTTCCTTAAGTTTAATTTAGTGTTTCTTTCTGCCTTCTTTAAGGTGTTACATTTTAATTTGTTCATGGCCTTAGCTTTCTCTAACTTTAAAGATACTTTCCTATTATTGTTACAAAATATCTAGCAGGTTTTAATTGTTGTTGGCACTTAGCTAATGTAATTTATGCTTTTTTTTTTTGCTTATTTCTTCCACTTTACTTTTAGATTATCTTTATTATATTTTCTTACTTAAGGGGCCACATATTATTCGAGCACTTTTAAAAGCTTTAAGTAGCTAAAGATATATTTGATATTAAGAAAAGTATTTAAACATAATAAAAACAGCAGCGTCCCTGTACCTACTTTAAAATGTTTACCTAACACTGTACTTGAAAATAAAAGAAAACAATAAAAAAATATTTTTTTTCTAACATCTAACACAGTGTTTCCCAAGCTGAAAGAAAAAAATAACATTTTGAAACAAACGTTAATGAAAAACATCAACAACTTATCTGTGATAAAATTATATGAAAGCCCAATATGAATGATAACCTTTAACCCTATTCAATACACCGATAGAGTAAAAGTGAGTTTTAGGGTCAATTAAGGCATGCCTGTCCAACTCGGTGTTAAAGTTTATATTCTTGTGACTAAAACAATGAATTTTTTTACTTATCGTCTATATTTTGTTTCGAAATGGGAGCTTTAGGCTACAGCTGTCCCTACTATTACTCAACCTACCTAAAATTTTAAATAATTTTATTGATTCACATGTTATCATACCAGTTAATGAATTTGGTTTGCTAATTTTTAATAAAAAATGTTACCTGGAGCGACTGAATGGCCAAAGAAATATATATACTTTCCCATACCTTAAAATTCAAAGTTTTGTTTTTTATGGGTCGGTAAAAAATTTTTGCTAAAAGGAATTTTTAATAATTCCCTTTTAGCACTTTAGAAAAACAATTTGGGGATCTCTGCTTTAAGCATTTGTTTTTACAATTATTTTTTCACAACTTTTTTTAACTTTTATGTAATTGTTATTGTTCTTGTTTTATAAAAGTTTTTATACCCTTCAGCATTGTCAGTATTAAGTACTACTTATACATAATTATCGGTTTGTTATGCCGTGTGTTACATTAAAAAATATTTTTTGGGGCAAAGCTATGTCTAAAGGTTTCTTACAATTTACATAGCTGCAGTAGCTTAGATAATATACATAGTTAGTTGTATCTAAAATAGTATTTTGTACATTTATCATAGAGTGCAAATACTCTGAATCCTTTGTCAAATACGCTTTGAAGATGTCGACCTTAAATGGGGAATAGGACATACAGTTTGAAAACCTGCATCAAAAAACTATTTTAAAGAAATTTATGATATTATATGTCTTAGAAACTGTTATAGATATCAATATCAAACCTTCTACAAAGTAGTTTTATTAAAATGTTTTTCTTATATTTACCGTTTTGGAAACTTGGCTGAAGCTTAAGTATAAGTCGAAGAAGCCATGAATTAAAGGATATAAAAGATTCAGCACAGACGAATATAGCACTCTTATTAGTTTTCCTTTGACTAGTCACACACAAAAAAGCAAAAACACGTTCTAAAATCAAGAATTTTATTCTTGAATTTATCCAAAATCTCACTTATAACCTATAAGTTTCTTAAAACAAGTCTAGGCGGGACTACTTTAAAAAATTAATTATAAAAAACTTGGTGATTTTATTTAAAGTTTTACATTTAAAAGTGGTCTAGATCGTAACGAGCTGGTGTTGCAATTAGAAAAGCCCCAGTCCTAGAGTAAAAAATTTTTCTTTAATCATAAATATTTAATATCGTTAAATTAATATAAAAGGCCTTAACTCGTATTTTTTTAAAAGCCCAGATTTTCGTTTATTTTAATAAACAGTCTGCTCACATGTCACAATAAGACAAAAAATTTGGACTTAAAAAATGCAAATAAGGGCCTTTCTATATAAAGGTAACAATATATTTAGGGTGTCCGCCGGCAAGGTATACTACTTCGCTTTGCCGCAATTTTGGTAAACATTTGCCTTGACAGTCCATAAATTGGCAGTCGTGAAGTAGAGACGTGGCAAATTTTTTATGGAAAAATATTCAGTAAACGAATGTATTTTAAGGTTCAGTTATACGTGACATAACCATGCCACAGAAAACAGCTGTTCGAACCAAACTTATGGGCAACACTGTGTTTGAATATAGGTAACTTACCATTGCACCATAATGATTAATATAGAAGACAATTGAATTTTGGTTAAGGGACGTATAGTTAAACCTTTAAACGTTGAAACATTTTATCAAACTCAATCATCAATTTTCATGAAAAACTCATAATGTCGTCACATTTTGTGAATAAACGTTATGTTAATAAACAGAATAGTCAGTTCTGGGTAATGGAAAACTCACTAGTTATTCGTCATTCACCTTTGCATCCATTAAAAGTGACAGCCTGGTGTGCAATTGGTTCAGGAAAAATCATTGGATCTTACATTTTTGAAACTGAAAGTCACGTAACGGTAGCTATCAATGGGGAGCAATATCGTGATATGGTTGAAAACTTTGGGCTTAGTTAACATGCGGTATCAACAAGACTGTGCCACATCGCATACAGCCAGGATTACTGCGAGTCCTCTTTCCACAACAAGTTATTTCAAGAAATGGGGATGTTGATTGGCCTCAACGGTCACCTGATTTGACTGCTCCGGACTTCTTTTTACAGGGATATTTGAAAAGCAAGGCTAATGCAAACAAACCAAAAACGCTGAAACAACTCAAACAAAATATTCGTGATGAAATTAATAAAACATAACTGCCGACATTAAATAAACCCTTTGCTAATATTAGATCCATTCTCTTTCATTTAATCAAAAATTATAAACAAACAAATTATTATACCTTGCCGGCGGACACCCTGTATATATAATAAAAATTAAATATAAAACATTTCTTCTTTAATAAATTACATTTAATTTTTGTATTACCTTAAATTAATCCTTTTTGGCTTTAAGTTGCTAAAAGTAAATCTCGTACTTAAAAAAATTGTACTTGATTTAAGAAGATCCCTACTTGGCTGGAGAAAACTCGTACCACCGTACCTCTGACACCGCTACGGCTTAATTTACGGAAATATTTCTTGGTTTTTTTTTCTAATTTTTTGTTTGTTTTATCACCAAATAAACTTAAAATTTTTGAATGTTTATGCTTATCCTAACCATATTATTTTTGCAGTAACTCTAAGATGAGTAATTGAATAAAATTATTGCTAATTTTAACCATTTTTGGTGTTAGTATTAATCAGGAATCTAACTTTAGTAATGTGCTCGCAAATTATGAAAATCATCCGCTTATCATTTAATTATTGCTTAAAAGTAACTCGAAAGAATCAAATATTTTTAAAAACTCTAATGGATTTTTTGTTTTATATTACAATTTCTATATTAAGTATAATAATTTTTTAAGACCCTAACAGGGTATTTTAAATTCGACAAGGCCGAATATGTAATTCTGTCTTGTTTGTTTTTATTTAAATAACTTTTTGTAACATAAACAAATTCTCAACTCCTAATGGATGAGGAAAATTAGTCGCAAGAACAGCCTCCTTCCGTACACACATACAAGCACACATATGTATGTATGTACATTTAAACGTACAAGCCTTAAGCAACGGTAGAGGAAAAGAAAGAACGTCCTGTAATACGACCCTGTATATGTTTTATTTATATTATCATAAGCGAAAGGGAAATCGTTAAAGGTGGGTGGATAGATGGTAAATGAGTTATGAAATTATTTTAGATATGAAAAAGCTTTCAAAGGAATTTTTAGTGGGGATATTCACTAGAAGGTACTAGTGGTATAATGGAAATTTTAATATAAAGAAATGGGGAAAAATATTTATTTAGATATGTGCTTAAAATTATTTAAAATTACTTAAAATTTGATATTTTGAATTTTTTTTCAAACTTTAATGAAAAATATAGAGAAAAATTTAATAAACATTTGTGTTGAAATGCTTATACTAAGTGTTCAGGCTTAAACTAATCCACTTGAGTGATCTATACTTAACATCTTAAAACTTGTTATAATAATTATAATCATTTCCGTTTCTGCTTACAAATGTGATTACAAAAATTTACCAAATAGCTAGTTACCAATAATTATCAAAAAAATTAACTTAAAGTTTTTAAATAAAAAATTTCTTAAAGTTTATTTCATAATCTTTTTTCTTATAATAAATAAAAAATATTCGTAAAAATCCCTTATTACTTTGTAACCTATGAAATAATTAGTCCATCTTACAGAAATTGAAATTTGGGGGTAAAGCTTTAGATTTTTTTATCGCTTATGCAAACAATTTTCAATCAAATGTAGTTAATTAATAAGCTTCAAAACAAAACGTGCCTTAAATTTCCTTACGAAAAAAAGTCTGTCATATAAAGATTTATTTACATCGAAATCCCTTCATATAATTTAACTGCGATTACCCCTTCTATAACTAAAATTCTTTTTAACCAAAAGTCTTTATGAATGTGTTAAAAGAAATGAAAATTCTTCTTTATCATCGTTTTGCTAATGTTTACCCAAAACAACTTTAGACTTTACGTTTTCAAAGATAAAAAATATACTTATGTAAACGCATGTATGTAAGCATGTAAATGAATATTGTATATAATTATAACTAAAATTCTTTACAAAAAAAAATAAAAAAAAAAACATTTGTTGTTTATTTTATCGTGTGAAAGAACATCGGAAGTCGAAAAGAAGATGAACAATTTGTATCTTTTTTTTTTTTGTTTTAAGTTACAACAAATGTATAAACATTGTCATAAATATTTTTTATTGTTGTTGTTTATTTTTTGTTATATATTGTTGTTGTTTATATATTTGTTTACCTTGAATTTGTCTATTGGGGTTTGAGGTTAAGGTAATAAGAAACAAATATTTAGTTAGACTAATGGTGGGGTTAAATTTTCTAACTGAGATGTTGAATGATAAATCACTAAGAGATTAACTATGTACTTGTATTGATGGAGAGAAAGAGAGAGAGAGAGAGAAGGAAACTTGATATTAAGTAAAGTATTAAAAAGTTAGAACAACTTTACTTAAATAAAGATTAGGTTAAATTTAAGTAAAAAATTGGAAAAGTTTAAGGGAAGAGAATTAGGGGAATAAATAAAAAAAAATTTGATAAATTATGTAAACTTTTGTAATTTTAGAACACCAAAATCTTTGTTTTGTTAGAGGCAGTTAAAGTAAGAAAGATAAAATAATTTGATTTTTGCTTTAAGCATTTATTTTTGTTAACTTTGGGACATCTAAAAAATACCAAAAATTCGTAATAGTAATGAATTTGGCAAAGGAGCTCATGTACGAGTACATACTAGACATCTGCATGACTATATTCATTTAATTGCCTATACACAACAAAAACAATATTCATTCAAACATTTTTCATTCTATGGGAGATAAATAAAGTTAAGCCAGTAACAACACAAGAAAGAATGTATTGTGTGTTACACTCAATGATACAAGAAGAACACATTCAATTTACAGTTTTCGTTTTGAATGTGTATAAAACACACTTGAAAATACAAAAACATAGCAAAGTCTCATAACAGTTAGAGTTTTTATAAAAACATTCAGGTGTTTTTTCGAGTTAATGAATGTTTAACAACAACAATAACGACAAATTTGCAAACAAAAATGAATAATAATTTTTTACACCAATCATACAACAATATTCACACATTCTATTCAGTATTTATTTATATGAATGTATGGGTAATATTTTGTTTTCGGTTGAAGTTGTTTTTTATTTGCTTTCGCTTGTTGGTTCAGTCATTTAGTTTGTTTAACATTGAATGAAAAACACTATGTAGTTGAAAAACAAACGAATGTATTTAAACGGCATTTGGGTGTAGTCAAGCAGACCTCTAGTACATACATATGTATGTTTTATATGCCGACTAATTTACTTAGAGTGACCATATTCTTTTTGATATGTAGCAGGTGACGAATATTCAGCAAGAAAATTACTTCGTTCAATCCTGTTGTGTATTTAGCAAAAAATATTTGTGTGCACAAACTTTTAAAATTAATTATATTTTCAATCACTTAGACTAAAACCCACTGGTACTTTGTGTTTAAAAAAGCTAACAAAATTATATGCAAGGTGGGCCAAAAGAAGTCATCCGAAGTTGCTTGGCTCTCATTTTTTTTTTCTATATAAAACCTTCGTTTCTATATTTTGATTATGTTAGTTTGAACCTTTACAACTTTATTGGTCAAGTCGAGAATTTGATAACAGCCAAATTGGCGCAAAATGGGTTGCTATACTCGTTTAATGGCATTTTTCATAACTTCGGCGACAGAAACTTGCACTCGAAAAAATGGCCCGTTGACTCCTTCAACGTAAACAGCATACCATGTTGTCACTTTGAGCGGATGAAATGGCTCCTCGTGCATCATTCTTGGATTTTTGGTGCACCAGAAGCGATAGTTTTGCTTGTTCACGTACCCACTAAGGTGAAAATAAGTCTTATCGCTCATTATGATTTTGGTCGAAAAATCGTTCACTTCGGCCTCGAGATTGAAGATGGCTTGGGCGTATATTCCACGCGTTTCGCGATTAATAGGCAGCAGCTGATGCACGGACTGGACCGAAATTCGCCTTAGGGATGACCGGATGATGGCTGATTGCGAGTCACGGCTATGTTTCTGGCGACAGATCAACATCCTCTCCCACAGCGGCGATATTCTCGGCCGAATAAGCGCTCCCAGGCTGGTCATATTTAGCAGCGTCTTGGGTGGTACCATACTCCTTAAGGTTGGTGGCCAAACGGCGCAGTGCTTGCGCAGCCGGTGCCCAATGACCGGGGAATCGGCGACGGAATTCGCGCTAAGCCAACACCACAGACGAATTGTTACGCAAAAAAAATAGACACGATGGCCTGTTCACCAATGAAATTTTCAGTTTGAAAAAGAGTTTGACTAAAAGATGTTAAAGTAAACTGTTAATTGAGCGGATTAAGAGACAGTCACTGCATACAATAATTGCTGATAAATTTTAAAACTTGTAAAAGGCACTAAAGGCACCATCGGAAAATAAAAAAAAACAGTATCTTAGCAATTTTTTCAGTTTGGCACTAAAACTAAAAATTTAGCGTTTTAAGTCATTAAAAAGCACAAAAAAGGTGCTAAAATCACTAAGTTGATTTGCTGTCTACATCTATCTACTTTACAAATGTTAAAATAGATTTGACATTGGCCACCATTCCCAAAAATAAAAGCATCTTTCAAAAGAGTGATTTTTTCTTGGCCCACTTTCTATTACTACAAAAAAGTTGACAAAGTCAACTTCAACTGGAAATCACTATTTTTGAATAACTCTTTAAACTAGTAAAAAAATGTTATTTTAAAATAAGTGTAATAATTGTTTAATGTACGCCCTAAACAATGTATATACAATTAAAACAATGTCTTATAAAATTCTGAAGATTCCGTCTTATGTGGGGTCCCCCTCCTCCTTACCCGCTCGCATGTAGTTTTGTTATTATGAGTATATCGAAATGTGAAATAAGGTTAAGTGTTCATACAAAATCTGAAATATCTCCTCTCTAACAATAAAACTGTATCCACGCCTGGCTTATTTCTGGTTTTTTAATTAGAGTCTCTATACTAATCAAAAGTGCCAACATAGGAAATATTTACCAAGTAAATTTGTTAATTTTTTACCGTAAAATATGTTCTATGAAGTTCGATTTCTTTGTGTTTGATTTAATGAAAGAACGCTTTGTGGCAAAATAAATTAATAATCACACCTTTTTATCTATGGGTATATTGATTTAATGATAATTTTTGTAAATAAAAAACTTATATATATTTTTTTAAATGATAAGATAATATAAAAAAATAAAAAAGAACACACAATATGATAACCATTTTATTCAACGCTTTGTACACTAAATAATATAAAAATGCTGTTTTGAAAAACAGGAAACCTAATAACTTTCAAAAAACAAAAATAAATACCTAGAAGTAAATTAAAAGTAAAATCTGATTGCCTGCATGAAAGAAAACAAGCATTAAACAGACAAAATGAAAAGCTGTTAAGTACATTGCTTCCGCCAAAACATATAATAAAATAAAAGCTAATAAACGCTCACAAGATGTTTTTGCAGATAAATATAAGAATATTTACATATTTACAAAAAATTATATAAAAATATTTAAATCCCTGTTAGGGCTTAACAAAGGCAAGAAACTATTTGCAAAATATTTTTTTTAACATAAATGTGCTGTTTTTGGAAGTCGAGTAGTGATCGTCTTGGGACTACTTACATGTATTTTGTTATTGTAAACAAAAACAAAATACACATAATTCGTCCCAAGACGATCACCACTCGGCTTCCAAAACCAGCGCATAAATAATAGCAGAGTATATTAAATTTATTCAAGTTCTTATAAAAAAAAAATCCGTTAAGCAAATTTTTAAAGAATCTACCCAAAAGTCATTATTTAATCAGACATGCTAACCAGAACGCCGATAATGATTCGTTACGCTTGAAAGGATATCTTCTTTCGAGATCGTGTAGTTCAAAGGGTTTTCTTAAATCTTAATATTAGTACGTCTTCTAGGTCGGTTGCTATACCAGCATAGTATTTTAGGCGAAGATCTGCGACATTGTAGCGCTCATTAGTTTATCTTTTTAGCAACGTGTGCCTTGCCAGGGTATTCCCCATATGCTGAAAAGTGGCTAATGTTAGGCCAATCCCCAAAAATGGAAAGGTGGAAACCTCGGAAAAGTACCACCCGATAGCTATTTACACACTTCAAGGTTAGGAAGAGTATAGGTAACTACCACCTCGTGAACTACCTGGAATCAAATGGTTTTTAAAGCGACGGCCAGTAAAATTTTCGTAGAACACATTTTACGAGAGACACTCTATCCTCTCTAAAAGCAAAATTGTGTGCCTCAATTCGTCATTTTTACAAAAGGAAAGTGGTATCTATTTATATTCCTAAGGCGTTTAATAGAGTCCGGCATTGTGTGCTTATATATAAGATTTCTGCATTTGGCGTAGGCATTAAATATTCCCGACTTATATCGAGTTGTTAGGTTGCTTTCTAGGTGTTGCTATAAATTGAATCTCTTCAATAGAGTTCGTTATCAAATTAGGGGTACCGCAAGACTTTGTCCTCTTTTCTACTTTATTTCTCACTGACCTTCTATATGAGACTTCGAATCCTATCCACTCCTTTGCAAGCGACAGCAACATGTGGAAATTATACTCATTTGCGTGGGAAGTATTTTACGTCATCCCATTTTTTCCCACATGGATACAACCTATATCCGACCGAGAATGGAATACAACTCCCATATATGGACTGATGCATCGGTCGCGTTGAGGTCTTGACTCACTCGAACCTCGTTGTAATAAGGGATGGGTTTTGCAGTTTTATCGATACTTTACAGGAACCTTCTCTAAAGAAATAAGGGAACTCTTTCCTAAAACCCGGAACCTTGTGCAAAATACATGTCTTTCACGAAGAGTACACCCATTCGTGCTTGACTGGCCATTGAGTTGCACCACGTATTACAAGTAGAATTTGCTCTTTAGTCGCACGGTTTGTATTGAGATAAACTTCCTAAATATGAATTTCCTGCCACAGTTAATATCGGGAAATGGCAATCGAAACAAGCAGTACCCCCTTTATCCTCCTTTCCATTACCTATTTTTCTGATATCAACACAATTAAATGCATGTTATGGGGGTCATCCCCAGAGTGATGGTTATTATAAAAAACTTATGTCGGTCAATATTTAAAGTACTGAAAAACAATTATTAGTACAAAACTAAATATGAATGTTAACAAAGAATCACAAACACCAAACGCAAATGTTTTATTGCCTTTGAAAGAATGTTGTTAAACTGCGAATATCATAAAATATTTCATTTATCATTACGACAACTTAGTGAAATTGTAAAAAGGTAGTTAAAATGAATACAAAAAGTTTTTATTACATTTTTATTTTATAGTATTTTAGTGTTTATTTATATGTGGGGTAAATGTTATTAACAACGAAAATCGCGTGATTCTTAATTGTAGTACTTATCAGCGGGTAAGGTGTTTCTTTTCATGTCTGAAATGTGAATAACTCGTTACTAGAAAGAAATTAGTTGATTGTTTTGTTTCTTTGCCTCTTAGCTTAAACCGATTAGTTCTAGGAAGATAACTTTGAAAATTTCAATTAATTTGCCGCATTCTGTTTTATTCTTACCAAATTTTGTTAGCACTTCAACTTAATTTGTTTTTCTAATATTTTATCTTTATTTCAAAAGGACCGAATTAGCGGACCCAATTAAGCTGTATCCTTTCATACAGCGGCCTGTTTTACCCAAGCTAACTTGGAAAAAAAATCAGCATCTGTGTATGCTTCTGTTAAGCCTATATTGATGTCTTCCTTTGCTCAATAACCTGTAGATCAGCTGTATTGAAATTGACCAGAGCTGGGTATATATATTGTTTTGTAAAACTGCTCTTGTAGCACAAAAATGAAAATGCAGAAGAGAGCAGATGAGTTCTTTAAGCTAAAAAGAAATTATTCATTTTACTCCTTGAAATAAGCAACGTGCTGGACATAAGCTTAATATATTATTTGCAAGGTTTTCGCAATTTTTATTTTTGTACTGTCTTTTGAAGTAGTGCTAATAAGGCTCCAGGAATTCTACTTTTTTTCGTTTTCGTTTTTTTACTCCATGTGGAGCATAGAAAAATCAAAAAGAGATTTTTTAAAATATCCATATATAAGCTGCTACCTGCACGCTTGTAGAAGCTTTAAAAAAAGTGTCACCTGACAAAAGGGGCCGAGGGCCTTGAGTACTCTTAGTTGAATAAACACATGGATTGATTTTGGAAAGTAACTTTGCTAATATCAGGAATGCTTAGTAGACGAAAACAGTTTAATCAGATATTCGATATCATTGTAGCATTAAGAAACAAAAGTATTAATAAAAGAAAGAAAAAACCCACAAAGACTCCACGTAGACCCTTTGGGTTCTAGGTGCAGCCATATAACAGGGGACTACACCTGGTGGTACTTATTTCAAAATTTCTATTTAATATGCTTAAAAGTGATCAACATTCTCTTAGAAAATCCCAGCGGTCTTGGCTTACAGTTCCCAGGTATTTCTTTTTGGAATGAGAAGGATGAGATTCTAGACACTTTACAATGAAGCACTTAACAGTAACACAAAAGGTTTACAAAAAAAGATGCAATCACAGCCCTGATTCTTTGGGGTGAACAGATATCCAACATTGAATTGTTATTATCCCCACCAGTCTGTCTTCAATCAATCGTTCCTAAAGAAAGTATATTCCTTTTCACGCATTGATAATAATATCTCTATAGAGATGTCCTGGGAATATACTTATGTAAATAAGCGATGAGTTTTATCTAAGCCATACAGCAAAGGAAAGACTTTTTAGATCTTTGAAGTAAAATGAAAATTTATTTCTCCTGTTATAGGCAAATTGACCACATATTTCGCTTGTTTAATTGCCATTTAATTTCTTTTTATAATTCTTGGTACTTTATCTCCCTAAATCTACAGTTGTCTCTTGACACACAATTTATCAATTGTTTGGCACTTAAGAAAAGAAAGTGTTGAAGCTGGCGAAGATTATATTGATCTTCGCCTGACTATGAGTAAACATGTTAAACTTAAAATCCTCGCTTTGGCTGCTAGTATTTCTGCCTGAAAAATGTCATAGTTATTCGAAAGTTTATAGATAAAACTCCTGTTTGTTGTTGTTGTGTCTCCCGTCTGTAAAACTATGAGTATCACGGAAGTTAACTGCAAGCTACAAGCTCTTAAAAAGAGAGTAGTACAAATAATATGCGAATACAAACAAGCGGATGGTAAACATGTTTATGACTGAAATCCCAGGCCTTTGAATTTTCCCCAAAAAGACAAAGGATCAAATAGCACCACCAACAAGTCCAATTATAAGTATCAATCCCAATTTAGTTATTTTTAAGGAGCTTTGCAAAAGGTAAGGAGCGGCTTACACAAATAAGGAGGAAGGACATCAGATTCCTCTAAACTTCATAGCAGTTATAGCAATTAAGGTCATGTAAACTAAAGTAATAATTATATTAAATTAAATACTTTCGGAGCTGTTTGGAAGCCCATCAGACAACTTCAACACCAGAATCGGGTAGGTATCACTTTTTCAGCTCAAACCTTAACAATAACAGAAACCACAAACAGAACTACTGACCCTATTATCCCTTAAGAAAATAAAGGATTGAATATTTATCAGAATTCATAGTATATTGTTTTTGTTGTTGATATATTTATTTCTTTGTTGTTCAGCGCCATTTTTGGGGTAAAAATACGTTCGGCGGTTGGTTTGGTAAAACTAAATTGTAAGTAAAATATTATCAACTTCGGGTTATAGTTGGTTTTCTAAGTTTCGAATTTTTTATTTCGAAAAGGATAATATAAATAAAAGGAATAAATCTCTTATGTATGACCAGGTGCTCCAAAGTCTATTTTGGAGCTACCTGACCGCGTACAGGAACAGTGAAGGTACTAATGGGTGACGTTGGAGTATCCAATTGCCTCGATTTGCGTGAAACACAACACACAAAATGTGGGTTGTGTTTCACTATTCTATCGATATTACGATGAAATATGCTCTGAAAGAATCAGGAAACTTGTTCTTGAAACCCGGGATTTTTGCGTGGTAATCGTCTTTCAAGAAGAGCACACCCCATAGTGGTTGACAGGCCAGTGAAACGCACTATGTATTACAGAGAAAATTCATTCTTTAATCGCACGGTTCGTTTGTAAAATAAACTTCTGTCTCAGTTAATATCGGGAAATTTAAATCAAATGTCCCACAACACTACTCCCTTTATCCTCCCACCCCCAGTTTATTTTCCTGAAACCAACACAATGCAATGCATGTATAGGGGCCATCTCCTGAGTGCTGTTTATTGTGTAAATAAAAAAATATTACTTACTGCTAACGATTTTTCTAAAATATCAATGTAAAATTTGTTTTGCGATGCCATTTTAACATATCAGGAGTCTAATAGTTTCTTATTGTTATTCAAATTCTTGGTGGCTGTTTGGTCACTAGTTACTTCCCTGCTTCGGGGTTGTTTTTTTAAGGCTAGGTCTTTTCTACAAGGACATTTCAATCAAATATTTGCCGTGGTTCAGTCAAATCGTTACCAGCTTGTGCTGATATCCATTGCTGCTTTCAAACTCAAAAGGAGCATTTCGTTTTTGTTGATTTATTCCATTTTAAATCACTTTTCATATAATATTAAAATTACGCTTAAAGATTTCTTTACAATAAAAATCGCTTTTTCGCTAGTATAGCTTTGCTTCTAAAACTGTACCTCATTTTAATTTAAAAGAGTTCGCGATTCCTTAACCAAATTTCTTAAAAAAAGATTTTACGCCTTAAAACATTTTCAACTTTTTATTTAATTTTTCGCTATTCAAACCCAATTTATAAAGCTTAAGGGTTGGAATTATTTTTAAGAAAACAAATAAACACGTTACTTTCACACAATTACATTGTTTTGTGGAAGATTTATTACTACTATAATTATATATTTCTTATTTCTATAATGCTTTTAATAAAATCCTTCATGCCAGTAAATAAAGGTATTCAAATTCACCATAAACTTGACACCATAAACAGAACAATGAAATGCAAATAAAATTCAATCTAATTAGAATTCTAAGAAAAAAGCACACATGTCTGGTTGTAAAAGGTTTACAATGGCACCTTATTATATTGTAGAATTGTTGTTTATTTCGTAGGGTTTTGGAAAAATTTAAATTGCAAAATCGCATTAACTAACAAAAAAAGGGATGTTTAACACAGCAGACAATACAGAGTGTGAGTCAATAAGAAATATTTGTAATTGCAATGACTTTTAAAAGGGTGGTTGGTTGGTTGGTCGTTACAATAATTTTTTAATTAAAGAGAGGGGGAAATTTCATAAACTTACCTTAAACAGATACTTTAGAATTAATCCGTAAAATATTTTGTTTTTTATTAAACTTCTCTTTTAAAGAAGGGAAAAATATGGTTTTTAAAGATTCAAATTATAATATTGAAAATTTTTAATATCAAACTTTTTTTCACTTAATAAATTTCTAATAACACTCATAAAGTAGCAAAATAGCTTTAATAACTTTTTTAAGCCCAGAAAAATTTTGTAATTTTTTTTTATTAAATTTGTAAAGATTTTCCACTTTTGGTTTTGTATGTAAATTTTTTCGCCTTTAATGACTTTAAGAGATTATTTTAGTATTTTTATACCCTTCACATAGTGATAGGGTATATATCACTTTGTCATTCCGTTTGTAATTTCTTTATTATTCATTTGCGACCCCATAAAGTATATATATTCTGGATCCTTATAGATAGGGAAGTTGATATAGCCATGTCCGTCTGTCCGTCTGTCCGTCTGTCCGTCTGTCTGTCTGTCTGTCTGTCTGTCTGTCTGTCTGTCCGTCTGTCCGTCTGTTGAAATCAAGTTTCCGGAGTCAGATAAAAAGATACAGATCAGTAAATGGTGTCAAACGATTATAAATATCCCGCTAACAATCGCTATTTAAAATCAGCAAAATCGGTTTACTATTGACCGAGATATAAGCGAAAACCCAGAGTAACCCATTTTTTTTAGGACAAAATCCGTGCATATATCCCTATATATCTCAGTAAGTATAATCACTTTTGCCACAAAACTTGGCACGGATACTCCTAAAGAAGGGACCTAAATAATGGAAAAAGTTTTTTCCGATAGGACCAGGGAAAGGGGTATTTTTCCTACAATTGCACAAATTTGGTGAAATATTTTATGCGCTATATCTCGTAAACTATAACAGCTATCGACTTAAAATGTTTTACAAAAATTAATTGTACCCTAAGGGCTACACTTTAAAAAAAATTTTTTTTGAGTGGGGGCAAAAAAAGGGGTAGCTCCCATACAAATCGACAATTGTTATAAAATATTCGATACGCTATATCTCGGAAACTATAACAGATATCGAAATAAAATGTTCCACAAAAAGTAATTGCACGCTAAGAGCTACGCCTTAGGGAAGAAATTTTTTGGGTGGGGGCAAAAAAAGGGGTAGCTCCCATACAAATCGACAATTATTATAAAATATTCGATACGCTATATCTTGGAAACTATAACAGATATCGAAATGAAATGTTCCACAAAAAGTAATTGCACGCTAAGAGCTACGCTTTAGGGAAGGAATTTTTTGGGTGGGGGCAAAAAAAGGGGTAGCTCCCATACAAATCGACAATTACTATAAAATATTCGATACGCTATATCTCGAAAACTATAACAGATATCGAAATGAAATGTTCTACAAAAAGTAATTGCATGCTAAGGGCTACGCTTTAAAGAAAAAAATTTTTGAGTGGGGGCAAAATAAGGGGTAGCTCCCATACAAATCGACAATTATTATCAAATATTCGATACGCTATATCTCGGAAACTATAACAGATATCGAAATGAAATGTTCTACAAAAAGTGATTGGACATCAAGGGCTACGCTCTGAAGAAAAACATTTTCGGATGGGGGGGAAGAAGGGGTAGCTCCCATACAAATTAACAATTTTTATAAAATTTTCGATACGCTACTTCTGGAAAACTATTACAGCTATCGACTTCGAATATTCTACAAAAAGTAATAATCAAATAATCCATACATTTTGGAGAAAAAGTTGGAGAAGAGCAGGGGGACTAGAACATTTAATAAGTTTTATTAACCTTTAAATATGAATAATGTCGAAAACTTTCAAAACTCTTGACCTCAAACTTTCCTCATCTATTTATATTATTCATACGAACGTTAAAATTTTGTAAAGTTTTCTATGGGCTTAAAAGGCACACAAGGTATTTTTATTATATTATTTGCAGTACAAAATTACTCGGCTGGGTATATTTAAAGACCAATGTGAAGGGTATATAAGATTCGGCACAGCCGAATATAGCGCTCTTACTTGTTTTATTCTTAACACATTACAAAAACAATTTTATTAGCACTCGTACAACACTTTTTTGTTAAAAATATATATAAACACACGATTTTCACAAAAATATTTGCAATTTGTTTTCAGTTTTAGTGACATTAATCTACATTGAGCCGTAATAAGCCTTCACGAAAGAATAAAACACGTTTTTAAACTGAAATGCTTTTTTTGCTGCAAGTTTAGTTTGCGATTTTTTTTTTGCTTTCTGCGAGGGTACAAACTTTTTTTTGAAAAAAAAAAATTGTAAATGCACCTCAGAGTCGTACGTATAATGAACACACGTTAAACACGTCCAAACACGCTTACGTTCTCGTCTCAACTGTCATTCTCAGTTTTTGCTGAAAATTCCCTATCGCATGGCCATAACAGAGTATGTGACAGAAAGAGAAGTAAAACTCTGGAAATTAAACAGCTGGTCGGGTTTTTGTACTAAACACAAATACCTTTTTGTAAACAAACAATATAAACACTGTTCTCTGAGTTGGCTTTATTTTCGTACTTCTGTTTTAAGAGTAAAATTTGTATCTTTTAAATACTTTCATATATTTCAAATAAGAAAAGGTTTATGTCTTAACTGAATAAGAGACAATTTTCATAAATTAATAAGTACTTTTGTATACTATGAAAAAGGTACTTTTGATATTAAAAGTACTTTTGTACTAAACAGGTTATGATTTTTAATAAAGCAATTGGAAATAAAAACTATCAATAAACTATTATAAAATAGTTTGATCAATTACACTGGGCAACAATTTAAAGCAGCATTTGTTTTTTTTATTAAAATGTAAATAAAGTTTTTAGAATATTGTTTGTTTAGTTAATAAAAACCCAAAACGACAAGAATCTTCATTTTATTTTTTGAAGGTTATATCCAAATATGCTCCCGCAAAACGAACTGCCTCTGTCAAGCCCGACCATATTTTACACTACACTTCTATTTATTTTCTTTTGATTACCATACAAACATGCGTAAGAGGTTTTTATAAAACTTTTGTGTAAACCCCTACTGTGGCAGCAGGAAATTTTATATTGGAATCAGCGAAGAAATTAACATACTTTGGATCCACTGTCTATAAAGAAAATAATGTAAAAGAATTGCTAGAAACAGGTGTTATTATAGGCTGAGCGGTCCTATTTCGAGAAAAATAAAGGTTAATTTGTATATCAAACTTGTGATATTGGGCTTTTAAAACTACAAAATTTTTGAGAGAAAAATTCTTCGCAAAATTTTTAGATCATAGACAATGGGATTATCATGATCTGTATTAAAACAACTTCGACGGAAACATAGTGGAATGCATCAAAATTTAGCGGTACAACAATTCGAAACTTTTTCGAGAGCATAAACAGGGAAGACCAAAGGTCCAGTGGAAAGAACAAATCATAAAAATTTGAAAAATATTTGATGGGCCAAGCCGGAGATAGGGCACAAAGCATCAAAGTATACAAAAAATATTTCTCAGACTTTAAAATCAGGTTTAAGTTATTTCTTTAAATTATCCCAATTAATTAACATTTGAAGCAGTTATGTCCTAAATTTATCCATATATCCTTACTACTCAATAGGCCTGGGCCCCATAATTAAAATACTATCCCTAAAAATACGGAAACTTTTGCAGTTACTTAGATATATGCATATTCCACTATGCATTTTAAAAAATCATATGAGTCAATTCAGTCGTCTATTTGAAGGTAAAACATTAGGCCGACCACTATTAACTTAAACTTCTATTTCATCCGGTAAAAAATTATTTTTTTTAATTTTCCCAATGGTACAAACATTAAAAAAGCAACCAAAACTTAGTGCTTTCAATATTTTAATTACATTTAAAATAACGTTGTATTAAACTATTGGCTGTGTATCTTTAAGATACATTTACCTAACAGATACATTTTATATGTCTTCATCTCTTAATATAAAAACTCTTTTATTGTGAGCGCACAACTATCAATAAAATATGTTAAGAATTCTCTTAATCCAAATATAAACTTTAAAAATCTCCATTAGGTGTCGCTGTTGTAAAATTCTTTTATAAAACATATGAAAAAGTATCTTTAAGATACGATTTTAAAATGTTTCGTTAACAGTGTTGCCAGAAGCTTTAAGAAAATAATCATAATTTTTCATTCAAAAAATCATATTTTGAGGAAAAAAATCACTTTTGTTCGAAAAGGCGTACAAAATAGCTTCTAACGATAATCACCATGTTTGTGAGAGATATAACATATTTTTTATTTTACACATATTTTAAAAGCGGCGAAACTTTTTGGAATTGTGGTTTTAACGGTAGGCTATTTATTATGTAGTTATTAGGGAAACAGGAAAATATGCAAAGCAATATTTTTTTGGCATCGCACAAGGTATAATGTTGTTATTTATCAAGTTTCAGTTGGAAAAATATTGGCATCGATTTTTTTTGGCATATTTTTGCATATCTTGCATACAACAGCTTATCTTTGCTTAAATATGTTAAAGTTAACATGCTTCGCCGACCACTTTAAAATTAGTTATTGAATTGCGTTTGTGTTTTAGACATAAAAAGTTTAATTTTATAGAAAAACAGCCTCCTAAGTTTTTTTTTTATTTTTAAGTCATATATTTTTAGAATCAACAAAGTCATGGAGGAGAGGAGCAATGGCAGTCCTAGAAAACAAGAGAATGAAATTTATTATTTGTCTAGTTTCATGGTAAAAAAGGACTGTTTTTTAACTTAAACAAAAAGTATTTTTTTTTATCAAAAATCAGTTTACAACAAGCTTTTTTCGAATTTACTTCACAATTCTCACATGAAACTCTTTACCAGTTTTTGAGATTTTGAAAGATTTTAAAAAAGTTCTCGAAGTTCTCTCCTAATAATTATTGAAAACAGCATAATTTTTGTTTATAAAGCTAAAAAATTAAGTATAACCAAAGGTAAACTCTTTTCACGCTTAACATAGCGTTGCGTTAGTCTTCCAAAGCATAAATTAAAAAAATCAATTAAATTGTTCCGTCCATTTGGCTGGAATTAATTTCTTGTCAAGGAACTTACTGTGTATATGCTGAGGATCCTATCAAATTTTGTTTTTACGATATATTGTGTTTTTCAATATAATTTTTACTTGTGATTAAATATTGTTAATGCATTACAACTGTCCACCTCAATTAGGGTAAGAATAAATCACTTGTTCTAAAGTTAATAGCTACCCGAAATACTTAACAGAGAAATTTCCTATTGGCTATATACATAGGCTTATCTTTACCAAGCGAACATTTTTGCTGGCATTATAATACCCAAGAACAATGGTGTATTTTATTGTATACAGCACACAGGGTACATATGTAAAACGTAAAACAAAAAACCAAAAGTTGACACAAACTTTTGCTGTGTGATAAACGTTATATTGTTTTATTTGTCAATACATGCTTTTAAAAATCTAGTTATAAAAAATCATCATTTTCTAAAATACAAAATCATCGTTTGAGGAAAAAAATCATCAAATCATATATGTGACAAAAAATCTTCAAAAATATGATAAAATCATCATTCTGGCAACGCTGTCCGTTAAGCAAACCCAGAAACTCATTTCTTATGAACTGTTTTGTAGTATCTTTATCTCTATTTCTAATTTTCTCTCTTTATTTTTTGTTTACATTCGTAGTTTTGCAGTTTTTTCTGTTTTGACTGATTTTAACTCAATGGGTTTTTGTTAGACGAACAGAACGAACGACTGACTATTTTTCATTAGTTTTAGCTTCGTTTGTTTTTAGCTCAGTTTCTATTACATATTTACTTGAGTTAAACGTGTGTGCTCCATGCTTGTGTGACTATGTATCTTTTGCTAGAATTTGTTTGTTTTAGTGCCGCTTAATCAAATGCTACATTTGAATGAACCATTATCAGTAGTATCTGTATCTTTTCGTATTAAAAGTTAATACATTGAGAACAGTTCGTGCTATCATCAGTACTTGCACCAGCAAAATTAGATTTTTTTTAAATAGCTAAGCGGGCGGCAAGTCTAGCATTGACACACATGTTGGCTGGCTTTCTTTCTATCCAACAATTGGGCAGGTTTTTTTGAAGATAATTTCGCATATGTTGCTTTTAGATTATCTAGAGTATGTATATAAAGGACATGGACGAAAAGTCTTTGTAGCTGCTTTCATTATAGAAAACCAACCCTAAAAGAATGTGTTTGATTTTTTATAATTACCAAATATCAAAAAAAAAAAACACATTCAAAAACTACATGAGTAAGTTTTCTAAATAACTAACACTTGAAAAATTGTTAAAGTTTGTTCTATTTCCCGTCAGAAGTTTTGGATTTCTTTGTTGTATTTGTTTTGTGAAAGTGCAATTTATTCTCTTTGAAGAATTGTGCAATGGGTATTTTGGAAGAAAAGAGTATTGGGGTATGTTTTTGGCACACCTTAATAAGACATAAAAATACACAATAATTATTCAATGTCGCATTTGCCAAGTGCCAGTAATTAAATGGCAGCTGTCAAATTTTGAACCAATTAATGTGTGACATTACATGACTTGCTTTTAGATATGCGTGTGATTTTGGCAGCTTTAGTAACAATTTGGGAATAAAAAGAGGCTTACAGGAGCCATAAAGCAAATAATTGAGAGTGATATCGATAGCAATGCTTTTATTAACTGATTATTATATTAAAGACTTATACACATGTTAATATATAAAAAGACTGATTTTAGGTGTAAAATAACTTAATGCTGGTACTAAAGTATATGCTTCTTCAATATTATCTTTATTGGCTAAGTTAATAGTTAAATGTTTGAAATTCTCTAGATACCTTATTTCCATATTGAACCTACAAGGTTCAACAACTTCAATTCTGTTTTTTGATTATGTTTTTTGAACCTTTGGACTTTTTTTTGGTCAAGTGGAGAAAATTATATCGGCCAAATGGGCGCCGTCACAATTGATTGCTATACGGGCTCGTTTTATGGTATTTTCATCATTTCGGCGAGAACGTCGGGTGACAAGTTCTGGCACTCGTGTTAAATGTTATCCTTCAGGGCTTCCAGGGTCTCGGGCTTGAAAACGTAAAAACGGGACTTCAAAAAACTCCACGAAAAAAGTCTGATACGCTTTAATCGGGCAAACTTACGGGTTAATGTGAATTGCCAAAACGAGAAATAAGGCGACCCGGGAACCCCGCCTTTAGAATATTGGTTGTGGCTCTCGCAGTGTGTGCCGTTGCCCCGTTCTGTTGGAACCACATGTCCACCAGTCATAAGTCATTTAATTAAGGCAGAAAAAACTTTGCGCTAACATGGCCCTATAGCGCGCATCGTTTGGTCGTTTGACCAGCGGCGTCCTGGAAAAAAATGACCCGTCGACTCCTCCAGCGTGAACAGCGTCGTGCATCATTCGTAGATTTTCGATGCCTCCAGCAGCGAAATACAAAAAATGCACACGACTATTCTTCTATTCTACATCTGTATTGTTCACAAATGTTAAAACATATTTGACGATAGCCGCCATTTGCAAATATAAGAGCATCTTCAAGCAGGGTGATTTCTTCTGGCTCACCTTGTAAAACGATTTTCAGTCTAGAATTTGAATTATTTAATTTTTTGTGGAATCCTTAACCCAACCACTTGACTGTATAATTCTTTCATTTAGGGCAGTAATAAACAATATTCTTTATCGCCTTCCATTCCTCCTCATCTCATAATACTCTGTAATGTTTCGACTTTACTCACCCTAATCTTATTTGGGTATCGTATACTTATGACTCCAATCTTGTTTTGTCCGCTGAGTTAAGACCCAGCAATATAACTCAGATAGCTACGACAATCATTGCTTTTCACCTACTGAAGATTCATGTTGTTAAACACCCATGTCCTTATCCGCAAACAATTGTGACTCTTTAGGTTAGGTTAGGATAGATAGAACAGGCGGCTGCGGAAGTAATGAAGTAAAAGTAGTGCAGCCTACCCTGGTCCGTCCCCTCGGTCCCTTTTTGATACCTGGGAAAGAAAAGAAAAAGATAGAATAGATAAGATAAGATTATATCAGATAGAAAGTTATTGTGTATGGTCGGCGGTAGTCGCCCCGTATTGGCTGCTGTCCCCGAACCAACCGCTATCCCTGGTAAAGAACGCCAGGTTAGTTAAGCCAATGTTGGCCACATCAGACAGGCTATTCAGTCTACCGATACCAAAGTGCCTGATCCGAATGTCCTCCAGCACCGGGCAAAAGCACAAGAGGTGCTGTACGCTCTCAGTCTCCTCTTCGTCTTGACAGCTTCTGCAGAAGTCGTTCCAAGGCAGTCCCAATCTTTCGGCATGGGCGCCAAATCCACAGTGCGGACCTCGAATGGCCCGGATCAATCTTCGGCCAGATTTTCCGAGTAGTTCCACATCTGGGTTCGTCAGACCATCTAGCCCCTGGATTTCTCCGAGAAAATTCATCTACACAAAATTTGCAAGAGGTACATTGCCCGAGCATCTACTCCAGCACCATTTCTGGCAAGTGCATCAGCAGGACAGTTGCCCGCATTGGTCCCGTGTCCCCTCACCCACGCCAAGGTGATGTTAGATTGCACCGCCATTCAGTTCAAGGATGCCCTGCATTCGCGGACTAGTTGTGATATAGAATATAGATCAGTAATAGACCTGATGGCAGCACGGCTGTTAGTGAATATCCCGATATTCCTGCCGAATATCTTATAATACCGTAGGCAGTTAGACGCCTTGCCTATCGCCAAAAATTCAGCCTGCAGAACACTGCATTCGTCCTGAAGACTTAATGAAATCCGGACTCCTGCCTGTGCAATGTATATGCCTCCACCAACACCAGTTCTCCCCTTAGACCCGTCCGTGTATATCTCCAGGTCATTGGTGGTCTCACAACTTCATTTATATGTCAACTCAAGGGCTTAACCACAACAAAAAGCTTAACAAATAAATTGAAGACTATAGCGCAGTGTCCCGAAACCAAACATAGTCTAACGTAAAAGAAAAGTCAATAATTTTGCCAAGAACTTCTTTACAATTCCCTATCAGTTATTACTTTAAGCCTTGAGAAATGCTTGGCTATCAACATAATTAGTGATCTTACTATTCCTGTCACCTGTTTTACTATAAAACCTGTTGCCTTTAAAGAAACAGATGCCTGAAGCACACTGCACCTATCACATAGTTCGTAGAACAATCTTTTGTTCTTTTCCATGATTTATAATTCGGCTTAGGTACCCATATCCATCTTAGATCAGTCAATAGAAACTGACAGACTACCGGATCCCAACCAACAATCTCTTTCAGGGATTATTAGATGTAGTGCTCTTTAAAAAAACTGATCTCTGTCATTATATAGTTCTTAATAGATCCCTATCGTATACAAAGAGTTTTTCCTAATTTGGGTAGTATTGGAAAATTTTCTTAATTCTGAGTCACATAGTCTGACCAATATTCTTGCCACAATTTTCACCGCAGTTTAATTAATAGCATAAATCAGATAACAACTATCGAATTCCAACCGAATAGGTTTTTAGGGAGTATCTTCGGTAAGGTTTTCTCAAAACTCACCTTAGTGACCGCCTGTACCAATATCCCTTACTTAATACCCTAGTTTGGTCAGTATTCAATTATAAATTATTATAAACTATCCTAAGCCTTACTCATCTAGTGTGATCTTTCTTTCATATGGGTTCATGTATTACGTGAACATTGATGTCTATGGATGTGTAAATAAAAAGAATATTCTGTTCTGGGCAATGAAAAATCCTCAAATTATTTATTAGTTACCTTTGCAACAGTCTGTTGTGCAATTCGGCCATGGAAAATCATTAGATCTTTATTTTTTAAAACTGAAAACGGTAACTGTCAACGGGGATCGATATCGTCATATGATTGCAAAAGTTTTAATGCCACAACTGCATGCTTTGCTTGGTTAACACATGGTATCAACAAAATGGTGTCACATTGCATACAGCTAGGATTACAATGAAATTAATGCAGGGCCTCATTCCATAACAAATTATTTAAAGAAATGGTGATGTTGAGTTGCCTCCACGGCTACCTGATTTAACTGTTCCGGACTTCTTTTTGTTTGGATATCGAAAAAGTTAGTTTTATGCAAACAAACCAGACACGATGAACCAACTTAAGCAAAATATTTGTGATTAAATTAATAAAGTACCGTGTGAAAAGTGTGAGAATGTTATGAAAAATGTGCTCTAAAGGGCCGCGTTTGCGAGGCTAACAGAAGCGGACATTTATCTGATATTGTACTTCATACATAATTGCCGATCTTAATTAAAACATTTAACAATATAGGATCTATTCTTTTTTATTTAAGCAAAAATTATAAACAAACAAGGTAGTATACCTTGCCAGCGGACACCCTGTAGAACAAGCAATGATGGTGTAAGTTTGGACCTTTACATTTGTTTTAAAGCCTCAGCCCTCTTCTATTGAGTTCTTGCATGTATACTTAGTAGATGTTAAAGTCCTTTTAGATCGGTTTTTATGGATTCTTCTTCCACGATAGTTTTCTATCAAGTACCCTAAGATAAATATACTTACATGCTTCAACTTCATTCATTGGAGGTATTGGAAGGAACTTTCCTCTGACCAGAGCTACCACGTTGTTGGAATATGAAAAAGTTTCTCTACCTTAAAAATGAAATTTTTTCAACATTCCGCTGGCAGCTTCTGATGTCCCTTGGCCGATTCTCCACTACAATCTTTCTAATCTCAAGCAACGAGGCTAAGATGTACCTTTCAAAATGTAAAAAGAACAAAAGATCTCGGAATGAAAAACTGAGTACGCAGATTCGCCACATTTGGTCTGTTGATTTCTACGCATATAAAGTTTTTTAATGACCAGAAAATGGTTTCAACACGATGTTTTCAACAGTGTAATTTTCCCAGACCCCAAAGGGATTTATTAAATTACTCCTGCATTACAAAAAATTAATTTTACCCATTTCCACTTTTACTTTTACACATATTTCAATAGAAATTCCATTTTTGAATAATTTTGCATAAATTATACCATTTAGCATTTGAAAAAAAATACCTTTGTTTAAACCATTTATTAAAAGCTTATATGTTGCTTTTGTTTAATGAAGAATTCAAATTAAAAAATTTTTAACAGATTTCTTGCATTGAAGTGTCATATGTTTAAAATTCATTTTTAATTATTTTACATGAATTTGCACTTGCTGGTGCTTTTTCTTTGCTCCTTAACCATATTTAATGAGTTTCTGTTTTTTTCAAAATATCCTGATTTTAAGTAACAAGCTCTTGTTTTTATTTATTCTGATGATTATTTTGTATAAAAAAAACTCCATTTCTAGCCTGGGGGGACCATCTTATGTGCTTGTAAGTTATTATGGATGCATTTTGTTAATGATTTCTTTTCAGTTGCAAGTATGAGTACTGAATACTAAGTACTGTTACGGACTATGTCGAGTGGTTGTAAAATATTTTGTACAATTTTTTGTTAACTCATATTCAATAGGATATATCAAGTGATGGATGAATGAATGGAAACACTTGTTTTGTCATTCATAAACAAAAATTATGCAAAGAAGTGTTTGCCTTTTTTTTGAACTTGTTCAGTTCTGGTTTCCTTATCACTGACTGGTTTCTTAAGAGCCACAAACCCCTTTTTCAATTACATAATGTCTGCGTGTGTTTGTGTGCACTTGTGCATTTTTGTGATTGTCTGTCAATATCATATTTTGTTGCTTTGTATTTATTTGTTGTTGTTGTACTGCATTAAAAGCATTTTTAATAATTCATGTTAATGTTCTTGAGTTGTTTGCAACTGAGTGTTACTCGTTTATTGAATACGTCTGGTAAGTATGTACAAAGGTACCTTAAGTCCTTTGTAAAGTATTCAATTATTACCGATAATCACATACTTTACATCTTCTATTTTTTTAAATGTTTGTTTTTTAGATTTTATAAAAAGAAGCAGAAACAAAAAAAAAAAACAAAAAAAGAACACAAGATGAGGGGGTTATTTTTAAAATATTTTCTTCTTTGGTGATTTTCAACGCATATACATATATTCCGAACATTGGTGAATCGAGAGGCTACAAATATTAATGAGGAAGCGGTTCATGTCGGAAATAAAAATGGACAAAGTCATTGTCACGGGTGCGATCATAGTACTCGCATTTTTGCTTTTAATTCAAGGAAATCAAACATTTATTTAAATAAAAGATAATGGATTTCAAGAATAGTATGTCTTTAATCCTTCAATAGTAAGTAGACATTGAAAGAACACGATTTCTTCTATTTATGAGCACTAAAAGACTGCGACGTGTTTGACCATCTAAATTTGAATTTTGAATAACTCGACTTTAAGAGTGTGTTGTTTTAAATATTTCTGAAATCGAGCTTAATTATTCTAATTTGCATGTTGGTGTAAAATGTTGTTAATAGTATTTGATACTATCAAAACAAAAAACTCGTTTGTTAAGAAAAACTCTTTAAGAGGAATGTGGCGTGTGAGATTTTCTTAAAAACGTCAAAACGAAATGCCAATAGTTTTCTCGGTGACTATTTTAAACTTTTGCCAAATAAGAAAATAAAAAAATTAACCAATGTTTAATTATATGTGTATCAATAATTTTTATTATTTCTTTGACGTCAGTTTTATCATGACCATTTTGTTAAAACAGCTTCAGCGTTTCTGGTTTGTTTGCATTAACCTTGCTTTTCAGGTATCTCCCCAAAAAAAAAGTCCAGAGCCCTCAAATCAGGTGACCTTAGAAACCAATCAACATCACCATTTCTTTAAATAATTTGTTGTGGAAAAAGGTCTCGCAGTATTTCCATTGGCTGTAGGCAATGTGGCACCGTCTTGTTAATACCACATGTTGGGCAAGCTAAAGGCATGTAGTTTTGGAATTAAAAAGTTTTTAATCCTATCATGATATCGCTTCCCATTGAGTAAATGTTACACCGTTTTCAGTTTAAAAAAAGTAAGGTGCAATAATTCCTCCTGACCAAATAGCACTCTGGACTGTCCCTTTTAATGGTTGTAAAAGCGATTGCTGATTTAGTTGATAGTTTTCCATTGCCCAGAACCGAATTGTATGTTTATTTAACACATCTATTTAAATGAAAATGTTCCTAGTCACTCATTATGATTTTTTCATAAAAATCGATTATTGACGTTGATAAAATGTTTTACCGATTAAAACACTTTCGTTTGCGGAATATTTTTCTATAACAAATTTGCCACGTCTCTACTTCACGACTGCCAAATATGAACTGTCAAAACTTACGTTTGATAAAATGGCGGCAAAACAAATTAATGTGCCTTTCTGGCGGGCATCCTGTACTTATACATATACACACACATAAATATTTTTTAAGAAATTTCTTTTAACAAATTTTTTAATCAAATTATCTACATATTTATCCAAAAACTTATTTAAACGTCTCCTTTAGAAAATATTTGACAGCTTAGCTCTGATTGTACATAATTTAAAAAAACACACTTTATTAATATTCCTAGGAGTACTGAAGATCTGTTAAGAGCCATAAATAAATCATTTTAACATAGAAATAACTCATCGAAGGATTATAAAAAACCTAATTTTTTATAAAAATTTCTGGAAAACTGAGAAATTTTCCTTATTTAATTTATCCCCAATAATTTTTTTATGTAAAATATTTCCCATAAATTTTCTTTGAAATTAATTATTTAAATCTATCAAACTATGAACTTGTCAACATAAATTATACTTTTATGCTGATAAACACTTATAACACACCCACTATTTCTAAACAGACACACATACTTATCCATTTACTCTCGGAGTCTGTATTAGATTTTTTTCTTTACATTTTTCAAATTCCACTCACAACAATATTTGCCATTTAACATTTGAGTGCCTGTGCGTAAGTTTAAGACAACAAAATGTATATAAACTATTTTTTGCTGTAATTGGTTTAATTAACTTTAGTAGAAACACTAAAGGAAAAAAAAACTACAGCAAAGCCTGAATGTATGAGCTCCCTCCTCTGCATTGTGCACAACACAATCAGTTACTCATACAAATGCATATATCAGTGCATAGATACTGTTTCTTTAATTTTAATAAAAGTGCTATTCATTTGTCTATAAAAAGTTACAAAAGGCAAAGTATAGAAATATTTATAAATTCCTTAAAAGCGTTTTAAGTATGTGTGTTTCTTACAGTGCACAAGTGCACTACACATATTTACTTGAGAGACAACAAGCCCAACTAACCACCCTACAAGGTTGATGATAACGAAGGACCCATGCTGCTGTCATCACCTTGAATCTTTATGCATTAAATCTGTTTTCTTTTTAGTGTTGGTAGTAAAAGCTTATTTTTCGTTAAAGACTTTGACAACAAATTTGTTAAACTATTTGTAACTTAAGAGAAGAAGACACATCATTTTATTTCCATAACTTAAGCGTAAGTGTAGTAGAGATTAGGTGTGGAAAAATTTTACTTTGAATATGTGTGTTTAAAAATATAATATGATTTAAAAATGCATATAGAAAGTACTTTGCTAAATTTTTATTAATTTTTTTTTTTACAAAAATACCTAAGAAACGGTTAAGGATATTATTCCTCAAAAGTATAGGATTGGAATTTAACTAGGTTTTAACTTATACGTTATTTAAATGCATAAAAGGCATTGGTTGGTTAGTTTTCGTGGTAGTTCGCTATACGCAAACTGTCAAGTAGAATCTAAATGACCCCGTGTAAACAAAACAACACACCACTTGATAGGTGATAGGTCACCTTAAACCATGGTCCAAAGGAAAATGGAGTACTAGACCCACCCTGTCGAATTGATGTATCTCGACAGGTCGTTCAGCCCAATTGCAGATACATCGCCTAGGTTATCCAGTACATGGTGGCCCAGGAATTTGTGCCTCTTCTCAGCTATAGCAGGGCATTCGCAGATAAGATGGAAAACTGTTTCCTCCTTTCCCATGTTCTTGCACCTGCGACAGCGATTGTTGAACGTGAGGCCAAGTCGTTCTGCATGCCTTCCCAGCATCCAATGACCCGTTAGCACTGCCAGCAACTTCGAAATTTGTACGCGATTCCGGTTTATAAGTTGCGTAGTACATCCGACATCGAAAGAGCGCACGTTTGCTTGGCGACCCTACACGTATCCAACCCCCGCCATCTATCGTCAGCAATGCGCAGAAAGAATCTTAAGATGCTGCTCTTAATAGTCTGCAATGGAATTGCGACTATATTTATATTGGAGATATTCAGAGCAGATCCTTTCTTAGCTAGCTTTTCTGCCTGTTCATTACCATGGTAGCCCCTATGCGCAGAAACCCAAATCAGAGCAATGTCAGACATCTGCCCTAGTTTAGACAATTCTATTCTACACTGACTGACCAATAGTGACGTGGTAGTGAATGATCTGAGTGACAGAAGCGCAAGCCGACTGTCGACAAAAATACTGATATTCCCGCAGATATTTCTGTCCTGTAGTAGTTTACAAGCCTCCCGAATGGCAAATATTTCGGCCTGAAATACACTACATTCATCCGGAAGACGAAAAGAGGCACCTACATCCAGCTCTTCTGAGAAGACACCGGATCCAACTTCGCAGTCCAACTTAGAGGCGTCCGTAAAGATCCTAATGTCATAAGATTCCCCAAGGTAACCCTTACACCATTCACCCCTGGAGGGCATAAGAACTTCAAAAGCCCTATTAAGGTCCGTGTAGAGAGGAATATAGTCAGAAGGGAATAAAGAATGGGAGCAGTCCTTGCAGAACTTTCGCAAGCCCATATGGCCTCGATTTCTAACACCCAGTCGATCTAAGCCTTACTGTACTACAAGCAGATATGACCCTAATGTGAAGATCAATAGGAAGAAGATGCAAAATAGTACTCAATACCTCAGAAGGACTAGTTTGCAGTGCACCCGTAATTCCAATACAAGCAGATCTCTGGATTTTATACAGCGGGTCCACTACGCTCCGTAGCAGTCCACCAAACCAGAGATCCATAAGTGGGTAATAAAACGGCATACATTTTATAATAAATTCTATTTATTAAGATTTAAGTTCATTATTAAAATTGTGAAGCTAAGGATGGAATTTTTTTTCTAAACTAAGTAATTCTGATACCAGTCAAATGTAATGCATTTTTGAAACCAGCAACGATTTCTTGTCAGCACTCTTTCTCTTCCTCTTTCTCTTTCTGTTTCTCTTTCTCTTTCGATGCTACTGTAGGTTGAATGTTAATTTGTTTTATATAAACAAACTCTAACTGGAATTTGAATACTGGAATTTTATTCATATTATATATTGCTAAGACCAAACTTAATACATGACATTAATATCGACGAAAGAATAAATCAAGAGGTAACTGATACTAGGAAATCGGTATAGATGGGTCTGATGTGGATTTTACCTGTACTTTTTAGACACCTTGAAGATGATCGAAATATAATTAAAATTTAAAAAAATTAAAACAATTAAGCTGAAAACATAATATTCAGTTTATTTATTAAAAATTATGACCAATAGCCGTTAGCAGCATAAAGCTAGTTTTAATGAAAATTCTTACCTCTGTGTCTTAATCAAATATGTCTTTTATATTGATTTTTTATTGAATTAAAATTTTTTTTTATATATCTGAACATATTTGATTTAAGGCGAATTTAAATTTTATTGCCAAAGCATTTCCTTTAAATCATAAGAGCACCGAGGCGAAAATCTCTTGCGTTGTTTTTTCGTTGTGGAACAGCAACAGTTTTAGGTGTAGTGGTGGTTGGTATTTTTCTAAAATTATGACTTTTAAACTGATGAATATAAGTCGTAGGATAATAGTAAAATCCAATTAGATTCTTAGAAGACAAGCCGAGATGACTTGATCCATAATACCTTGCTCCGCTATTACCATTGCTATTGTATGCTTTGCCCCTTAATTGACGTTTAATATTGTCTAAGAGATTCAATAGTAAAGGAGTTGTCCTGATGAAATAAATTTCTGGGGAAGAAACGTCTACAATTTCTTCAAATACTTCATTTTCTGCCTCGTTAACAGTGCCAGTTCCGTCTTTAGCAGCTAAAGGAGTTTCAGTTTCATTTAAATCAAAATCTTCAGAGTTTTCTGCATCTTCTATAGCTTTTTCAGCTTCATTTTGGGCAGCAATTGCAATAAAAGACAGCCAAGTAAGGAGTGCGAGTGTAGAAATTTTCAACAAGTTCATAGTTGCACGTCTAACTAAAGGAGTACTTCTTTAATTTCAAATGCTGATCTTAAAAATAACGCGCTATTTATAGGAAATTTTTTGGAATTTTTTTTAGCAACAATTGTTAATATTTTTTTTATTTTTTTAGTAGAAAACTATTTACTACAATAGAATTTTAGAATCTATTATATTTCCAAGACCTTTTCTTAATCTTTTGTAGACATTTGCAAATAAGTTGCGAATATTTAGTTTTAAGTTTGAATAATTGAAGTTGTATACATTTAACAAAAACTATTTTAACTGAAGAACGTTTTGTTTTAAATTTAGTTCATTTATTATGGGTAAAAATATGTTTCAAAGTAAATTTTATAAGTCGGAAATTGGAAATTGATATGTTGTTAGGACTTAGAAGGGAGTTATAGGTTTTAAAGTAATTTTTATTTTATTATACCATTCACATAAGTGATAAGGGTATATATAAGCTTGGCACTCCGTTTGTAATTTCTTTAGTATCCATCCAAAGAATATATATTCTTGGTCCTTATAGATTAGAGACCTGAACCAAGTCCTATTCAAGCTAATTCAAGAACCGCATAATTTTCTAATTCTTGTGTTATTGTGTGGTTACACGGTTTAAGTGCTGAAATGTAGAGTAGCTAAGAATAAAGAGTGGTGTCGAGACTGTGGTCGATAAAAAAAATTACTGTGCCTATGGTGTGGCAACAACAACCAAGACTTAAGAGTTATGTTGTTGTTATGTTAACAAATAATAATACACAATGTTGAGTGGGTACATACACAAGCAAACATATACACAAGCAGGCAAATCAATATAAAACTCATGCGTAATTACATTACATTACATACATATGAACATTCAAAATCAACCCCCGTTTTTATAACTATCACACCAGGAACATCCCGCCAACAGTAAAGTTTCGAGACGAATTGAAATGGAAGTGTGCGATCATGATGACTCGATGTTCCGTGGTTGTTTGCTTAATTGTGCTTAACTGTGAATATATTTTTCATTTAAGTTAAGATAAGTAAACAAAAGAGATGGCGAACAATACAACGCAGTACTTAATTTTGTGTGTGCACACGTAAGGTATATGAAATGAATTGAAAATTCGAGATGATGCCTTATTTAGTGTCGTCTTGGGCTGGCCTCTATTATAGATAGGGAAGTCGACTTAGCGATGTACATCTGTCCATGTCATGACTTTTTAAAGTCCCCTTATGTTGCATAGAAACGTAGGTGGAACCAAGTTATCAGATATATCTGCGAAAAAATTGCTTTTGGAATCCAGCAAAATCACCCGATAACTGAGATTTAAGAAATTCCGTTCCAGGAAAGTAATAGGGGATTTAGTTTGGAAGAAAAACTGCTTTAAAATTTGGGTTTTTGTGAATGGCCGTCAACAAATATGGTTGGTAGGTTCAAGGTAGGTCAAAATAATTCATGCGATATTGTTAAACACTATTTTTTTTTTTAAAAATCTTCGATAATATTTTTTTGTTATGTTTACTTAAACCTTTAGAATTTTATTGGTCAAGTCGAGAAGATGATATCGATCACATTAGCGCCTCCCCATTTAATTGCTATACAGGCTCGTTATATGGCATTTTTTATCACTTCGGCGAGACATTTTCGCTAACAGCGAAGATATTCTCAGTAGAACGGGCGCTCCGGGGCCGGACACTCTTGCCACGTTGGTGGCCGAACGGCACTGTGTTTGCGCAGTGGATGCCGGATGTTCAGGGAATTGGCGACGGAATCAGCGCTGCGCCAACACTACAGGCGAAATTTTTGCACAAAAAAATATACACGATTATTCTGTATTCTTGGGGAGCGTAACGCTCCACAGTTGATTCACTTATATTCTATATCTGCCTAATTCACAAATGTCAAAACAGATTTGACGTTGGCCGCCATTTGCAGAAATAAAAGTTTCTTCCAATAGGGTGACTTCTTTTGACCCACCTTGTATTTTCTGTCATGGCATTTATGGGAGTGAAAAGAAATAAAAGGTTTGTTTTTTTCCAAGGCGGTAAAACGTAAAGTTTCAATTCATTTCAAAATTCCATGTCTTCAACTGCAACACGAAAGGCCCTTGAAATTTTGAGAAGCGCATAGAAGGGACAATTTATTCGTTTAATAGAAGTTTTATAGATGTTTTAATTTGAACTGGTTTTCTTATTTCTCGTTGTTTTTTCGTCTTTTTAAAGTCATTTTATCGTTCCTGTGGGTTAATTTTTATTCCTGTAACACTACAACCGAACCTATCCTGTATAAGGAGAGCTTTGTTCATCATCCGGACCCCACACAGCTAAGCTAAAGCGGGTGCACCAGAACACCCAACCGTCTATTTTAACAGTGTTCCTAATTTAGGTGTTGGAGTAAGTTCATTTAATCAGATAGAGAGATCTTATGAACTAATGTTTTTTGGGAATACCCAATTAAAACTTGGCCTTTTGGGTAAACATTGGTAGGGAGGGAACTACAGGCTTGTCAGTGAGAGTTTAACACTTGCTAGCTGGTCATCCAAACCAAAGAAAAAATAAAAGTGCAGTTTTTTACTTGGTTTTATATTTTTTGATTTCTTTTACAACTAGGCAAATTTAAGGTGCAGATTAGATCCCACACAGCTAAGCTAAAGGAGGTGCACCAGTACACCGAACCGTCTGTTTTACCTTCTCACCCTTTATAGGGCCTTTTGATAGGCTACAAGGTCTCCAAATCAAGTATAAGATAATTTGACGGGCAGTTTTTCAAATACTTGTGTTCATTTTTGTTATCAACCCAAATTAAGGGCTTAATAAATTTGTCTGCCTACTTAAAGGTTAAGTAATATTTAAGAATGATCGTTCTGATGTTTATTTGTCATTGTAAGCTACAACCCACAAAAGGGTCCTTGAAGCACATGACTGTCAAAAAAAGATGTTTTTTATTTTTCCAAATTGCCTTAGTTTCAATCTAACAAACAGTGAAAGATGCTTACCTATATTTAGATCTTATTAAATGCTGGTGGCAAAAAATAGCTAAATTACTACCACCTTTAAAACTTTTTCATAAATCCTTATTTTGCAGAAAATCGTAAGTCCAATTACTCTTGCTTTAAATCGTTATTTGAAAATATATAATTATCGTATTCGATATCAGAACCTGGTGAGAGAGAAATGGGTAAAACGGCTTACTGATCATAGGCTTACGGATCAAAACTCCCAGATTCTAAAGGCTGGATTAGCCGAGCGCAACCGTACTGTAATGTATCAGCTGTTGGCTTTTGGCTTATGAGAAGCAATGCAAAAGCTTAGCGAAAAAAAACGTACTGTAACCGCAACGTACCATTCTGTATAAAGCCTTAGTTAGCCGAGCGTTGCTGCAACCGTACTGTAATGTTACGTACTGTAAGCACGTTGGTGCAGTTATAGAATATTTAAAAACGTGACATATGTTTTTGCATTCATAAACAAAATAGCATTAGAAAAGGTATTGTTATACAGGCACTCGTTTGCCTGAACAAGTACAATTAGATTTTCGTCGTCCATTTTATTTTAATTTGCACGAAAACATTAAATTTATAAATTAATTAAAAACTTATTTTATTTGACTAGTTTATTTTTGATTTTGGTATGAAAAATAAACAGCTGTTTAAAAGACAGTGATGGGAATTAAAATTTTTCAAATGGGTTTTCGTTATGAAGAGAAAGTACCTAATGACATTAGAGAATATTTTGTGTCTATTTTTATGTATGGCTATAAATATGTTTTATTTATTATTTGGCATCTACAATTTAAATATAATAACCAAATTATAGTTTATTAAGTATATGTGTATACCTAATAATAGATTTCTATACAATTTAAATCCTTATATATTTTACATTTATTATACACAATATATGTACTAAACGTGTGCGCAAGACGCTTAAAAGTCTCCAGTTGTGCATTTTTTTCAAGCGAAAATAATTATAGTGGTAATTATCTGTTAAGCAAGTATAGCGAAAAAAGACAAAAACAATACTGAAAAAAGCATTATATAAAGTTAAATAATAGACAATATTATCAAGTGTACAAAGAAAATACCTAAATCTTCATAGTTCACAAAACAACATTTCAAAAATGCGTGAAATAAAATAAAAAAAAGAAACACGCAAAGTACTAATGGTTATTTTATCTTTCTTTCGCATATAAAAGTATATAAAAAAAGTACCATGAAAAAGAGCAAAAATACCCTCAAATTATAAAACAAACAAGTAGCCCATCACTGGCATACAAATGTCACGCAACAACGTAAGGAAATTCTATTTCCTATATAACGAAAACCCATTTGAAAAATTTTAACTCCCATCACTGTCTTTTAAACAGCTGTTTATTTTTCATACCAAAATCAAAAATAAACTAGTCAAATAAAATAAGTTTTTAATTAATTTATAAATTTAATGTTTTCGTGCAAATTAAAATAAAAATGGACGACGAAAATCTAATTTTACTTGTTCAGGCAAACGAGTGCCTGTATAACAATACCTTTACTAATGCTATTTTGTTTATGAATGCAAAAACATATGTCACGTTTTTAAATATTCTATAACTGCACCAACGTGCTTAAAGTACGTAACATTACAGTACGGTTGCAGCAACGCTCGGCTAACTAAGGCTTAAGTCGTAGTCATCTTCTTAAGAGTTTCTGAACTGAAAGTTAAACTTTTATGGGCGTTTAACTGCCAATTCATCGGCCTGCAAGACCTTAACATTTGAAGCTTTCAGATTGTGTTCGGTAAAAATAAAAAACTGATGCTGTAGAAGTATGTATTTTTAGGAAAATCGGTGCAACAGAAGCGCTAAAATTATGAGTTTAATTTTTGTAGGCATGACACTGCCTACTTATTACCACTAACATTTTTGGGGTTACAAGCCATTAGTTTGCCTACAAAATTTTACAAAAAGTCTGTAGAAGTACTTATTATAAAATTTTAATTGTTGTAGGCGTGAAACCACGCCTTAGAAAAAAGGTCAAGGTTAAGAAAAGGTACTTACGTTTTTATTTTAATAAAAATCATACCTGCCAGCATAACCGTGGGACAAAGAAACATATAAAAAAACGTTTGTTTTGGTTTTTGTTTTTTTTTTTTAATTTTAAATTTTTTAAATATTTTGACGTGAGCAAAATCGCTACAACCGTTGCTAAGTTAAGCCGGTGTCAGACAAAACCTTGTCGCTTCGCGTAAACTTTCTAACCTTGAGAGAAAAGCGCAATAGTTCATTGTCAAAGCGCGCAAAAAGATGAGAGTTGCCTTACTTTACGCTTTGCGCTGCGTTGAAAGTACTATATGGGCATTTCCATGAATATGTCAACCACGGCTGGAAAAATAAAAGTCATCGCAACTTTTTTTTAAATATACCAAAGAGCAATAAAACACTTAAATTTTATTATGTAAAAGTATTTATAGCTAATTATAATTTTAAAAGAGCAAAAATATCAGATTAAACTGGTAATCTCTTTGATCAATTTCCAGAATTTGAAATTAACTATTTTCACTTAACTAGTGGCTAAATTTAGGTAATTGTAATATTCCAATTATACTTTAAAAATAATGTTACAACATCAAAATTAAAAATTTAGAGTTAGAATAGCGGTATTTTTTATAGTTTGCTTTGAATGATATTCTAATGTCACGTACGTAATGCAAAAACGTTATTTGTCGTCATCATTTGAATTCGACCGGTCGCAAGTATTTAAAAATAAAAGTTTAAAGCAAGCTAAATCTCGCAAACAAATATTGATCGATTTTTTTTTTAAATTTGGTGCAATAAAAATTTTACAGTCTTTCAAAGTTTGTAGCACAATTCAATTTAATACTTTCAAATTCTTTTATAATTATAAATATTTAATTAAGATGGGTAAACATAGCTATGAGACTACAAAGAAATGGAGGGAGGACTTGAAGAAAAACGAAGAACAAATAAATAAATACCGGAAAAAGGAGGCTGAAAGACAGCATATCTATCGAAAAAAGTTCGCAGATGCAGCCAAAAAAGACAAAAAAAATAATCAACGGCGAATTAACACACAATAAGTTTGATGTTTACCATTTTATTACAAAAACTATGCTTGAAATAAGCGAACAATATGAAGATACCTATATCGTCTATATACATATTTTCTGATTGGAGTAGCGCTTAATTTAAAAACAAATTCATTTTAAAAAGTATTCCCTCTTTTGTAAACAAATTTAGCTGCCAACATTTAAAACGGAACTTATTTGCCACATCACATGGTAAAAGTGCAGTTGATGGAGTAGGTGGTACTGTTAAAAGAAAGGTCTGGCAAATTGTAAAAGAAAATAAATTAATCTTGCCAGATGCTTTCTCATTTTATGAATGTGCTCATAAATATGTGGAAGGAGTTAATTTGTTTTATGTTGGTACCGAAGAGATTGAAGGGTTTTCGGCTCATCTCCATGAAAAATGGCAAAATGTCCAGCCCATCCCAAAAATAAGAAAACTTTATTCGTTTCCTTATCGTGATAGTCAGTATATAAATGTGTCTCGAACTGCGTATTCAGTAAAACAAAAAATTAAAATTTAATAATTAAGTGCCAGCGCCCAAGTACATAGTGTATAGTAAAAAATTAAAATAACCTTTTATTGTTTTTATTGCTATTATCACCGAATAAACATTTTTTAATTCTTTTTAAATTTGTTATGTATATGTATATTTAAAAAACCACTTTTTTTTCAGACAAATACTATGAGAGAAAAATCTGTCACATACGGTATGTCACGAACGATATTAAGATTTGTTCATAACAAAATCATCTAAAAATCTTTTTTTATTTAAAAATTATGGACTATCAAGGAAAAATATTTGGCTTGGTGTAAAAACTTAAAGAAAGGAAAAAAACTTTTACAATTCGCAGATTTTCGTATATATGTGCATGCACCTCGACATCACTTCCGTTTTTTGTCACGTACGATATGCACCTTTTTCGCCAGATATTTTGGCCGGCAAGGTTTTCAAAGTCATGATTTTTTTTTAGATTGAAGTACCCTCTAAATGTAACATATTGACAAAACAATTTTTCAGTTACCACTCTTTTTGCAAAATCTACACCACTTTGTAGGCGTACAAATGTCACGTACGATGACATGGAAATGCCCATATGTCATCTTAAATGCCAAAAGGAATCTCTAAAGCACTCGCCATGTAATTTAACTAATATTTATAACTTATTTACGTTAAAAAAAAATGAAATGGGTCAATGAGTATACAAAAGACAGCAATTTCAAAGATATATAAGATTCGGTAGAGCTTAATATAGCGCTCTTATTTGTTTATATGAAGTGTTGAACAAAATATAGAAATTTATTTTATTATGTTAATACAGCTTTTAAAACAGACTTTAAAACAACAAAGAAGTTTAAATATACTTTAATTATTTTCTGTACATAGACTTGTAAACAAAATTTCCAAAATGTGTTTTATTATGTTCACAATTCATTTAACTTATATTTGGGTCTTACTAACAATTGCACAATGGGTTGATTTTAAAAAGCGATAGATTCTTAGAGCTAATATGTGCTTTCGTTTGTGTTATACTAAGCATTATTTAAAAACAAACAAATGCAGTTTTTATGTTTGTCAAAAAAAATCCAAGCAAAAGATATGTCTAGACAGCTATTATATGTTAAATTAAGGACACATGTGGACTTTGTTCTGGCAAACCTAATTAAAAAAGGAGGACTGCTTCACAATAATGTCCAGACATTTATTTAAGTCAAAAATATTGTAGATTGAAGAAGGGGGAAGGGCAATGATATTTATTTTAGAAAGCTGATAATAACTAAAATTCACAAAAAATCAACCGTTTAAAAAAGGGGCGTGGCGCTCCCAGTATAACCAAAAATGCACTAAAAAATACAATGAAAAAATTCTAACCAGGTTTTCCCATTTATTTGAAAGGAGAGGAATCGGCTCCATTCCCAATATCATTATCAAGTTATTTAATAATTAAATTATTTGTTATGGTAACTTTCTTTAAATTAGGAGCAGTGGAATCTTCTATGTGAAATTTGTATTACAAGTCCTTGCCATTATTTATGAGGAAGTCATGAAGTTTAAGTACCCCTATGCAAATTAACTTGTATTCTACACTTGCTTAAAATGGTAAACCCGTATGACATTGGTTTAATATCGATAGGGTTTCCGTTCAAAAGGTCATAAAATAGAAATATAAAGGCAACCTTTAGTAATTTATTATTTATTAGTGTGTTGAATTTTGGAAACAATTACTATATTCTTATATTTTCAAACATGTATACTACTGGACATGAAGTATTTTTTGTGAGTCAAATATTAATCATAGAAGAGATATCAAAGTCACTTTGCCAAAGAAATAAATAGCTCTGGGGAACTATAGTAATAACGTTATTACAAAATGCTTTAATTTTACAACTGTCCTACTTTGGGAGATTTAGATAAAAAAAATATGGGAAACTTATGTTATGAGATAAAAAAAATAACTTTGACATTGCTAAAATATATAGATCTGCTAGAAACAAATTTATAGTAAAACCAGCAATAGCTGATATAAGTTCAGGAATAATTTTAACCTCTTGTTGGTATCCATAGTAAGGTGGGGAAGAAGTGGTTAAGGTAAGTGTTGGTAACAACATTGTGTCAAAATTAGATAATCAAGTCTTACCCCAGGGTAATACAATCTTAAGATTTCTTTGGTTAATGGCTGTTAACTCGAGATATGTACAGCTGGAGAGCAAAGTAAAAGACCTATCTTTTGCAGATACGATTTAGATAATAATACCAGGGCTGTCTCCACATGTCCTCAATGATGTTATATCTCAAATTTTGGATCTACCCAACAACTAATCTTTAGACAATGATTTAACAGTAAACATCGATTAAACCAAACTGGTACTTTTCGCAACTAAGAAAAAGCAGCTACAAAATCCAGATTTTGGACAATGTGTAATTTCTGGGTGTTATTCTCGCATTAAAATTATTTTGAAACCTAAATACCCAGCCCCAGGTAAATATAAATATTCTACTGCGATTGTCGTAAGATGTTTGGCCTAAAATGGGTATTTTGTTCTGGAATAGTTAAGTGCATGTAGACGGCTATTGTACGCTCAATTTTTGCAAATGGATCCTTGGTATCGTGGCCTAAGGGACAGTAGGGTAAACCAGAGAGAAAACAAATCAAAGGTCGTCAGTCCTAAATTACAGACGCACTACACACCATTTCTTCAAAGGCATTGCAAACAATATGCATCTGGTTCTTTAAGATCCACTATAAACGAATGAGGCTTAGGCATTCAAGCTGTGGGAGATCAAGAAAGTACAGCAATGCCCCGAACTTAACATACCCTTAATGGGGGACAAATCTATGTACTACCCATATGGGCTTTGATAAGTTGTTTAAAGGCTTAGTTCCTTTCTGTAGTAAGTGCAGATACCAGGATTTTTATAGTCGCTCTTGGACACACTATGCGGTAGAATATAGGATATTTTAGTTTGGCTTTCTTATATTGTCTTCTTTATGAAAGCAGTGTATTTAAGGCCCAGACCTGTGCTTTCTATGAGGCACGTACGGTGCTGTACAACAGGGATGTTCCCGGGAAAATTTTCATTATTGTTGGCATTTAGGCAGCAGTTCTGTCATTCAGGGTAAGTTTGTTAGTGTGGCAAACTCCATATAAAAAAAGAGGGAAAGCTAAGAGAGTCCAGAACTAAATTTTCTTTTTTCTACAACCTTATGAGTTATTTGACCGTAGGTAAGAGCATAGGAAAAGTCGCTATTAAAAAAAAATGTACCTTATCATGGTGAAATTAATTATCAACTGAACGCTTTCGAAATAGAGTTTTTTCCCCTCTTACAACACAGTTTAAAATATTTTACCACCGTGTTGTCAAACTCTATATATAAAACAGAAAAAAGCAAGAAAGTCAAAAATTCTATCTCAGATACTTTTATGTGATCATTGATCTCACAGTAGATTCAATTTTGTATTTGCTTTCAGCAGCATGATTTAACGTAAAATTTTTTGGGAAAAAACTTTATGCTCAAATTTTGTTTCATCATTTGATCTGGTATAATTTGTAAATTATTTCATGCCCTTAATTGCTTTAATATTAAAAAAGAATCAAAGGTATATTCACAGTTTTTTTTTGTAATCTTAAGAACGCAATTTAAATTAAATTTCTTGCTCTATAGGCAAAGAAGCTACAAAAAAGTCCTTGATGGTACCAAATTATGTATTTTACCCCTTAGGGTACAAAATTTCAAAAAGTGCCAGGCGCAAGTCCGCTGGTCGTCTTTCTCAGTAAAATACGAAATTTTTAAATTTCCATCGTCTATAGATATCCAAATTTCAAAAGCCTGCCTCTAACGCGCTAGGGGTGGGCAATGATTAATCAATCAGTCAGGCAGTCAGTTAGTCATTAACGCTCTTCTTTTATATACTTATACATATATAAATATATATATAGGTTTGATTCAGGTACTTGAAGGGCTTTAGCAGACGCTAATCTGTCGAGTGGCATGATTATATAAAAAAGTGATAGTTCTACACCATTTCCAATTGTATTTCAGAACTTTCTAATTGTATTTCAGAAATTTCTAATTCAATTTCAGAAATTTCTAATTCAATTTCAGAAATTTCTAATTCAATTTCAGAAATTTCTAATTCAATTTCAGAAATTTCTAATTCAATTTCAGAAATTTCTAATTCAATTTCAGAACTTTCTAATTGTATTTCAGAAATTTCTAATTCAATTTCAGAAATTTCTATTTGTATTTCAGAATTTTCTATTTGTATTTCAGAATTTTCTAATTGTATTTCAGAATTTTCCATTTGTATTTCAGAAATTTCTATTTGTATTTCAGAATTTTTCATTTGAAATTCAAATAGAAATTTCTGAAATACAAATGGAAAATTCTGAAATACAATTAGAAAATTCTGAAATACAAATAGAAAATTCTGAAATACAAATAAAAAATTCTGAAATACACTTAGAAAATTCTGAAATACAAATAGAAAATTCTGAAATACAAATAGAAATTTCTGAAATTGAATTAGAAATTTCTGAAATTGAATTAGAAATTTCTGAAATTGAATTAGAAATTTCTGAAATTGAATTAGAAATTTCTGAAATTGAATTAGAAATTTCTGAAATTGAATTAGAAATTTCTGAAATACAATTAGAAAGTTCTGAAATACAATTGGAAATGGTGTAGAACATTCTTGGCAGCTGTTAAGCAGAGCCAACTACCATTATATCTAACAACCCAACCATAACTTGCTTACTTGGGAAAAATTTTTTTTAATAAAGAAATATTTAAAATTTTTTAATTAATTTTTTCGAAACATGTGTTGACAAGCTTAGCTTAAAATCATTTACAGAAAAACTTTTTGAAGGTCTTAGCAAACCATGCTGCAAGCATCTGCATTGCTTGCCACCTTTACATATCATCTATTGAGGATTTGTATGTCAAAGTGTATCTCTAACTTATGGGTTGTATTTGTTATACCCACATCACATACGTGATAGTTGTATTATGCGTTTGTGCAGTAATGGTTTGAGACATACATTTAAGAATGCCGAACGACTCAGAAATACTTCTTGTGTCTGTCCCTCTGTCCGTATGTCTGGCTGAGTACCCATGTATTTTTGTGAACACGATACAGGCCTCCATTTTGCAGATATTTTAATAATATTTGGCAAAGACAAATATTTTTTGTGGCTCTAAAACAAAGTTTATTATTTTTAAATAATCATCGGTCCCTTTGCTTACATAGCCACCATAAAAAATCCTCCCAGATTAAGCATTTTGGACTATAAACTGCTCAAATATTACTTAATCTTCTCAAATTTTTTACTTACGTTAATCTTTGTGCCACCAACTATTAAATTGAATGAAAAATTTTTCTAAAGCCCTAATAAAAGGGGTGTAGGGTATAATATGATAGGGCTTGACTGACCAAAATTCTTTGCTGTTTTTGTTGTTGCAGTTAAAGCAACTGTTGCTTTTGCTGCTGTTATAGTTGTAAGTAGGGCGTTAAATTTTATATAACATGCGGCTTGAAAAAAGTTTATTCCCTCTTTTTATTTCATCTTTCTTTAAAACTTAGGATTTTTGGTTTTTGTGTTTTGCTGACAACGAGAGTGGCATTAGAAATAGAAAAATTATTTATAATTTATTAAAAAACCTTAAGACGTTAACTTAAATTTAATGTTGAAACGCTAAACTGCTTCTTTCCTTCTACTTATTAGGTCTACTTTTTATTGAATTTTCGTTTAAAATTTTAGTTTCTTGTTTTAAGGGAACTTCTCTACCGACCACCTTTCAACTAATGTTAGAATTGCTTAACTGTGTATATTGCATTTGCATTAAGCAATCTTGGGGACTATGTTTTCGCTATAACTATATGACTAGAGCTGCTGTTCAATTTGATTTTCTATTCTTAAACCTCCAGAGATTTTTTTCTTTTAAAAACATGTTTAGGGATATTGTTTAAATATCCAGCTAACCATAACATGGCGCTCTTTTTTTCTATATTTTTCTTATAAAATTTCTAAAACATTTTTTTTCTGCTGCCGTTTGTTTGTTTGTAACGCATGAGCTGCTCGATTTAAATGGGGTTTCCATAGTAAACACAACATTATCATTAGAAAAATTTGCTGCCTTGAAAAAAATAAGCTAAAACAGCAAAACCTAAGTAAAATGTGCAGCTACAAGAAGCTTTTAAAAATGTAGCAAAATGTAACAACTGGATGCATGTAAATATTGTGGTAAAAGCAAAAAAGTACAAAAAAAACAGAAAAAAAAGACAAAAAGGAAAAAATAAAATATAGCCTGGATTTTCAAATACTTTTAGCCATAATTGTGAAAAACATGAACCAAAACTAAAAAAAAAACATTCTTGCATACTCTGTTACTATATGCAAATTATTAAGGGAAATTAAACATCTCGTGTAAAAACATTTTAACATCAGATGGGTGGGTTTGTTTTCCTCCGTAAATCTCCATTAAACCAACTGTAAAAACGAACAGCACAATCATTTTATTAGAATAAATTATTATTTAGGTAGAATGCCTTTAGTTGTTACTACCTACCTATTGCTAGAAAAAAAAGTCGATTAAAAAAATCGTAAAAAAAAAATATTAAATTCTTAGTTTTTCTTAGAAAATTTTTTGCGGTTGAAAACAAATCTGTAAACATAAGCCATATATATAACGCTTTTCTTCAGCTGCATAAGAGCTATCGAAAACTATGATTTGACAGCTGAGAACGTCAAAATGTATTGACTTTTTTTAATAGCATTTGTCAAGTCATACTGATTTCTTGGAAGGTTTAACATTAAAAATGCAACGAAAAAATTAATCAAATCCCAAAACTCATGGAGTATTTCATCCATTTTATGGTTAATATAGCTTGGAGTAAAAAAAACCTTTAACCGTTGAAGAATCATTATTGTTTTCTTTAAAATTGACAAATTTTTGCGGTTCTTATATTTCGAAATTGTCGAGATGACGAGTTCTTTTGATCTCTAATTAGTAAACTTTTGTTTTAAAATATAATTCAACTAAGCTTTAGCAAGTAGGTGTCAGAAAAATAGGTGATGGCAACTAGGAAAGAGAGTGAATTATTGGCGGTGATTTGATTTAAAATTCTAAAGATTAGGTTAGGTAAGGTCACGAAGGCTAGAGGCGAGCCACCTTCACCTGGACGCCCATTGTTAATTCTTTCAAAAGAGTCAAGAGAAAAAATAAAAAAGATTAAAAACAAGCATTCCATAGGTGAAAGAAAAACAGAGCAAGATTTTCGTCCGCAAAAATTCATAGAAAGTCGGTAGTCTTAGGTGCTGAATCACCTATTTACCCAGCCACCCACCAACCCCTTGATTAAGCCTGTGATGCTTCCCACCTCACAGCCAGGGATCTTACAAAAACCATCTAAGAAGCGCCCTTCTAACCACCTTTATCGGTGGATCTGCAGCCCAGGCCAGTGGCAGACAAATGTTCTACCCTATCTATCTCCTCCTCATCCCCGCATACCCTGGAGAAATCGGGAATATTTTTGTCCCATTTATTCGTCATACATCCCACACCGCAGTGCTCTTTGAGAGTGCCAATAATGCACCTCAAAACCCCCTGATCTCCTTGAGCAGCAGGCCAGAACCCATCCTGTGCAGTCTGGGCCATACAACCCTAGAGATCCTGCAATCAGCCCTGTCCCTCCAGGTCCACTTTTTCCATTATCTAAGTCCCTAGCAGCCCATAGTAGAAACCTAGTGGTGGCCTCACCGACTTACAATTAAGTTCATTGTCCCGTGCCAATTCCTTCCTTGCCAGTCCATCGGCAATCTCAGTGCCGGAAACGTCACAATGACCCGGAACCCAAAAGAGTCTAACCCTACGTGTTACCATTATTGCCCTAAGAGCACGTCTGCAGGCGCGCCGTGAGTCTAGACCTGTCATAATGTCCCTCTAGAGCCTTAAGCATGCCCTGACTATCCACGTAGATTGTCACCCCCCTCTCCCATCCACATGTTCCTATCAACTCCGCACCCTTCATCACCGCCAGAATTTCAGCCTGGAAAACGCTGCACGGAAGTCTGTGGGATATTCCTACCCCCATTTTCATTATATAGACAGCAGCCACAGTGCCTACCTCTTTCTTCGATCCATCACTAAAGACTGCATACCCCTTATGCAGCTTCCTTGATCCCTTCCATGCCTCCCTATTCGAAAGTCAAGTTTCGCTACCAAATGGTCCGTCGCATCTGATCTAAAAATCATACCTATTAAGCTTTTCCCATAATATGTACTATGCGGTTAAAAAACGAATATTACTTTTTAATGCGTGAGGCCGCTAACTGGCCATTTGACTACAGATGTTTTTTTTTTGAAAAACGCGTATAACGCTCGAAATTCAAAGCCAAAGAAACAAGTTTATTGTGAGAGCACATCCCCTTATAGTTTCGATATAACAGTTAAACACATCTCAAACTATGACAATATTAAAATAAATCCATAGGGTTAAATACCCATAGGGTTAAATACCCCCTTTCCGATCAGTACATAAGCTTGTTCCTGTATGCTCTCAAGTAGCTCCGAAATCGACAAGATTTGGACAACCAACCCAACGTGAGGGTTGCATTTCGTTTTTGATTCGATATACATAGATACCATAAATACTGGGAACAGCAGACTCTTGGATGCTTATTTCGTCCTTCGAATTTTATGTTCTAATAAGCAGATATCATATTACATTTTGATGCCCAGCAACAGCTTCTGTCTCCCCAAGACTTACGCTATCCATTTATACAGACGTACAGCATGGATTTTAGTCCCCTTTAACCAACCCATCAGAGCTATAGCAGAATAGACTAAGATCCAAAAGGTACAAAAGGCACACAATTGGAGTAAGTAAAACTGGAAGCCTAAGGCAAATGCCAATGTTGGCGATTAGAAATAATTCTACGAAGGGTAGGTTTAAGAAGGTACCGCGACTATCATTTTCACAGCATTTAATGAAAGTATTACGCTCATTGCTTCTAAAAAAGGTACAACCAAGCTATTCTCCAAAACAGACGGACAACGAATGGGAGTGGGACTTAATTTTCCTCCCTCGGCTTAGCCCTTAACATTACAGAAGGATCAGGAGAATTTAAAGTCCCTTTTAAAATGAGAAATTTTTACGAAGAAACTTTAGCCTGAGGCAAAAAGAAATAACGGCAAGGCCAATGTGGGTGGGAAAATCTTTATCATCAACTTCCCACCTGGCGCCTTCTACAGATAAAACCGTCACGACCTAAATAACTTTCAAATACAAAAATGCTAGCGAGGCAGATCAAATTCAAATGAAACTAACGGGAAGAAGCCACACTTTCGTGGCTCAGAAAACTGTCACGAGTTGCAATGATTGACCGGTGTATTGTCAATGGCAAATTCTATCCTGCACATTGGTTACAACTTGAAGATATGTTCATGGAAGCAATGCTTTCAGATAGGTGGAGTAACGGCAATGTGCTCTTTGATGAAGCCTCATGGCAAAGAGTTGTTAAGGTCGTTGGATGCGCTAATATGGTATCCTTTGATTTTTTCAATTCGCAGTAAAAGTTACAGGTAAAGTTTCGCAAGTGGCTTGAGTTGAGATGAAAACAAAAGCTGCCATTGCACTTAGACCGAAAATTTTGCTGTTGGTTCCACTTCCAGTAGATGAGAAAAACAAGATACTAAAAGCATGAGAAGCATGACGCTGGTTTTCGCGCAGACAATTGGGTTATTGAATTATTCACCATGTATGAGAGGAACGGCGGTCTGAATTTGAGAGTAAACATCGAGGAGGAATTCAACATATTTCTGAGGAATTGTGAAGAACGGGTAAGATAAGATCTTAGGCCCATTCGGTTTCGCCTACTTTAATCCTCTAAAAGAAAGAATTTTAGAAAGGTTCGCATTGTGCAAATTACTTTGCACTACTGCTAGTCTGTTTTATATAAACTTATGCTTCCCTTCACAAAATATCAGCTAAACATTGCCCTAATTCAGAAACCAAAATTGAAAAGGCATCAAGGCGTCCATTATCCTGGCACTTGTCTATATGTCTTGTGACCAGCCCGATCCCCTAAATACTGCTATTCGTAAACTGGTAGGCAATGCCTTGCACGGGAACGATATGATCCATAGATGCGACACTAGTGTTCATCACTTAAATGAAGTAGCAGGGACATCAATGAAAGAAGGCAGTACAATGAACGACATGTTGTCACTGGGTGGTGTGATGCACCACCCCTGGTATGCATTACTAACCCTTCTTACCTACCTTCTTAGGTCGACAATAAAAAGTGGTCATTGATACCTCAGTCGCGTATAGAAGCAAGTATTACATGGCATTGTCTAAGTAGTGAAAAGATTTTTTTTGTTAAATATTTGTATTAAATAATTAATGAAGGGTACTTTACATCCATTATGGCCGTATAAAACATTCAAAGTTGTCGCACAACTAATTAAAATTAAGATGAAACTGACCAAAGATATGATAAAATAACCACAACATTAAGTTGTTCATTATAATAAAAGACTTATAACGCATGTGTATCTGTATATGTATGTATGTGTTCTTGATATCATATGCAGATACACAATAATTTAAATTGTTTAATTAATTAAGCGTAAACATGAAACGTTAAAAAGGTCATATGCAATTATTTAATTGAGAAAAAATTAAAAACTAAGTCAATTGTGGGAAATTAAAATATATAAAAAGGATTACTTAAAATAAAATTTCAGAAAAAAATACGTACATATTCAACTCTGCATACATATATATATGTTTTTTATTTTATTCCTTCAAAGAGCATAGGGCCATAATTCTGAATGCCATCAGAATAAAAACATAAAAAAAAACTTGATTTCAACACAATTAGTTATTATAACATTGATGGAATTCCTTTTAACTACTATAGGTAATATCTGAAAGTGGTTAGAACAAAAAATTTGCTGCTAAGGATTTTTTTCGAATAAAACAATTTCCTTGCAGCACAAATTGTTTTTTAGTGCTGATGTAAAATATAACAGCCAAAAGTTAATTGCATAAACAATTTTAAAGATAATGGGATTGCATATAGATATCTAGGAACTGTCTGGCCAACTGTCACATTCATTATCACACAGCTTAAACACGTAAAGCTAGAGACAATATAGACTGCGGGTACTTCTCTCGAAGGACCAATTAAGCAAGACATGATTTCGGAAAATTATATCCAAAGAAGATTTAAGTTGGACGAAAAGGGAACGAAATGCGAAAATCGTCTAAAATATACACTATTCCCTGCAGAAATCAAGACTACTCCTTACACGCGTGTAAAGAGTAATCCACAAGGACCAAGACTAGTCCAAAAGTAATCCAAAAATATGGGAAAACATGCTCAATTTAACTTTACGATGATCTAGGAGAGGACTATGTAATCCAAAAAAAACATTACGTCAGAGTAGGCCCAAAACTAGTCCAAGTAATTACTCTACACTAAATAAAACATGGCGTAACAGTGTTACCATAGTTGTATTTTTTTTAAATCATGTATTGCGAGTAAAAAAGCTCCTGGCGTTGATAATATAAGCAACAAAATGCTCTTAGAGCTACCTTTTACGGCAAAAAGAATAATTCTTTTTATTTTTAACGCAATAATTCGGCTTGAACATTTCCCGCCTATATGGAAAATTGTCTTAGTAAAGATGATTCCTAAGCCTGGCAAAGATCCTTCAAAGGTAGAGTCTTATAGGCCTATAAGTTTGTTACCCACAATGTCAAAATTGTTCGAAAAATTGCTTAAGAACAAGCTGACTCCGATCCTGAATGAAAACAACTGCATTCCAGATCATCAATTTGGTTTTAGAAGTCAACATAGCACAATCGAACAAACTCACAGACTGGTGCAGGTTATAAGAAAAACCTTTGAGGAAAAGAAGTACTGCTCCGCGCTTTTCATTGATGTCTCTCAAGCTTTCGATAAAGTATGGCACGAAGGTCTGTTAAACAAACTAAAGATACACCTTCCAGCTAATATTTTCAACCTTTTAGAAAAATACATAACCGGTCGACAATTTATAATCAAAGAGGGAAACCAAATAAGTTCTTTTCAAACAATAGGGGCTGGTGTACCTCAAGGAAGTATACTAGGTCCAGTTCTTTACTTGCTTTACACAGCAGATATGCCAACCAATAGTTTTAAACACACGTCGACATTTGCTGATGATACTGCTTTTCTAAGTATTCATAAAGACCCTAAAGAGGCTTCGTGCCAATTGCAGCAACACGTAACCCAAGTTAAAAAAGGGGCAAACTTATGGGGAATAAAAATAAATGAACAAAAATGTACCCACGTAACTTTTACTTTACGCAAAGAAACGTGCTCTCCAATTCTTATTAACAACCATATGGTGCCTCAACGAACCGAGACAAAATATCTTGGTATTCACCTAGACCGCCGCCTCACATGGAAGCCTCATATAGATGCGAAGTTGACGCAAATGAAACTTAAAGCTACACAAATTCATTGGCTAATCGGCAGAAACTCTGTGCTTCGTCTTGATTGTAAACTTCTACTCTACAAATCGATTTTGAAACCAATTTGGTGCTACGGTATACAATTATGGGGCACTGCTTCCGCATCCAACATAGAAAAAATTTAACGCAGGCAAAACAAAATCCTAAGAATGATAACTGGTGCTCCTTGGTATGTTAAAAACAGCAACATCCACAAGGATCTACAAGTTCCACTAGTTAAATGCGAAATCCTGCACTATGTGGACAAGTATTTAAATAAGCTGGAAGCTCACCCAAATCCGCTCGCCCGAAACATCCTGCAACATAGTGGGCACACCCGCCTGAAAAGGAGGGATACTATTGCGCTTATATGAAGCTTGATAATTAATATGAAAACTTAAATTTTAGTCTGGCACTGGCTGGACTTATATTAACTACCTAGTTTTAAGATTTGAACACTTATTTTTAGTTATGAAAAAAAAAAAAAAAAATAAATGTATTGCGAGTATTGCCAAATATCTTTTTTTTTTGTCATCATGTTCCATGTTTGCATTACATCTGACCTATTGTAACTACTCGTTTTTACTCTAAACGAATCATGTACTCCAATAATTTCTGCAGGGTTAAAACAAAAACGGAAAAATTGTCGCGTTTTACACAAAAAAAGGAATCTGTTAAAACAAAATTGTTTTTAGTGTCTAATTCACTTTGTAACTTCTAAATAAATAAATTAAAACCATAGTTCAAATTGCATTCGACTCATCGGCCTCAAAAAAATAAATATGCCTAGGGTAATTTTTTTAAATATTTTGGTCCCTAAAAGGTAGAAAATAGGGATCAATTTTTTTTACTTGTATTTTTTGTAACTTCCAAGCCAATAAGGGTTAAAACATAATTCACTTTTCATTCACCAGGTTTTATAAGTACACGCATATTATGGTTTTGGTACTTTCTCAAATTTTCTTAGGCTTCTACGGGAAGATAAATGGTAGGGATAATATATTGGTACTTTTTTGATTCTATGTACCATTTTTAAGTTAATACAGTTAGAAGCAATTCAAATTATGTTACACAAGTTAAAAATATAAAAGAATGTAGACCGCTGGCACTGGCATTTTAAGGTATTTTTTGTACTTTCTTAGCCAGTAAACTTAAAGCATAATTAAAATTAAGTCCGAAAGGCCTTAAAAAATATATGATATTTTTAAAGGTACGTTTTAAAAGTCTCGGCCATTTTCGGGTAGAAAAAGTTATTGGTACTTTTTTTTTAAATTCTAGAACCAACGCTTAAGAGAAACAGAAAAAAATTTTGTTTTAGTACTTTTTTGCATTTTTTGAGACTTGAATATAGAAATACTTTTAAAAGAAAGGGCTGTTACCGTCGGTAATGGAGAGAAGTCAACTAACAGGAAAAAAAATATTTTTTTTTTTAATTTTGAACTGAAAATGTATAGCCATAGCGGTGTCAAAAGTACGGCGAGTATAGTTTTTCTTAAATCAAGTATGAAATTTCTTACTCCAAGTAAAATTTTTTAAGTACGAATTTCTTACTTTCAGCCACAATCAAGCCAAAATAGGATTGATTTAAGTTCGGAACCGTACTTGATGTAAGCGTGAAAAAGATTGATTTAAGCCGTAAACGGGATTATTTCGAAAATGAAATGTCATTTTTTTGACTTATAGAGCTTTACTAAAGAAGAAGAATTTTATATTTTTTTATTATTTTATAGATACATCAAATTTAAAATTTAAAAATTAAATTTTTTGTATTTACCGAAGCTGAGATTCGAACCAGGGACTTTTGCACTGCAGCACAAGCGCATTACCTCTAGGCCACCGAGACACTTTGTTTTCAAGTGTAAAATAATATATTAAACCAACAATCTTTTTTTTGTTTGATATGTTGAATCAATCCGAAAAGGCTTGATTTAAGAAAATGTAAGTACGGATCGTACTTAAAAATTTCAAGAAAGATTTTGGATAAATTCAAGAATAAAACTCTTGATTTTAAAAAGCGGGTTTTCTTTCTGTGTATATGTCCAGAAATATTAAACTAGTGATTCTTGACCCAATATAAGGTGGAAGATTAATTAACCCTTTTCCTGTACTTCAAAAATAAAACACATTTAACATTAGTGGGTCAATTTTGCCCAATATGAAAAATTCACAAAACTTTAATTTTTTATTAGTTTTTTTGCACTCATGGCATGTTATTTGTATTTCGGAATGAGGCCTATATACAAATTTATTACGACATTTATTGAATATTTCGTGCCAAAAACCGATTTGGGCAAAAAAAGCAACTTCTCATTTGGAAATTTTTATCCTTGAGCGGGTAGCTAATTTATTTTGAGCGCTGGTGATATATGCTTTAGCATAACTGCCATGTGGTAAACTTGTTTTTGGTGGCAAAAATGTTTTGTTTTTTCGCACAGTGCCAAACAATGTTATATTGCGTTTTAGAAATTCAATACCTAGTTCAATTTTTTTTTTGCCAGTATACATGTAGTGACCATGCATAGCTAGTTGCGATGCAGATCGCATAGTGCCAATATTTGAATGTTTTTTTTACTGGTTTTGATGGTTTGTACTGCTTGAATGGGCAACGTCCTCGAAATATAACTAGTTGCTCGTCCACAGTGACACATTCCCCAGAATTAAAAATTTTCCACAAGTTTGCATCCCAACGACTCCAAAAATCTCTACTAGAAGCAAGCCTATCGCGAGCGCGTCTTTCGTTTCTACCAGAGCTGTTATCAAACCGAAGCTCTCGCGATATATTTTGATACCTTCGCAATCCCCTTATTGATTTGAATTAAGATTAACCTCTACGATCATATCCCATAATGACTACAGAGCCTCACCGTGCGAAAGGTACACACCAGCCAACAAAACAAGTCCAAAACGAGCTTCTGTAGTTATATCATCTTCTGGAATCCAAATATTTTCGAATATTGATTGGCATAAATGCAACTGTTGAAACTTTATAAAATTTATTATAAATACCCTGTATATTAGTCATTTCGATAATTATTTTCATTATTTTGCTTTGAATAAGCAGCAGAAACAATGATTTTATGCCATTTGTTCTGGAAAAAGCATAACCCGTTGGACTAAGAGCAAGGAGAGAATATCCATCACTTCTTCCAAACTTCTTTATTGCTGACATTTCTGACCATAAATATTTCCAATTTTTTGAAGTATATGTTATAGCTTCAGTTTCGCCTTCGTTTGAGCTTGATGATACATTGGGATCATAAATATATCCAACTTCAGAGACGATATCTTCTTCGTCCTCACTTGACGTATCATTCGGAGTTTCCTCTTCTAAATTAGACTCCTTAAGGAAAGCTCCAATTTCTTCAGGTTTAATTATTTCAAAATTATGTATGTTTGTATATTCACTTGCAAAACACAACCACGAATAATAAAAGTAATTCAGTAGAAAAATATTTCTGTTGCTCTTGCGCAGTTACAAAAATAAAGAATGCAGTTGTTTTGTTGTTCTGTGTTGTCGCTGTTTATTTTCACGTTATAAATAAAAAATTCTTTTATTACGCAGGTGGCTTTACACTGTTTAAAAGAGCTTTCGTGCATTGGGCAAATTTGACCCACATAAACCATATGTGTAATTTTTTTTACACAGGCTATGCGAAAAGAAGTAGAAACTTTATATTTCATATTTAAGCACTGTACAATAAATATATAAATGTACAAAATTTTTGTAAAAATCCGTCCAGTGGGTATGAAAATATTGAGCATAAAAAGCAGTTTGGGCAAATTTGACCCACGAATACAGGATAAGGGTTAAGTAGCCACAACGTAAAATTTTCACTGTTTGGTTTCCTTTTTTTGTCAGAAGCCAATTAAGGGGACAAAAGGGATTTTTATAAAGTTTTTTATACGCTTTTGCATATTTTAAGACAAAGATGTTAGAAATATGAAACAAAGAATGTGAACCCATATTAAAGAAGTACACAGGTAAGAAAAAAGTATTTTTTTATTCTTTCTTTTTTTGCTTATTTTGGTTTGACAACTTTTGGTACCTCCAGCAATTTTTGACATTACAAATATGAATATCTTCAGATTGAGACTAAATACCAATAAGAAGGTCAATAGGTATTTTTTTCTTACATTTTTGCAAATATAAATATGCAGTTTGATTATGACTATAGAAATATTAAATTAAACGCTTTTAACCAGGATTGAGGCCAGAAGTCAACCATCTGGACAATAAGTACTTTTCAGCATTAGTTTTTGTTTCATTTAGTTGTTTTGCATGGCTTTCAGATTTTGATTCTATTATTGTTAAAAAAGTATTTCTTTAATTTTTATTAATTTTTTTTATGTTAAAAACTGAAAATAAGATTGTAAAAAAGTTAAGCAAATATTATTTTTTTTTGATCATATTACGTAAAACTGCGCTTACGAAGTTGCAGGTTAATTAAGAGTATAATACTGTATATATATATGCAAACAACATCTAGTAACAATTATTTTTGCAAATATTAAACAACCAGCCAGCAGCTATGAAAAACGTATTTTTAAAATCTCAGTGTCATTTATGTATAATATTTGATATCAACTTTTATTTAATACTGTATTGACTTTTTGCCTGGTTTTGTAAAATATTATTATTGGTGAAATAAAAGTTTGCCAACAACGAATATTGTTGTAAAACTATTGAAAATGTTGTCATCATAACAATTGGATAATGCAAAACATACACGACAATAACAAAAAAGTTGTATTTGTTTACTGTGCATGCACACATACAAACAAATGCATCTTTTTGAGACCCCGCAGTCACTGGAACCAGGTTTTTTCGACAGTTTGTTTGCTTTTGAAAATTATTTTTGCTTATTAAAATTATTTATATAAATGTGTTTGTTTCATACCCTTTATATAAGTAGTTATAGAGAACAGGCAGCCATTAAGGGAAAGGATCTAGCTCATTGGGTCCACCTAATTTGTTCCCTTGTTGTCAACTGGAGAGGCAGGAATAAAAGGTGGAGATAGACAGAAAGAAAACCTCAAGAGATAAGAACTAAAGAAAGGAATAATGCTGCAGATTGACAGGTATTTAATACAGAACTTTTTTTTTTCTCAAGTCGAATGCTCAAAAGATTTCCAAGCACTTCTAAATAAAACCACTCTCGAAAGAAAAAAATCACCCTCTTTAATCACTGATACTAAAAGTGATTTTGAGGAAAATAGCTCTTAACCTGGGGTCACATTTCTAACATGTGACGTTTGATGTATAATATGTAAAATATATTCACATTTGCGTTTCCTATAATTTTTTACAAAAATAGGTTGGGAAAAAAACGCAATGGATTTTCTCCATGTCTATTATCATCCTGAAAAGTCGTATTACTTACTTCGCAGTGATACCATACTCAGCAATTGCTTGCAATTATCTTAACGATGGGGGTGCATTTGTAGTCTACAAACTGATGGAATGTAACAATCTGTTTTAATGGATTTTTTCCAGGATTTATCGCCGCATGTATATCTCCTCGGTAGTGGAACTGCTATGTTTAAAGTTGCATTTACACGCAATATACTGAATAGTATTTTGTCACCAATGCGAAGCAGACTTACTCCTCTGTGGTTGGCACATAATTTCTTGTCTCTTCTTTTGTACGCGGGAGATAAAATGCTGATGTTCCATCATATGCTAATGTTCCCTAATCATCGGGTATCAGATCTTCTAGTCAAATTGTACAAACAAGCTTCTGTTAAGGCCTTGCCAGCCTATGGCCTCCGGTCTTAAAACAGTTAAGATGACAACCGGCTTCCACAACCTTATTATTTTTAGCCGTGATACTATTTTTTGTCGCATTCTCGTTTGACGATATAGGAAATTATATCTTCCTCCCCGCTACCACCGGGCACCAATAGTTAAAAATTTGGATCTGAAAGGGTATTATGTTGCAGTGTTAAGTGGGAATGAAAAGAAAATTGTTCTGAGTTCACCTTTAGTTATAACGATTAGTTTGAAATATATTTCTAAATGAACTTAATCATTACAGTCTACCCGTCTGTGTGGCTGGTTTTCCAAATGTCCTTGTAATCAAAGTATAGGCACATCCTGGCACTTTATATCCAAAAACAAGTGTGGCTTAGGGTATCACAAATCGATAGACTATATGATAGACTATAGCTTTTCTACTTGTTGTTTTTGGGTCCGTCAAGATAAAAATTCTCAGATTAAAATTCTTCATATATGTTTTATAAAAGTTTGGACCATCCACTAAAAGGGTCAAGCGCTTGCACATACAAATTTAATTGAAAAAGTTTTGAGAAGAACTGCAGGTTAAAATAAAAGCAAATGTATAGTTGAATGTTGACACTTGTGTAATAATTCGTAGATATTTGGTTAAACTTATCGTTTGCAATAGGATTATTAGCATGTAAAACATTATCGAATTTTTAATATGCTATAAATCTAAAATGTACATTAAATTAGACAAGAACTAAAAATTTTTTCAACCAGATATAGTTTAATATTATTTCAACGGGTGTCTCCCTAATGTAATTTTTTCAATGTGAATAATAAAGCTGCATTAAAGTAATTAATTGTTTAAGAAAAGTTATTGCAAATTTATCCTTTAAATCTATTGTTAATCCCATTTTTAAAATTTTTAAATAGCACGTTTCTCCAACACCAAATAAAATGTTTGAATATTTTCCCATTTACTTTTCGGTGTTTTGTTATTGGAAAGCAAAAACACCATCGTTAAACATAATGTTAAAAAAGCCACAGATTAATTAAATTAATTGTGCAGATTACAAACAATGAAAAAAACTTTTCAAAATATCAGCAAATATAGATTTGTACACAAACAAATTTGTATCCCACAACTTTTATTAATATACAGAGTGGGTGATGATATTTTCTACGTTATAAAATTCAAATAATATTTTGTAATGTTTACGTAAAAACGTCAAACGTGAAAGCAGTTAAATTCAAATGGCCTCTATGCCTGCAAGGGAGTAGTCTCAATTATCGTCCATAGGAATTCCCTTAAATCATCCAAATTTGTTGGTTTTCTTTTGTAAACTTTGTTACGGCCCGCACATCCGACGAGTTCCCAAGCCAGCTCAATAGACTCTCAGGAGGTCCCAACCCTTCGCCGAATCGCCCGTCAACATTTAAAAAAACATCAGTTACACAAACAAAAAACACACATAAAGAAACTTCCCATATACGCGATGCCCATAACTGGAGACAGGTGATATTCCCCAGGTTGCCCACCCTACCTTGTCGTAAATTTTCTTCCTTCCATCAAAAACACTTCCTTTACAACCCACTTTCCGCACGACTGCTCTACCACTTACCTTACACCATTGCCTTTAGAATTAATTTATTCCATCATTCTTGTTCTTAACTATTTCAAATATAAACAATCATATTTATTAAATTTGTATATCTTAAATACTAAAACAAACACTTATTTAACAATTTATTTCTCACACTAACAATAATAATAACTAACATACACTTACGAATTTTATTACAATTATTATATATATTATATTTGTTTTTATTATAATTTTATTTCAAACTTTTCTAATTTCAGTTTTTTTCCACTCAACACTATTATGCCCTTACTTTAGGACGTTGCTCTGCGGATTAATTTTTTTTTGCCTACGCCTGAAAGAGCTCTCTAGGGACGTAATATTTACTATGTTCCTTAACTCAATTTATTTATTTATTTCTTTCGCGCCTTGTCTTGAGCGTAAAAACACCGAAATTCCCTACTCTTAAATTTTTTTCACTTGTAATTTTTTCTTTTCAATTTAAATAATTTTTAAAAAACAGAAATGAACTGAAATCTTAATAAAAACACAAAACAAACATATTCACAATAGCACACATTTCATTTACGATACACAAAACATTTACACAAATAAATAAATTACTCCTAAAAATACACTTCTCTTGTTGCTTTTATTTCACGGGTTTCCTCTTCTAGTAGGTATTCAAAAAAAAAAGATACATACACAGTGATTCCTTATTTCCGTTTCTTTCCGTATGGCTAACTTTTCTTGGCTTAGTTTTTTCTTCTTAAAAAATGTTCTTATTTTCTGGTTGTTGAATTCATTAATTCATACAACTGGATTTTATTCTGCTCTTTTGATAACTTTATTTAAGCCGGCAGCAAAAACTTTTTGGCTTAACCGCAAAATTTTTCTTTTCACAACACCAGAATATATAAAATAAATAGAATAAATTTTATTACCTGGCTATTTGGTGTTTAGTTTTTGAATTGGGGACGTCTTGGCCTTCTTACCCCCGAAATCAATAGCCAGCTATTTGAAAAACACAACTTCTATAATTCTAGTTTAAAATTAACTTTTTTAAAAAAAAACTTACGTAAAATTTTCTTTCTAATTTAAAAACTTTAAGCACTATTACAATCCTCCTTTTGGCCACACTCCGCTTTTCCGTTAAGGAATCACTCTATTTTATACTAGATTTTAACTTTTTTTTTTTTTTTACAATAGATTTTTAACTTATTTTACAATAGATTTTAATTTATTGTATTTTTTTTTCAAATTTTTTATTTTTTCAACTGAGAACTTTTCCACTCTTTTATGATGCACTACTTTTCACTATCTGATCTTGCTGTTCTGTACTTTTCTTCTTTTATAATAGTCAAATATCCCTCTACCTTTTCGTCAAAACCCGAAAACTATCCCGCTAAAAAATATTTTTCTCTCTTGATGTTAGCCAAATTTTCTTTGTATTGGTAATTAATTTTGCGCTAAATTTTTTCTTCTAACTACCTCCACATGATTTATAATATTTATAAATAAATAAAATAAATTATAAAAATATTTTTCGCGCCTATACAAAAATTTTGTTGGACTTATTTCAATAAATAAATTTCTTACCAACAGCCATATTTTCTGTAAGATATTTTCTAGATTTTTCTTAATTTTCCTTGCCTCATGGGCTTTTAAAGTATCGGGCTATCATGATTTTTAGTAGGCATGTATTTTCATTCATTTTTCAATTTTTAAAATTATTGTTATTTTACTATTTTCTTTTTCCCATAAATGAAAATACCATTTTACTTGTTTTTATTTCATTAATTGTGGTACCCTGTTGTGCATACTCCTCTACACTAATAACAACATGAGCAGTCGTACCAACATCTAAATTCATTTATTGGTATTCTAACTTTGATGGCTGCAGACAGGTAAGTTTTCTTTTATTAAATTTATATTATTTTATTCTAATTTCAGGTTTCTGGGACACTTTAGTGACTAAAAAAACAGGTAAGTATGTATTGTTCCAGTTTCAAGTTAAGAATATTTTTAAATCTACTTTTTCTTTACAGGTACTAGAATTTGGAGGCTTACAACAACAACATAAAAATGAGACAAGACATACAACTTAAAAATTAAACAAAACTACAACAACAAAGAACCAAAATCTGAACAAACGAAATACATTTAAAACTAAAAACCATTAAGAAACAAAAGACGAAAAAAACTACAAAAAAAAAAATACGCATAAAAACTACAAAAAATCAAGAAACACAAGAATATTATTAACTACAAAATTACAACAGAAAACAAACATAAAACGCAAAAAGAAACAACAGAAACAGAAACAAACAAAAAAAAAATGCTATATAAAAAATAAAAAAAATTTATCACTGGGACTCGGGCTGGAACTAGTGGTTCCATTTGGCCGCATGCCCCTCCCCACTATTGAATAATATTTTAATTAATGGGAGAAAAAAAAATTAAGGCTGATTTGCCCTCTCCCAATGTGTTTTCGCCCCGCCGTCATGCCCAAAATTTCATTGGCGGCTGTGGCGTTTTGTATGGGCTGATATCCCTGGTAAGACCCCCCGCAACAACTTCCTGTTCGCAAACATCCTACAAAAACAATCAGGTGCAGTAAGGTTAGGAAACCTGGTGGGCCAAAGGAATATGAAGTTCCTTTCAATCAGCTTATTGGGGAATTTTCACCGCACTTTCGTTAACAGGAGTAGCTATGTGACAAGTTTCCCCAACTTGCTAAAACCACACAGAATTGAAAGGGATTATCTTTTGGTGTAGGTCTGGATTGAAAAACTCTTTCAACAACTTTAAGTAATGGCCTACATTGACCGTAACATTAATAGCGTTTTATTCGAAAAAATAACCCTAATGACACGGTTTTGAAGCAGTGTGACGCAAAGAAGTGGCAATTGCATCTCATGGAGAATCTGTGGATTAGAGTTACTTGACAACCTTGTTTGCTAACATTGCCGTTTAGATAAAAATGTGCCTTGTTAGGCATAAAAATGTAGTTAAAGATGTTTTAATTTTCTGCCGCCATTTGAATAATTTTGTCGCAAAATTCCAACCAAGTCTGTTCAGTTTGCTTGTTAATTGAATTTTTTATAGAAATAAGTTAAAATCTTGATAAAAAATTGTCTGCAGTGACTGCCTACTGATAGCCATTTCAGCAGATAAGATTCTTGTCGAAATTCTAGGATTGGCTTGTACGGCAGAACCTACTGCAGCGAAGGAATTTCGATAAAAAGGCCTCCTTGTGATTGTCCTATGTGTGCCAAAATTATCCACGAGCCTCATTATAGTCCATCTGCTGGGAGGATTGCCGCCAAACGTGCACTTAAATACTATTTTGACGGAAACTACGGACTCTAAGGCGTGAAGGTGGCGCACCATTCAAATTCTTGTTTTATAGGCCCCAATTCCAAATTTGCGTTAAATCTAAAGGTCAATCTATAAAAAAAAGTAAAAGTGTAAGAGGTTGGTTACATCAAAAAAAGTTGTTATGATTTCTTTAGTAGCAGCTTTCACCAGCCACCCTGTATTAAACGTATTTCAAAATACTATCGTGTTTATGGAATTTAAAAAATCACAACAAATTGCAGCAAGAGAAGGGTAAATTTTTATTCATTTTCATATGAATTTAATTTTTTTTCCAAATTACAGAAACAGTATCACATAAGCAGTAAAACAAAAAGCAATTAATATTATTGATAGTATATGGACAGGAGTTTTATTGTTACTGCGAGTACATTTACGTGTATTAGTTATACTTGGAGAGATTCCCGCCGACTAACTGCATTAATATTGATAAATTCTGTGCCATTTTCAACATGCCACTGCCGTTAAAGTAATCCGTTGATTGGCAAAAATTTTCATAAAAGTGTGATTATCGTCCGATTTTGGGCAAAATAAGCAAGCCCAGTATGCTAAAGACTTGGAGTGAACATTTTTCCAGCCTTTTTAATGATTTTTTTAAAGTAATCCTAACTAGACTTGATTTAAGAAAATTTAAGTTCGTAAAAGATTTAAAGTAAGATTTTGGATAATTAAAAGAAAAAAATTCTTGATTTTAGAACGTAATTTGGCTTTCTGTGTACCTTTTCTATCTGATAGTGCCCCATTTGTCACGTGCCTTTACAGTCAACCCTATCCCACCAGGCAAGGCCCCTTTGTCTATAACCCACGTTGCAATCAAACCATGATGGAAAATAATCTATGGCCTTACCTTCTCACATTCTAGCCTTATAGCCAGCCCACTAACCTTGTCTTGATGTAATGCCGCTCTAGAGTCTTCAGCGTGGCTTAGCTCCCGACGCATATTGTCACGTGTCCTCTTCCTCATACGTTACTCTTATCAACACTACGGCCCTTTTCATCTCCAGAACCTCAGCTTGCAAGTCACCTAATTCGTCCAAGATCCAGCCCCTACCTTAATTTTCAATCCATCTGTGAAATCTGTACATCCTTCAAACAGTTTCTTGGAATCCTTACAGTCCTCCCCCTCTTGGAACACTTTCTGCTGTGTGATTCTAAAATTAAATATCGCGACCACATATTCAGTCAAAACTGACTACCGTAGGAATCAAACCTTTCCCACCCTTTCTAATATGCCGGCGTGTAGATCTGACCCTTCCATAGGCAGAACTGGTGTTCAATGGAAAAAATATGTAAAATGATTTCCAAAGCTGGTTGTGGTGTTCTATTGGCCCGTTTAATGCCTAGTGCGGCGCTTCTCCTAAACTTTTGCCAGGTGTTTCTTATGTTTTTGTTTTTTAAAGCCCTCAACATACAATGGATCTGTTAATCCAGTTCACCATAGCCGGTTGTATTTCCCCATTCGCACCCTGTGAGTTTCTGCGGGCAGAGCCTTGCTAACCCTTACTTCTGCACTCACCCTCCAAGATAACTTACCATTCAGCTTGGTACCCAGATATCTGGCTCCCTTCACCAGTCCTAGCGCAACCGCATCAAACCTGGGCAGCTTATTATCTATTACGTTGTAGTTTCTATTGAAGAAACAAGTTCTGTCTTCTCCTAGTCCCTTGTCCTTGACCGAAGTAGACAAATCGATAATGCACTTTGAATTTTCTCGCTCGTAGTGGATAAAAAATTTCGGTCACCAATTCCACGATGTTGTCGACATAAGCCACTACCTTTATCACTCTCAAGACAAACGGCTTCAGGATCTCGTTGATTAAGATCCATAATAGTGGCTTTAACCCTCCTGAAATGTTTATTCTCCAAAACAGAGTTTAAGAAATCCTGTTAAAAAGCATAAAACATATATTCAACCAATTAGGATGCCATTATACTTTGCTTCTTTAGTGAGCTTCCAATAGGCTCTTTCGATATGCTTTTGAAGGTTCATTATCCAGAAACGCGGCAAGCATAAACTCCTTCCTGCTAAAGTCTCGCTTTGTAAGTCCCACCATATCATGGAGCACACTCTAAACAAATTTACCTTATAGATAAACTAGCTTAGCATTTAGCGAGAGGCTAATTGGTCTAGTTTCGAGTGGCTTACCATCCTGCATACACGTTATCCAGCATGCATTTGCAACATATGTCGATACTTTGTGGCCAGTAAGTTAAAAAGGTTTTAATAAATCAGTATATGAGTGCACCAATTTACAGCTAAGACCTTTAACATACAGCAAAAAAAAAACAAAATACACATAATTCGTCGCCAGACGATCGCTTCTCAGCTTCCAAAAACAGCACATGAAACTTTTGCAAAATGTGTACATAAAAGCAAATTAAACTTTACAATATTTATTTAAATTTATAACCCTAATTTGGTCTTCATACACTTTATTTTAAAGCCATAACACTAATTCATAAGCAAATGCACAATCAATAACTAAAATATTTACTCCCTACAAACTTCCTGGTTATTTTGCCAGTTTAAGCAAAAAAGAAAAAACTTAAACAAATACTTACAAAACCTTGAACAAGAAATAAATATGAAAAAAATAAAAAAATCACATAAAATATCGAAAACAGTCAGCTCTTAAGCAGCAGAGCAGTCAGCCGTTTAAGTTTATTTTGTAAAATATTATCAAAACAGCTTGTGTTAAGTGGTTGTCGGAATTCTATGTTTCAATAAGTAGTCCTTAATAGTGCCATAATTTAAGACACCAACACACAGCAGTATTTTAGTTGTAACACATTAGCAACATAAATATATCGCTGGTGTTATTCTGACTAGTGCACAAGAACGTGGACCAATAGAGTAAGAAAGTCTTAAGCCTTACACATATGTGTAATCTGAAGTTATATTCGTTTTGTTATTTTTTTAAGGTTTACACTGCGTAATAATATTATAACGCCATTCATAATAAAGGGGTTTAAAGGTATGAAAAAAGTAAGTTGTTATCGCAGGCTTTAAACTTAAGTCAAAAATTATAAAAAATATTTATTAATTTATTTGATAGCTTAACAAAAATAAATTATTATAAAGTTATAATTATGTCAGCGTCAGAATAATCCAAGAACAAAGTTTGCAACTCGGTAGCAGTCAAATGGAAAAAAATCGTTCGATTCCATGAAACTATACTTTGTAACTAAATTTAGCCTTAGGAGACGATAAAAACTGCGGTCAGTGTTTACTACAGTTAAAATGTTCTTGGCCTAGCAATACATTTTTTACACACACAAAAAAAAATGCAACAAACATGAAGTAAATTAAAAAAATTATTTAATTCTTTACTAAAACTGTTAACAATTTTTTTTCTTAAGACAGTTAAATTTCTCAATACCTTTTTACAATTTTCATAAACCATTTTACGACGGCTGGCAAAAAGCATTTATTGTATTTAATGCAAATTTTGACGATAGACGCCCCATGTATGTGAACAAATTTTCCAAAAAAATCGGTGCAGTTAAAGAACAAGAATACACACTTAATTTTTGAAAGGCGTGGCATTTCCCATTTTTTCGACCCTAAAATTTCTACTCTGTTTTCGGGTAGTTTTCGAACAAAAATTTATTTAAATTGGTCGGGTAGAAGTACTTTTACAACGATTTTAGTTTTTTGGGCCCGTTCCCGCCTACTCATGCAGTAGAAAGATTAGAATAAGGAGTTTAGTTTTTGTGGGCGCGGTGCCACCCACTATAACCAAAAATATTTTCTATTTAAAGCATTATGTGTATATCTGTACAATTTTTAAAAATCAGTGTAGCAAAAGTACTTATATTAGGATTTTAATTTTTGTGGGCGTGGCACCATTCATTTATTACCCTAACAATTTCAACGTTAGATGCTTTTTACATACGCACAAGGTTTCAGAAAAATTAATGCAGTAGTAGGGCTGAATTTAACAGCTTAATTTTTTGGGGCATGGCAACGTCCACTTTTTTGTCTACAAACTTTTGGCTCTAAAAGCCGTTCGTATGTAAAAAAAATTAGTATAACAGAAGCACCTTTATTAACTGTATAATTTTTAAGGTCTTGACCCTGCCTAATTTGTTCAATTAAAAAGGCTTTTTCTGATGAACTTCAAAAAATTGGGTGCGGTGTTCGAAATTTTTTTCGATAAAAGTGTGGGTAGTCTTAAGAGTTGTGGCACCTTTTCCTTCTCTAAAAATTTTAAGCCCATCGCACACCCTAGGCATAGGATAAATATGTTCCAATTTTCATAACAATCGGCTTAGCCGTGATTCCGTGATAAACAAACCAACTTACAACTTCTTTTTATAATATTTTTAGCCACATAGAGACTGCTGCTAAATTTTATATTTAAAATCTTGTATATACAATGTTACTATTTTTCTTCCTGCACTGAAGATTTAAAATTAAAGCGTTTTTATAGTTATGCAACAAACTGTATAATTCAGCCTTACCATTCCTTAAGGTTGTAAATCCGAAGCGCACACAAGCAGTTTATATTCGCATTTTATAATATTTATACAGAAACAGGATTAAATTCCCACGATTTAAGACAAAGACAGAGAAGGAGATGTGCACTCGTAACTATGTTTACCATTTCTATCAAGAACTATTGTTGTGTCTGCATGGACTCAGACTATAATATATACGTTTCTCTTTACCTATCTTGTCCCAACTCGAAACACATTTTTTACATGACTGGTTTGCGATCCTCTAAATTGCCGCGTTTGGAGTGCTTAGAACACATACATGGCTGTCGAAAAACAAATTCGTCCCAAATGCGCCACTATTTGACGTGAATTTTTGGCAAAAGGCATAGTTGGACCATACTTTTAGAAAATGAGTCAAGCTCCTGAGATTTTGATGTGACTCGCTGTAGTTATTAGGAATTGTCTACTAGATCGTGGGACTTAATACAATTAGATTTCTTTGTATGGGATTATTTTAAATCACCGGACTATGACAAGAAGCTCATTACAACACCTGCGCTAAAATAGAAGATTTAGTGCTGCATCATGTTTTTGCATACCAGTGCTTATGCGCATGCAAGCCATGGAGGCCATTTGCCTGATGTGTAACTTCATAGATAACCCTATTCTGTTTACATCGTAGTACATTAACACCATAACAATCGAAAGGATTCAAACATACTTTTTTTTCTTTTTTATTCGAAAATTGCTTTTGAGTTTGAGACAACTGTATCTGAAATCATTTTTATATAGGCAGAGTGGCAAGAGTTGCTAGGTCTAGATATTTCAAACTGGAAAAAGGTAGGTTAAGTGGCACTGTGGCCGCAACTACAAGTCACTGTCAATTTGGCATTTATGGAAATAGAATAAGATTTTGAATGACTTTTGTAGAGCTTGTTATAATGCGGAGGAGGTTAAAATTATTCGGCACTTCTTGTGCCTGAATCTGCCATCCAGGATTTCAGATAAGCGCTCAAAGGATTTGAGGGTATAACCCTCTGCTCGGCTCCAGGGCATTCTGGGATATTTGCAAACGATAATGTAAATATGTAATAAAAAGTTTTTTATTGACATAGAACGAGATAGGCCAAATTAGCTTAAGACTAAAAGTCAAAACCTAATAATGTAAATAAATTGACACAAGGGGGATCTGGGTCAAATGCCATTGTGATAACTACCTCAATTTTTTTTCCACTATGCGAATTCTATGAAAGGATCAAGCAAAATTTCAGGGGCTGGAGTAAGCAAAAGGCTGCAGGGTGTCAAAATCTTTGTGACTAATACTGTCAGCCGAAAGGACCAAGCTTGTCTTGCCCATAATTAAGAAAGATCTGAGACTGCTTACCGGTGCTCTCTCTGGTCATTGAGTTGTCATATAATTGTCGGTTAAGTGGAAACAAGGTACGGTAAATACTGCCGCTTTTGTGAGAACGTAGATAAGGGCAAGAAAACGGAGCACCAAGTGTACTAATGCCCGGCTCTTGTTTGAAGACCGTACGGTCACTTTTGCAATAACTGTGTATGTCACTTATAGTTTCTATCGAACTGGGATCCTAATAAGGCCCTAGGGTTTGCTAAGGGCCTTAAATAGCTAATTAGGGGTACCTAGTTTTTTCGGTTTTTGACCATTTATCATCCTTTTTTTAGTTTTTCCTCGCTCTATTCTATCTCCTGTTATTAGTATTGTTCTCTTTTTTCTTTTATTTTATCCCAGGGCAACACAGTGGACAACATTTTGTCTCCGAGTTGAATGAGACACAATCGCTGGTATGCATTTATTGCCCTTTTTACCTACCTTACCTACGGCTACAGCATTTTTAATTCTAAAAAATCTTTTTGTGAGAAAAAATTCATTTCAGAACGTAGCACAGCGCAGGCAGCGTAGATGGTAACAATATCCTAAAAACTATCTGATATTGAATGTGCTTTCTTGGCGGAAGAAGCAGAAGTTTTTAGGGCAACAGTACTAATAGTGAAAAATATTTTAGTTATAGTGAGGGCAGCCAGGCAGCCAGGCAGCCTGTTGAGATAATGGACCTCTCAAACGACAGTTTGGGTTTGGCTTTGGTGCAATGCGAAATAGCTGGCAGTTAAACTGAAGCCGAGCTTGCTTGATGTTGCTCGGGCGTTGGGTTAACGTATTAGAAAAAAATTGTTAGACCATCAATCAATTGCTGTTATGGGACATGGGTGGTTGATAAGGAGTTACGGTTATAAAGCCCCGGATAAGCTCAGTGGCCCCCAGGATACTTGTGCAAATTTTGAGGTTGGATTCTACTATCATGATAAATGTCATTGCTGGACACTGGCCAGTTAGAACAAGGAGGGATAAGTAAGATCATTACACCGCAGATTATTGGAGGTTTAAAAGGATAGAGCATGTTTTTGAGGTCAGAACTAATGAGTCCAGTGGCTAAGTAAAACATTTTACCAGGGAAAATGCTTCTTTTCTTCTTGGGTTAGTGAGGGCTAAGCCAATTGTGTAGGATAGCGATATTCTAGATTATTATTGAATGTATACGGGGGAAGAAAAAAACAGAAAGGATAGAGCCCGTTTTTCTGACATATCTCGGCACTACAAAACAATAAAGTGTTTATTTAATGATTTCATGAACAAAATTGTTTTTTCTATGATTAATTTTTTAAACCTGCAGTTTTTACTAATCTTTCATAAGGTAACATATGTAAAAAATTATTGTAATGCAAATAAGCCATGTTTAAAAATTATATTAAATAATAAAAAAAAATCCAATAGTATATTTTTGAAGAACAAAACAATAACAAAATTTTTAACAAAAAAATTCTTGAGTTTGCCCATAGCGGAAGTTTTTAAAAATCATTTATTTTTTAAAATAAAATTTAAGTAGTTTTTTTCATTTTTGACTATGACTTTCAGAAACCCTATATTAGCAATAAACAATAATAACAAACAGACAGACACAAATTTTCCAAAATACCACAACAACAAGAAACACAATTGACTGAAAACAAAATATACAACCAAGTATTGCGAGTTGGTAATAGTATAATTAAATCTGCCAAAGGAGCACGAAAACCCTCGTTTACCGCTTAAGCTTATTCCTTTTAAACTGACGCAAACGGAAGCAGAAGCATTAAATCAAATGAAGACTGCCTCCAAATGTTGTTAGCTATTTGGGATACACTTTAGAATTGGCCATATAAAGGCACTAAAAACCCAAAAAAAAAATAGACAAAATACAAGAACCAATTTATATTGGTAGTGTTTTAGTTTATTGAAAGGATATGCAATATCCTTTTGGGTTTTTAAACGGCAACAACAAAATAGTCTATTACAACAAAAAAAAAAAAAAAAAACAGCAGTGAAATAAATAACTCCCAGAAATTTGTTTCAAGAAAGAAGGCAAGACTATTTTCTCCTCTATTGTGTGTGTGTGTGAGCTTCACAAAGAACATATGTTGAACTTTTATATAAAAATCTTTTATTTATTTTTAAATAGTACATATACACGTATGTGTGTGTGCATTTTTAGCCATTAAATAATGTTGGCCATCACTTTTATTTGTTAATAAATACTGTCTGCCAGGAAATAGAAGTATACAGCAAATGAATTAAAAGAAATAAACATGGTGGAAGGACCTCCGTTTTTGTCTTAGTATTAAGTCAATTCAAAACATGTTTTAGAAAAGATTTTATTTCTGTGGTTTGCATGCGTTTGTCAGTAAATTTATGTTTTGTTTTTGTTTTTGTTGTATGATATTGACTAAAATAATCATAAAAATAAAAGTGCTTCCGTTTAAAAAGGAATCATTGCTTAAAGAACATTTTGAGCAAATAAATAAATTTCAATAATAATTGAAAAAACACAGAAGTTTGTTTGACTCAAACTCTTTAACTAAAGTTATATTTATACAACTTGAGTTCTCATCTGAGTTGAGTGGTAAAAAAATAAGCTTAAATTTTTATGAGTGTCTAAAAACAATTTGATTTTTGTATTATACCCTTCAAATAAGGGATAAGGTTATATGTATATAAGTTTGTAATTCCGTTTGTAATTTCCTTATCATCCATTTGCAACCCCATAAAGCATATATATTTTGGAACCTTATAGATAGGGAAGTTGATTTAGCCATGTCCATCTGTCCGAGTTTTTATAAAAATTTACTTTCTGAAGCCCCTCGATGTCGCATAGACCCGTAAGTGGTATCAGACAATCAGAAATATCTGGGAGAAAACTACTGTTGAAATAATTAACCGAGATATAAGTCAAAATCCAAGACTACCTTTTTTTATTTATTTTAAACTTGTACATTAAAACCTCTACAGCTGCCCGGAGCAATGTGCACTGTAAGACCGATTTCTATTGATTTTTTCCCAAGAAATTTTTTTTTTGAACATACTTACACCCTATCTCCGCCCCTAGCCAGGGTTTAATTTTTTTAATTTTTTTTAAATCGCTCCGACAGCTTCCAGGGTTCTCCTACAAGGGTAAAATGTAAGGCCGACCACAATTACATTATCCTTCAAAACATTTTTGTGGAACATACTTACTCTATATCTCCAGCCCCTATTATGGTTGCCATACATAATTCAAAAAAATAGAGTAAAAACCCCTACCATTTTTTCAAAATCGCCCCTAGAGAAATTAAATGTATCACAGACTCCCATTAGTTTCTCTTCGCAAATATATTCCTAGAATATACTTGCCCCCTATCTTCACGCCCTAAAATTTATCACAGCCCTTATTAATATATTCTGCCAAACTTATTTCTAGAACATCCTTGACCCCTATCTTCGTCATCTAATTAGGCTGGCACAAAAAATTTATGAAAATGATTTAAAAATGCCCACAACTTCCTCAGAGTCGGCCTTACAGAAATAAAATGTATCACAGACTCCCATTAATTTTTTCTCATAAAGATAGGGCTAAGAGGTTTCCATACAAAATTTTAAGAAATTAGAGTAAAAGTCCCTACAAAATTGGAAAAAAATTATGATAAAAACCCCTACAGCTTCCCTTATCACACAAGAGGGTTTAGATATGACACTGAGCCCTATTTAAAAATTAGAAATATTTCATAAATAAAACAAAGGAAAAAAATAAAAAAATGTACGAGGGGTCTTGAAAGTCAAATGTGAAGGTACATTAAAAACTCAAAAATAGAATACGTTTTATTTTTAATTGAGATTATTTTTTTTATTAATTTTTTAAAGCAAGAATAGGCCGAAAAATGTCCTGATATGGAACTTTATGACTCCTTATTAAAACGTGCGGCCATGCGTTGCAATATTTTCAAAAAACTTTAAAGAAAATGGTGGCTGAAAATTTTATCTAGGCCACTGTCTGGACGTTAGCCAGTTGTTATACTACAGGATATCTGGTAGCAGATAATAGATAAAACAAAGTTCTATTGAGAGCATTAAACGATTGAAGTAAAATGCGGATTTTATTTTTTAAAGAGTATGCCTTCAAGGTATCTTACTTCGAGTTGAACACACTGTTCAAAATGGAGTCTTTTATTCCGTTGCACAAGCTGCAGTAAACTTGGTTCAATTGAGCTGATTTTTGAATGAATATTTTCCTTAAAAGTCCCAAAAGATTAGGTATTGACATTAAAAACCCTCTTCATAAAAAATCCGTAGTAGTTAAAACGGGCGACCTAAGTCGCCATGGGACATCCTCAAAGGGAAACTTTTCCGAAGCAGCTTCATCGAAGCTCTGGCTATGTGTGCAGTCGCCCCATCCTGCTGAAACCACGTGTGTGAAGGGGACGATGAATAAGCTCGCAGATTTTAAAGTTCGTCGCCTATGCGTGGGTAAGCCACACCAAAAATTTACACTGGGGCAATGGAATGCGTTTTGATGTTTCAGTCAAGGGTTTAGGTTCCTGGAGACCAGTAACAGCAGTTTGGCTTGTTAAAATTAAAATGAACACTCGCTCCAAAAATGGGACTACCAATGCGGAAACGCTTTAACATCGTTTCACAAAAACTTTTGTGTAAATCAAAGTCTTTTTCTTTTATTCCCTGAACGATTTGAATTTTAAAAGGATGGAACTTTAGATCCTTTTTTTTAATTTTATGAATAATTTGGCTTGGAAGTCCTAGTGAGTCTGCTCTTTTCCGTACTTAAAGTCGCGGATTTTCACGTAAACTGCTTTCAATCAGTTAAACACTGAACGGGTTGACGGGGTCCTGGCGTTAGAACATTAATAGACGGAGCAGTTGCGCGGGGTCCCTGCACTCACGAACGAGTTAAATTTGCACTTAGTTTATTACGTTTTCTCGGAATACTGAACTTTGAAAAAAATTGCCGACGAGCAATTACGCAAAAATCATTGCTCTCAAAAAATGTCTCCACAGCGAATGCGCGATGCTGGCACGATTAATGCGACAACGTGACTGACAAATCTTCACAATGAAGTATTCCAATGACTTCACCTTCATTCCTCACCGTTTGTTACTTTGCCATCAGACACCTTCTATAAGCGACTCAATTTTTATATTATTTTTTTTGGTCTTTATATGTATCCCTGCAACAGTTTGTCAACAGTAAAAGTTATTTCCACTTATATAAGATCAATAACATTATCTTTATTAAAGGATTAGAGGGGCTTAAAAGATATGTTACATTTGATTGAATTGCCTTTCCCTCGTCATTTTTTCTGCTGTCGGATTTACTTTTAAGTTTGTACCTAAATCGTTTGGCAAAATTGTCAAAGTTGTTATGCCATTTGGTAAACCACGCGGAACTGTTGAACTTTGCAATAAGGATCCTGAGAAATAAAGTGACAAACCTTAAAGCTAGAATTCAGCTGAGTAAAAATCGTCACCACATTTGTTTCATTTACGATAAAATCAGTTTCCCTAAATGTGAATAAAAGATAAAAAAGTCATACTAAACTAATCCTTCTATGTATAAGAAAATCCGTATTTGGCTTAAGAAAATCTGTACTCACCGTACTTTTATGGTTTGATTTAAGAATACATTACTTGGTTTAATATTTATGTATAGTTGCTTTATTATAAATTAAGAGAGAGATTTATACTTTCCTATGAAAGGAAACAGTATACGATTTTATCATTTATAACAACAAATCACTTAAACATATTTAATTAAGTTTCTTTAACCCTGCCCATGACCTTAAACATTGTTTATATAAATCAACTTCAAAATATCTTTATGTCTTAATTTTAAAGAATTTAATAAGCTTTTAGTTGAGAACAATAAATATTTAGCTGCTGCAAAAATTGAAAAGGTTTTTGAATAACTTTCTTGCTAATTGTTTGTAAAACTATTTTCAAAACTCATTTAAATCTTCAGCATGTTAAGTGTTGATCAAAAGTCCTTTTCGGCTGAAATCTTTTCAAGTTAATTTTAATGTCTTTTATCACTGCTCATCCTTTTTGTTGGCCTTTGTTTTTGTGTATTTCATTAATATGCTTGATGAATCTTTTTGGGTTTTGCCCTTTTGTTTTGCCACTGCAAAAGATGAAACTGTCTGGAAAGTTTTTTATTGTATTTTTTTAGGAACAAATGTTTATGGCTGTCTAGTTCAAAATACACATTTTATTATTGCCAAACATTAGCGTTTTATTTTTTGATTATATCAGTTTTTTATTATTTCTATTTTGTGATTTGGTTTATGACCTTTGGAAGTGTTCATCAAATAATGGCCTTTGGTTTTATTTTAAGTATTAAAGTTTAAAATGTCTGTGATTTATAAAACGAAAAGAAGTTTGTACATTTGAATAAAGTGTTTAACACTTAGTTGTTATGGTTTTTACAAAACCAAAACATTTTATTATAGTTTAAGCACTTTTAGCTGAATCACTTTTTTATTTAAAAGTCTTTAAAGGATAGCTTATAAATTAAATAAAAATTTATTAGGAAAATAAATCTCCAAAATGAGCCAAATATGGAAAGGCCAAAACATGAACATCTTCTAAACTACTCACGATAGAAACAAAATTTAAAAGCCCTCACATTTTGCTCCAAAGATAAACGGACCCGTGTCTCGCACTTGTACGAAATTTTAAACACTTAAGGGAAAAATAGTGAAAAAAAGAAATGTTGATAGTGGCTATGCCCACTTTGTAACTTATAAATGAATGAAGATAGAAATAAATATATAATTCAAATTGCATTTGACAGAGCTTTGACCAAAACTGAATATGCTCTTCCATTTTTTTAAACTTTGAACCTAAAAGGTAAAAAGGGTTAAAATTTTGTGAAAACCCTATATCGGTACTTTATCATACCAACTGTAAACTCTCCAGCAATAAAGTAAAAAACAAATTTAAAAAATTTAAAAATATTTAATATTAAATATTAAAATATATTTTTGGTGACTTTGTGAAATATTGCTTAGGGCTCAATATTTCAAAAAGGTATTAAAAACATATTCTTATATTTTTCAAACCTGCTGAACGCAATTTAAGAAAGAATGTTTGCTTCATTTATGAAATATTGGGCCCTTAAGGATATGACAAGGTAAAAACTATTAAATAAAGGTAGAAACAAAACTAAAATTATGTTTGACAGGTTATCAAAATATTTGAACATACTGTTGGTACTTTTTCGAAATATTTAATCTTAAGGGTCAAGGCAGGGTAATTTTAACACTGCGCAGAATAATTTTGTAACTTTTCAACCTAAAGAGGTAGAAACAAATTTCTAATCGCATTTCGCAGGCTTGGAAAGAACATCATTAAAACTTTGTTTTTATAATGCTTAGGTACTTTTTTTAACTTTCGAACAAATTCACATATTGAAGAATTAAGAACATATTTTTGGTATTTTGGAAATTTTGTTTCAATAAGGTTTTTTAAATGGGTAAATATTACAGATGTTACTTTTATGGTACATTTTAATTGTTTTTAAAATTTGGAATATTATATATGAAAGAAAGTGCTATTGATTATCATTAAAGCCAAAAGACAACTTAAAAGTCAAAAAGTAATTTTTTGTCATTTCTGAAATTATTCCCAATTATTTTGGGATTATGAATTTACAAATTTAAAATCAAATTTTTAGCTCCAGGCTGGGTTTGAAGGACAGCAAAGTGGACAACACAGGGTTTTTTTTAATTTTTGGTACTTTTTTGCAGTTTTTGAAATTATGAGCCTTGAAATATGATACTGATTGCTTAAGAGTTCGATTAAGGTCCTAAAGCACTGTTTTTCTTGATTTTAGTACTTTTTAGAATTTGTTAAAAACATGAATGTAGAAATATAAAAATTAAAGCAAATGACACAGATTGAGGTCTAAATTCAGCAAAATTGACAAAAGCCCCATTTTTTTACATCAATAGCATGTTGCACATTTTTTGTGACCATGACTGGAAATATTGAATATTAAAGGCCGCCGAAAATGAACCAGAAGTCAGCTTAGCAGAGAAAAAATATTTTTTTTATACTTTTTTTTATAGCCTTAACATAGCGATAAGAGGATCAGTTTGTCATTCTGTTTGTTATTTCTTTATTATCCATTTGCGACCCCATAAAGTACTCATATTCTGGATTCTTACAGATAGAACTTAAGTCTAACCGTCTGTCACTCTGTTCATATGTTGAAATCAAGTTTCCGGACTCAAAGAAAGCAGCACGGACCAGTAAATGGTGTCAAACTATAAGAAATGTCCTGGAGAAAATCGCTATTTGAAATCAGCAAAATCGGTTCACTATTCACCCAAAATTACCCATTTATTTAAACAAATACAGTGCATATATCCCTATATATCTCAGTAAATATAGTCATTCTTGCCACAAACCTTGGCACGAATAATCTAGAGATAGGGACCAAAATGAGGGAAGTGGTTTTGCACAAATTTTTTTAAATATTTTATGCGCTAAGTCTAAGAAACTGTTACAACTATCGACTTCAAATTTTTTACAAAAAATAATTAATAATTGGACAGTAAGACCTAAATTTTGGAAAAAAATTGTTTAGGTAGGGGTAGGAGAAGGGGAAGCTCCCATACAAATTAACAACTTTAATTAAATTTTCGATACGCTTTATTTTGGAATCTATAACAGCTATCGACTTCAAATCTTCCAGAAAAAATTATTGAAACATTAGACCAACAGTTTGATGGAAAAGTTTTTTGTGTAGGGATAGAGTAAGGGGTAGCTCCCATACAAATGAAAAATTTTTATGAAATTTTCGATACGCTATGTCTCAAACACTATAAGAGTTAAACACTTCAAATGTTTTACAAAAAGTAATTGAACAATAAGACCTACATTTTGGAAAAAAGTTGTGAGTTATTAAAAAGAACCAAAAAGAGTGCTAAAACCACTAATTTGGCATCGTTAATGATGTGTTTAAAAAGCACTTTTCTCACAATTTGAATGCTTGTGCATTTTTTTAAATGAGACCAGGCGTCAACTTGGTAGCCAACACCACTCTTTTACAAGAAATTAATGGCAGTTGCAGTTAAGAGCCATAAAAATAGAAAATTTTAGGTTCTGGATTAAGATTTTAAAAAAATTCATGAAAATTTATTTTTTTTATCGCATTTAGTACTTTGCTTAAGTTAATTTTCAAGCGTTACTTACGAAGTAGCGGGTTAATTGAAAGTTAATTATAAATATGTATGAATGAATTTTTTTTTATATGTTTTTGTTGAAGCGGAATAATTTCTTTTGTTTTAAAAACATATTGGGAGTTAAAAAAACAAGGCCCCTTTTATAGATGTTTGAGTTTTCTAAATCCTTGCTGGTATAGCAAATATCTACGTTACTACACATAATAACTGGTGGAGCTTTAGCTGCTGTCATAATTGCTCCTTGGGCAAACTTATCCAAAAAAATTGTTACTTTAAGCCGACATGGATGATTATCTCAACAACTTAAGATACAATTTTTGAAAGTAAATTAACATAAAAATGCATAGCATTTTAAAAATGATATTTAAAAGCAATTATAGCTTGTTTACATTGTAATACAATAATCCGAATAAACTATTGTGTTAACAATTACAAAAATATCACGTTTGTTATTTGTATGAAATTTGCTAAGACCCCCATAGCTATTTCGTTAAATATTAAATTCACTACAGGAGTTGTACTACATTGAAGAAAGCACACAGGTATTTTGTGCGGCATACATTAGGGCGCAATAAATTTAAATATAAACTGTAGTGTTAAGTAAAAGAAAGGGTAAGTAAGCCAAAAGATAAATTAACATACAAATCTAATATACTTACATACATACATGAAGTTTAAGTTTTATTGTTTGACATCAACTACATAATTGCTTACTTAAGGTTAGGAGCCTTGTTATTGTGGTACAATTACACGCACATATTTTATTTCTTAAGTTAAACAACATCAATTGTTATGGCACCTATAAACGTAAAAATTTACGATTCTAAATTTAAGTCGAGGGTTTCAAAACCAGTTTAATTTAATTTTGTATTATGTAGTTGACAAGTGACATATGTATTTATACCCATATTTAAAGAACATAGCATATGTAATCTTACATTAATATTTTATTGTCCATATTTTAAAGCCTAAACTTACTAAACTTAAAGGGAGGTGTTAAAAATCACATAATGTTTGGATCATTGAAATTGTAGATATACTTTGTTCATTAATCGGTGAAAATATTTTTTATGTGCCTAATACAGTGGTCGGCACGTGCATACATTCTTATGTTTTCATTTTGTTGGTAGTTTGTTTTTGAGCGTAATTATTTTCTCTTATGGCACTAGAGTGACCATAGCTGAAAATTCAAAATATGGTAGATTTGCATTTAAAAAGTTTTGAAGTGCATTATAAAAAATTTACCCAGTTATGTTAGAGTAAAAGTTTTATAAATGCAAAATAATTTTGCCATACTACTTAGTTTTGCAAAATCGCATAGATATTAAAATTATATTGACAATATTTTATGCGGATAAGACATTTAACATGTTTATTTTTTAGCTTATTTTTGATTTTGCTTTTAACTATTTTTTATAACGAATATGAAGACTCGCAGATATAAGTTAAACCAAGCATTTTATGTTATATAAAAATTTTCAAAAATCCTTACTGGTCACATTGGCCGTCTGGCACAAGAGACTACAAACTCTTTTTTTGTATCCTTACTTTCATCAGTGCTCAGAGAGCACCCACAAGCGTGAGGGGTTTTGCCGATTATTGGTATAATATTAAACGTGAAAACATGCTTATGACCATGATTAAAGTAATCACGAGAATGCTTACAGCACCCCAGTTTGAAGCTAAAAACTCCATCAAACATCAGAAACAGAGAAAGGTATTCTTTACTACTATTTTGAGCGAAGCTTAAGCCTGGTTTTAATACCTTAAAAAAAACTTAGACCAAACTTATTAAAGATCTTAAATGTATTTTTGACCTTACAGTTACAGTTTAAATGCTCCATAAATGATCTGGTCCTGTACAGTGCACAAAAACTAGTTGTAAGTTGTTTCTGGTTGTACTGCGAGTAGGTACCTAGAAAACTGGCATTGCTTTGTAATGAGTTAAAATCCAGAAAACTCTTACTTATTAGCATTTTAACCCGTTATTTTAACACGGCGATGACATTGGAGGCAAGTACTTACCATTCTCGCTTACAAAGAAGAAGTTAAAAAAGTACTTACCATGCTCGCTTACAAAGAAGGACTTACAAGAGCTATTATTTTATTGGCATTGAAATTACCTTTTCCTGGGGACCCTAGTTACGCATTGTTGCATTTAAAGTTTTTTTCTTTGATGTTTTGGTTAAAACTGGCCTAAAACCTTAAGCTAGAATTAAAAAAGGAATTGTCAAACTGAAACTTTCTGCCTAAATTTTAGATAAGAAATAACTAGTTAACTAACAACTGCTAAGTAACACAGACGGTATGTAATAGTAGTAGAAAAGTAAGAAATTTGTAATGACTAATCACTTCCAAGTTTTGCTGGGTAGCGACCAAATGCAACAAGCATTAGGATGATTTAAGAGCAAAGAAATTCAGCAATTGAGGTAGAAACCACACTGCCAACTAAAGAGATTGCAATATTTCCGACTAAGCATTTGTTTAAGCAGAAAATAGTTTCTGACCATCCCTCATTTAAAAATTAGCGCAGCCCACTAATGGTCAAGTTTTATATTCCAACGAACCAAATTCTAATCAGCTTAACGAGCGTAAGAAAGACCAACCAACAACAAAAAAGAGGTGCCAACAAAAGCACGAACCGGGCCCAGTGTTAGCCGTCTGAAAGGCATAATAATAGGTTTAAAAAAGTAGCCCAATTTATGGTGAATTTGACTAGTATTTTGCAAGAATTGTAGTCTTAAACTCTGTAGGCTTTACTTCAAATCAAAATTTAAATGCCAATGGTCTGGTGGTATGTCCCATTAATATATTAAAGTAGCAAACGTCAGTATTGATGAATTTTTCCAAAACCTAGTTTTATTGTTTGTTTCATAATATAGATGATATCAATTCTTCTTATTTGCAAATTTTAAGGTCCCCCCTTTTTAGCTGCTAGAGACAATAACGCTATGCATACTGTAATATTGTCAGTAACCATCATACGAATAGTGCTTGTTATTAAGGAATTAAAATAATTTGTTTTTATTTAAAATTTTTTGAATGGGTTTAATCTTACAATCATAAAGGGTACTTTGTTTACTTATTACAACAACTGTCAGCAGCGAAGTATTATGTGGCTTTATTTAGAAATACATGGATATACATGGTATTAAGAAATTAACACTATTTATAACAAACAAATAAAAAAAATCCACTTTAAGAGAAGTTTGATTATAAATTTTATTTGATGAGTTATTTTCAATATTCTTTTAAAAGAAAATTTAATTCAAGTGTGCACTTGCATGAAGAGTACTTTTAAAAGTGCATTTGCAATTACTTTTGCATACATTTTCGTAGCATCGATTTTAACACCCTTTTCAAGTTCAAAAGCGAATGTATGTGCACATCACAGTATGTTACAATATTTAGCAAATAATGTTGTGGCTTAGATATACTTAGCAGGTACTCTATTGTGTGGTATGTACCTTAATGGCTCTAACATTTTACTTGTTGTCTTCTGGCAAAAATTTTTTAAAAGGAAGGGACTGTAAATAGTAATAATTTTTAAATTTTTAAGTGTTTTAAAGCCTTTATATATTGAAAGAGTATATATCAGTCTGGCATTCTGCTTGTAATTTTTAAAATTTTAACTCAAGACCCCAAACTTATATACTCTGGATTTCTATAGAAAGGGAAGTCCATATAGACATGACCGTCTGTGTGTCAGTTGAAATCAAGTTTCCGGGATCCAAATAAAGTCGCACAAAAAACATTTGGCACCACACAATAGGAAATATTCATGAGACAATCGCTGTTTAAAATCGTCATAATCGGCTTCCTATTGACCGAGATATAAGGAAAACCCCAAAATATCCCATTTTTTAGGACAAAATTCGTGCAAACATCCCGATATATCTCAGTAAATACAGACACTCTTGCCACAAAACTTTGCTTGACTTAAAGACAGGGACTTTAATTAAGGAAAATTTTTTTTTAAATATGAGCAGGGGAAATGGTATTCTTCTTCTAAATGCACAAATTATGTAAAATATTTCATGCGCTAAACTTGAAAAACTATAAAGAATTCAAGTACAAGAAGTAATTTTACAATAATGTCTACATTTTGGAAAAAAAATTATGTAGTTAGAAGCAGGGAAAAGGGGTTCCCCCATGCAAATGACTTCAATTGTTCAACAAAAAGTAATTGGATATGAGCCGAAGGAGGGAAGCCCCCATAAAAATGAAAAATTTTTATGAACTTTCGATACGCTATATTTTGGAAGCTATAACAGCTATCGACTTCAATTGTTCTAAAAAAAGTAATTGACCAATAAGACCTACATTTTTGAAAAACAATCAGTTGAATGCAAACAAGGGGAGGAGCACCTCCTGTAAAAATTTAAAATTTTTATGAAATTTTTGATACGTTATGTCTCGGAAACCGTATTAGCTATTGACTTTGAATTTTCTACAAGAAGAATAAAAACAGGAGGAGAGGCACCTCCCATAAAAATGAATCAGTTTTATTAAATTATATAATTATATATTATTATATATATACAATTTTATAAAATTAAATTTATATAAAACTATTAAAACTCTCAACAAAACTTTTAAATGGTATTTCTGTTAAAAATTTGTTTAGTTTTCTATCCCAATTATTTAGCTATCGACGTCTAAACCGGCGCAAAAAATTTTTTTTCCATATCTTTATTATTGAATCTTTGCTAATGCGAGATAACAACAAATATTCAAATCTTAAAACCAAGTTGTTAATATTAGTCCAGCCAGTGCCTGATATAAATTTATATTCTCCTTTTCAACGAGTGTGCCCACTATATTGCAAGATGTTTTGAGCGAGCGGGTTTGGATGTGTTTCCAGCATATTTAAATACTTTTCCACATAGTTCAGGATTTCGCCTTTAACTAGTAGAACTTGTAGATCCTTGTGGATGTTATTGCTTTTAACATACGAAAGAGCACCAGCTATCATTCTTAGGATTTTGTTTTGACAGCGTTGAATTTGTTCTATGTTGGATGCGGAAGCAGTATATCGTAAGACCAAATTGGTTTCAAAAGCGATTTGTAGAATAAAAGTTTGCAATCAAGAAGAAGCACAGAGTTTCTGCCAATTAGCCAATGGATTTGTGTACCTTTAAGTTTCATTTTCGTTAACTTCGCATCTATATGTGGCTTCCATGTGCGGCGACGGTCCAGGTGAATACCAAGATATTTTGTCTCGGTTCGTTGAGGCACCATATGGTTGTTAATAGTGATTGGGGAGCACATTTCTTTTCGTAAAGTAAAAGGTATGTGAGTACATTTTTGCTCTTAAATTTTATTTCCCCTAATTTTGCCCATTTCTCTACTTGGGTTTTACATGTTGCTGCAGTTGGTTCGAAGCCTCTTTGGGGTCTTTATAAATACCGAGGAAAGCGATATCATCAGCAAATGTAGACGTGTGCGTAAATCTGTTGGTTGGCATATCTGCCTTGAAAAATAAGTACAGGATTGGACCTAGTATACTCCCTTGAGGTACACCAGCTCCTATTGGTTGGGCACAACTTATCTGGTTTCCCTCTTTGATCATAAATTGTCGACCGTTTATTTACTCTTTCGAAAGGTTGAAAATATTAGCTGGAAGGTTTAGCTTTAGTTTGTTTAACATGCCTTCATGTCATACTTAGTCGAAAGCTTGTGAGAGATAAAAAGCGCGGAGCAGTTCTTTATTTCCTCAAAAGTTTTTCTTATAACTTGCAACAGTCTGTGAGTTTGTTCGATTGTAATATGTTGACTTCTTAAGTCAAATTTCATGAAATTCATGTATGTAAGTGTATTTATGTTTTGATGTGTTATAACACTTATACCCTTTCACACTTGCGTCCCTTATTGAAGTTCCTTTATAAAGTTTTACTAATTTTTTTCACATTATCTAAATTCGACACAATAATACATAATTAAATCCCTAATGCGCTACTTGCGCAAACATGTGTTTAGATTATTGGAATGCCATTTGTATAGTTTTCATGATAACTAAAAGAAGAGTAAATAATATTCACTATCGACCAACAGTTTCTGTGTACAATAAGCTTAATTATTGTTTTTATAGATTTTCATTTAAATTTAATTAACCACAAACCACATTTAATTTAATTGATTTTTTCAATCATTTTTATGGAGTTTGCAATTTGTTTGTATGTAAATACATGTTACTTTCGCGTAAAACTAGTAACAGTGCATTAATGAAATAAAATTCTTTGTTAATAATATATTCAATTAATTAACAAGCTGTACAATATTAATTAAAAATAATATCTGAAAGTGACACACTTTTTAAAAAAATATTATTAGTTTTTTAATAAGTTTTAAAACAGAAATGAAAACTGGAATTATCAGTATTTTTTAATCGGATTTTTTAATAAAATTGTGTTAAATTTTTTATATATATTTAATTTAATATTATTTGTTTTAAGAAGCATAATTTATTTTCTATAAACTTTGGCAAAACCTATTTTTGATCGTTGATCACGGGCCCACAATTGCCAAAAATATATACATATATTCGAATTCCATTAGTGACAAGTTTCAGAACACTTAATGTTCATAGAATTTTATATGTCTTATAGGATGTGCGGCCTTTCTAAGTTAAATTCAGTAAATGACTTAAAATTCCATAAAAATTCTTCAAGTCGCAGTAATGGAGATCTGCTGAATAAATTCAAAAGTATAATAAAGAACAACAAAAAGCTTGGAATAAAAGTCTCGAACGACAAAGAAAAATTGGTTTAATTAGGTAAGGTTACGTTAAAAAAAGGTTAGAACAGTTTAATGTTTGATTACCAAAAAAAATTTAGGAAGAGATTAACTCATTAAAACTAATATCCCAGTAAAAGGTGACAAGTACGCCAAACTTTAGCTCCTCTCAAAAATTTTTTAAGTTTGGTAATTTAAACAGACTGGACGGATACATAGGAGGTGCTAGAGAATTTTTTGCTCTTCTAGGATTTAAGTAATCTACATAAATTGTTTAAAAATAATACCGTTCTTCTTGTTTTGCTTAGAAATCAACATTAGCTGGTAGTTTTGACATTGTAGCCCTAATAGGACTAATAGAGCGTTCTTGGTTTAATCTCTGCTCTATGTTGCTCCTGATTTCACATCTTAGTTTATTAGGCCATGTAGTCCTTGCAAGTCGTATAGTCTAGTATTACATACCAAAGATGAAAGCGGGGAAAAATATGACTTTTAAGTTGACATTCTTCTTCCGATAGCACATCCATAACATAGGTACTTGCTTTATTCCTTTGTCTCTTCCCTAGATTAGCAGAGTACCAGTTCTTGTCGAGTTAAATTCGGTTGTAGTCTTGAGATAGTAGTTAAGCCGCCAGCCTGAAAAGAAGAACCAGCAAGTGTTAAGGCTGCATAATGGCAATTGAATTATTTACTAGTGTAATTTCTCAGCGTCAACAGTTGAGCCTTAGATTTAATATTCGGAATATTCAGTTGTCAGAACCTTGATAGTTTAGCAGCCACTTAATAGTACTCTTCAAAAACGATATTTTATTGTTACATGTAGTTTTTGGTTTTGGCTATCGCAATTAAAATTTTGTTCTCTGTAAAAGTCTGGTACATAAATATCAGCACGCTGACTGTCCCAGTATGGCTAAATAAAGAAAAACAGATACCCCTTTTCTGACTCCTGCCTACCACTGAGCTGAACTTAAATCGCCCTTCTCTCCCCAAGAACGCTAAATATTATGATTATCAGGCTATAATGCTCAGAATAACCCCTTACTTTTATATCGCTTACATGCGATAGTTCAAGCCGTATTTAAACTCTTAACATGTCGAAGTCGTGGGTCTTAGTAAAGGCCAGATTGCAAAATTTTCACACATCCGTGGCTCGCACTGTAACATAGTAACATGTTTTTGCCAAGAGCAGCAGGGATCTAATGCATAAAAATGGGGAACTTTAATGTTGATTTTGACCAGATGTGCAGGATATGCGAGGATAAAAAGAAAACAGACAAAAGCATTTAATATATCTAAAATGATTTATTATTCTGACTCTAAGTCAGAGGGCATACCATCTGGGAAAAAAATAGCTTTATCCGACTTCAAAATAAAATCAAATTTGTGTGGTTACCTGGCCCCTTAAATAGAGTTGGAAATAAAAAAGCAGATATAGATCCAAAGGGAGCACAATTGATCTTACTTCGTCTTTATAAAACAAAAGTAAATACAGACGAACTATTCCTAAACCTACAAGCAAGTTTATCAAAATGGAAAACCGCTAACAAATTCATGGGGCATATCAAGAAAAAATTTTCGAAAATACAAAAAAATTAGGCTGGTCACTGCAAGCTAAGTCGGCACCATTGAATGAAAAATAAACCCCCACAACGAGAGCACAAGTTGAATGGCAAAAGCATGCAGGCATTATCTGAGAGGATCCTGGACAAGAATTAATGGAGAAAATGCCATCTGTTTGCAAGTTATTCAAATAATTTGTTTACTCCAAAAATATACAGATGTCAGTGAATTACAGCTCGTTTTTGTTAGACAACCATAAAGATGAGTTTTATATTTCTAGATGGCGTACGGGCTATCGATAATTTTAATATAATTAAAAAGCTCTTGGCCTTAATCAAATAAGCAACAAGCCAATTAAGGAGTTACATTGCAAAGCAAAAAAGTTTTTTTTTATTGTCAACGCCATATCACTACTTAAACATTACCCGTCAGTACGGAAAGTTGCCTTAGTATAGATAACTCCTCAATCTGAAAAATATCCTTTGAAGGTGGAGTCTTTGCAGGCCTCTTAATTTGTTACAATCTATGTTAAATTTGTTCGGAAATTTACTTAAAAAAGTTGGCCAAGATTTTAAAGGAAAAGAATTGATTTTTAAATCATCAATTTTTCTTTCGGAGTTAACAAAGTGCCATCAAACAAGCCCACGGATTGGCATAGGAAAGGGAGAGGAAGTACTGCTCCGGCCTTTTGATCAATGTTTCTCGAAATAGATAAACGTTGGCATGAAGGAATATTATACAAATTGAAATAGTACTTGCCAGTTAATATCTTCAACCTGTTAGAGAAATATATAACCGGTCGGCAATTTATTGATAAAAAAGGAAAATAATTTATGTTGTTATTAATCACACAGTGTCCAAAAGATTTAAAACGAAATACCTTAGCATAGTCCGATATACAGGGTGTCCGCCGGCAAGGTATACTACTTTGTTTTGCCGCCATTTTGGTAAAGATTAGTTTTGACAGTTCGTATTTATCAGTCGTTAAGAAGAGACGTAAACCAACTTGTTTAAATCGTTAAAAAGTTTTTTCAAAGCAATGATCGATTACTGTGATGATGGGAAAGTCATGTGAAATTTTTGTGAGAAACAACGTAGGAACAAGAAGCACTATTTATCGTGTAGGGAATGGTTTCGAAGCAAGTGTTTAAAATAATCCATCAACCTCAATTCGACGCTATGCTCAGGAGCTTTGTTTTTAAAGAACAATTTTGGTCTCAATTTTGCATAAGAATAAGCATTAATTCCTTTTTAGATTCAGTTGACACACGAGCTTTTTCCAGGAGATCATTTGCGCCGCCGCGCCTATGCAAATAGCATGTTACAGCTCGCCAATGACAACCCCGATTTTTATGAAAAAATCATAATAAGTGACGAGGAATATTTCCATCTGAATGGACAATGGAAACCCTTTAAATTATTTACTGGTCACTTTTGCACCTATTTAAAGTGACAGTCTGGTGTGCAATTTGGTCAGGAGGAAGTATTTGACGTTTTTTTTTTAAGCTGAAAACGGCGTAACGGTAACTCAATGGGAAGCGATATCGTGATATGATTGAAAACTTCTTAATGCCACAACTGCATGCTTTGGGTTTGGTTGATATGTGGTATCAACAAGACAGTGCCACATCGTATACAGCCAGGATTACAATGGAATTGCTGCGAGACCTCTTTTCACAACAAGTTATGTTAAGAAATGGTGAGGTTGATTGGCCTCCACGGTTACCCGATTTGATTGCTTCGGACTTATGGGATATCTGAAAATCAGCGCTTATGCAAACAAACCAGAAACGCTAGCGCGAGTAAAACATTCGTGATGAAATTAATAAAACACGGCTTGAAATGTGTGAGAATGTAATGAAAAATGTGCTCAAAAGGGCTCTCATCTGTGAGGCTAACAAAGGCAAACATTTTTCTGGTATTGAATTTCATACATAATTGCTGACATTGAACAAAACATTTATTAATATAAGATCCATTTTCTTTCATTTAATCAAGGATTATAAGAAAACAAAGTATATCTTGCCGACGGACACCCTGTAGATGCGAAGTTGACGCAAATAAAACCTAAAACTTCTTAAATTTGTTGGCTTATTGTTAGAGACTCTGTGTTTTGTACTGATTGTAATATCCTGCTCAACCACTCAATCTTAAAACCAAATTGGTTCTACGGGATACACTTATAGGGCGTCAAACCAAAATCCTAAAAATGATAACTGGTGCTCCTTGGTAGGTTTTTTAATCAAATAAGAGAAAAAATCTTTCGCTTAAAATTAACAAAGACTTTCTAATTTTTCCAGCATCTTTATTACTGCGTTCTTTGAAAAATTTTCGGTTTTTTAACGTTGCAATTTTTTGTTTTTTTTTTTTTAATACAAACTTTAGTTTCAATTTTAAATATTGACACACAAATCGATAAGAATATTGTTTGCAATATTGTTGCATTTCTTTTACACAATTCCTTAATGGGAATTTCTTTGCATCAGCTTAACCGAGACGAACTAAGAGAAGGCAAAATTTTAAGTTGTTCTAGCTGAGTTTTTATTCTTTAATACTTTATACAAATTTACAATCTTTTAATGCCATCAAATACCACAAGTTACTTAAACACTTCAAATCAAAAAAAAAAAAAAAAAAAAAATGAAGAGAAAAATGCAACTATTTTCTATTTATTGCAAAAGAAAGAGGGAAAGAAGTTACGCTACGTAAGGCAAAATACGATTGGTTTTAAACAGAAGAAAGAAAGTAAATTTTTTAATTGTGATGCAGATTAAAAAATAATTTAAAAAAATAAAATACTGATTGAAATCTTTTAAACATTGTGTCTACTTTCAGCTTAAATTATGTTAAATCTGCGCCAACACGGGATGGGTTTAAGCCCTGTAATAATATCTTTTTAACAAATTTCCATATCCTTTCTGTAGCTTTATTCTCGTTCGCTATTTATTTCTATAACACAAAGTTTGTTTAATTTTCTACTTGATAAGTCAACATTAGAGTTCAATGCTTTTAAAAATGTATAAAACTTTATTGATTGTTTTAGTTCACACAAAAAATGTAATCCAACAAAAGCGGGAAGATGAAAAAATAAAATGAAATACTAAAAAACCATTTAAATACTTTTAGGAAAACTGTGTTTTATTTGACTTTGAAGTGTGTTGGGAAAAGAATTCTTTCGATATTTTTCTTTTTTTTTTTTTAACGGAGCAAGTTGTTAAACAACAACTAAGTATAGTAAGCAACTGAAGTACATGGTAAATGCTATAATTTAGCCATACAGCAGACACAGACATTTGTACAGGACTTTTTAATCTAAATAAAATCATCTTCAGTGCTCAATGCTTAGCTTACATGTCAAAAGTTAGAGCTGGTCAACTGCCTTTTATGCCAGATGGGATGAATATTACTCAATTTTGACCAAATTTTGCACAAACGTCTTTCTTTATGCCACCACCACTACCGTATTGAAGGAAAATATTATCAGTCCATTTTCTGATATACTCCAATGCAAATGTCTTTCCGTGATAAGCAATTTAGGAAATAAATGGTTCTAAGAATAAGCAATTTTGACCAAATACTTAATTGAACGAAAATATGATCGGTTCAATTTTCAAAAGTCCTCCTGCAATAAGCATTTTTGGCAATTAGCTGCTCCAAAATAACTTTAACTTCCCAAATTTGGAATAAATATTTATCTTTTTTTGCCATATTATTTATTATTGAATTTTTTCCTTTGGCAAACTAATAATAAGTGTTTAAATCTTAAAGCTAAATAACTTAAATTAATACAGCCCGTGCCAGACTAAAACTTAAGTTTTCAAATTAAGGTATAAAACATTTATAAAGGTTTTATCTAAGTGCCACAGTATCCTTTCTTTTCAAACGGCTGTTTCTTGCATGCTGTAAGACGTTTCGAACGAGAAGATTTGGGTGGGTTTCCAACTTATTTAAATACCTGTTCACATAGTTAATGACTTTACATTTAACTAGTGGCACTTGTAAACCTTGGGGATGTTGCTGTTTTTAACATACCAAGGAGCACCAGTTTTCATTCTCAGAATTTTGTTTTGACGACGTTGTATTTTTCCTATGTTGGAGGCGGAAGCAGCACCCCATAATTGTATACCGTAGCACCAAATTGGTTTTAAAATCGAGCTGTAGAGTAGAAATTTACAATCCAGACATAGCACAGAGTTTATAGCAATTAGCTAGTGGATTTGCGCAGCTTTAAGTTTCATTTGTGTCAGCTTTGCATCTGTATGAGGCTTCCACGTGAGGCGGCGATCTATGTGAATACCAAGATATTTTGTCTCGGTTCGCTGAGGCACCATATGGTTGTTAGTGATTTGGGAGCACGTTTCTTTGCGTAAAGTAAAAGTTATGTGAGTACATTTTTCATTTCTTTTATTTTTATTCCCCATAATTTTGCCTATTTTTATACTTGGCTTACATATTGCTGCAGTTGGTTCGAAGCCTCTTTAGGGTCTTTGTGAACACTGAGAAAAGCAAATGTAGACGTGTTTGTAAAACTGTTGGTTGGCATATCAGCTGTGTAAATCAAGTACAGAATCGGACCTTATATACTCCCTTGAGGTACACTAGCCCCTATTATTTGAGAACAACTTAAGTGGTTTAACTCTTTAATAATGAATTGCCGGCTTATTATGTACCTCTCCAAAAGGTTGAATATATTCACCGGCAAGTTCAGCTTTAGCTTGCTCAACAGGCCATCATGCAAAACTTTATCAAAGGCTTGAGACACTTCAATAAAGAGCGCGGAGCAGTACTTTTTTCATCGAAGGTTTTTCCTATAACCTGTACCAATCTGTGTGCTTGTTCTATAGTACTATGTTAACTCCGAAAGCCAAATTAGTGATTTGAAATGCAACGATTGTCATTCAATATCAAGGTCAGCTTGTTTTTAAGCAATTTCTTAAACAACTTAGACATAACTGGCAATAGACTTATAGGCCTGTAAGACTCCACCCTTGAAGGGTCTTTTCCAGGCTTAGAAATCGTTTTAACCAAGGCAACTTTCCATATTGACGGGGAATGTTTGAGTAGTAATATGACGTTAAAAATTAATGGGGTTATTCGTTTTGCTATGCAACGAAGCTCTTAAAGCATTTTGTTGTTTATTACCTCAAAGCCAGGCGCTATTTTAGCATTAAGATCATCAACAGCGTTAACGACATCTAAAAGTTGGAATCGTATTTCCATAACACATCTAGCAACAACCGGCGGTAGCTTACTCACTTCGGTGCATGTATTTGGCGAGAACACATTTCTTAAATGTCTTGCGAGCAGATCACACTTTTCTTAATCAGTTCTTGCCCAGGATCCCTTCAGATTTCTTAGTGGTGGTTTCACGATAACGGGTCTTTTAAGATATTTAGCTGATCGCCGTAGTAAATAATTCGTCTGAGGAGTCGAGTCCAGGGCTTCCAGGTGTTCTTTAAAAGATGCCATTCTGTACACCTCCAGCAAGTTTTTCAAATTGTTTGTACATTTTTTCAGCTTGGCTTTAAGTTGGGGTGATCTGTGCTTTTGCCACTCTCTTCTGGTTCTTGTTTTTTCAGATAAAAGCTGTACATCGGCTGAAAAAATTCTGTTTTATTTGGACTGACGGAAGTTAAAAGTCGCATGTTCAACGGCTTTTTCAATGTTCTGACTAAGGCTGCTTAGACAATTATTGATGTCTTTGGGGGTCTAACGGGATGGTCTTCCGAGCAGTGAGTGCTGATATATTTTTTTATATTTCAACCAATTTAATCTTTTGGATAAAAAAAAAATCACTAGTTGCGATTTGGTGAGGACTGCAAATAGTGATTATAGTGTGCGAGTGGTCAGAAGATAAATCCAAGGAGGCTTGAGCTTCAAAAAGTTCCGGAGAAATACCTTTTGCTACGCCAAAATCTATAACATCTGGAATTTTATTGTAATCAGTTGTCCAATAGGTTTGTTGTTTAGTAGAAATAATACAAAGTCCCATTTCAGACACGGAATCATACAAAATACGACCTCTGGGACTAATAAGTATTCATCATTATGCCATTTCTTTAAATACTGAATAGAAAATTTTTTCATGTAGCCCAAATTTATATGTGGTGCAGGATGTTATATGGTAGGGCTTGACCGACTTTAACATTCTTACTTGTTGCTATTTGTAACTGCTATGGGGCATTGCCTTTATCTTAAATATTAAGAAAATTCAACTTATCCGAAACTAAATTCTACGAATGATAGCTGTGGACCTCGGTATACTATAAGCAACAACATTAGTAAGGATCGACATGTTCCACCAGTTTCAAGCCAAATGTTCAATATACAAAGAAGTTTTTAAGTAAACAAGCTGAGCTGTTAGTCAAATCCGCTCATTTCAAACAGCTGAGGACATCGTGAGCATATTCGCGCGAAGAGAAGGGCCCTTAAGTAAATCCACTGGAATCGACATTTGCTTCACATTAAAAACCTTATTATTATTATTTTTGTTCTTACTATTTATTAATATTCTGCCATTAGCTGGACTTATATAATTTTTTTATATTCTAGATTTGATCACTTATTATTAGTTTATAAAAATGAAAATTTATGTTTGTACTTTGTTCAATCATATGTGCTACAACTATGTTTGTTTGGGGCCACTTTTTCTTTTCTTGGGGTATGTTGTGACACATAGGAAACTTACTAACAAATATATACATGCGTTTTTATAAAAATTAAAATTATATAACTTTTTTTGTTTTAAAAGCCTAAACAAGAAATATAAAAAAAGAATTTCTCAAGCTTAAACAAAAACACAAACTTAAATAGTTTTTCTTTTATTGCCTTTAAAAAGTCCTTTAAATGCTGTTCTTCTTCATTTATAAAATAAAAAATTTCTTGCAGAAAAATGATTTGTTTTTGTTACTTGAAAACACTTGTTTCTATTGTAAATGTAAAGTCTTATCATTCGTTTTGAAAATCATTGTCATCAGTTGCTTGTTTGAAGGCATTTTAAGGTTGGTGTACATGTGTGTGTAAGCGTTTTTAAAACGTATGTGCATTTAAGAAGTACATTTGTATATGTTATTTAGTGCGAGTATGAAAAACTTAAGAACTTTTATTTTCTTTGCAAGAAAACAATATCTTTTGTTTATTCTCTGCTTTATTTTCTTATCTTTTTATTGCTCTGCAAAATTTTCTTTCAATAAACTTTTCTTTATTTATATTTGTGCTTGAAAGTTTGCACCAGTTTTTTATTTTATTCTCATTGAAATTAGCAGTTTAATTTACACATGAAATTCTTCGTTATATTTATTTGCATTAAGTTACTTTAGTAACTGTGTTAGAGAAAGAAAAATTTAGAGTTTTTATTTGCCATTTTTTTACGACAGATGTTATGTTTTGTTTATCTTTTAGTTTCTTAGAATCAGTTTAATTGTTAAAGGACAAATAAATGTCGTAAAAGCAAAAAAAAAATTTTTAGTTTGAGAAGGGAAAAGCAAATAAATTTATAACGATTAAGTATTGGAAGCACGGCTTATTGAAATAATAAAAATTGGTTAATTTCACTAAGAATAATAGCATAAATGTCTCTATTATTTCCCAGAAGAAAAATAAAATGATCGAGAATCGTGAACATTACCGTCACCAATTCTGATGAAAATTTCCAAGGATTTTGTTTGAAGCCTCTTGAAGTGGCACTTCCTTCAGAATTCGAAATTCAGTAAAAAAAACTAAGGTGCAGGATATAAAGCTTAAGCGGCATATTTACTGGCAATAACAAGTCCTTTCCTTTTATTTATTTTTTTTTTTTGAAGAAAATATTTTTGCATACAGTATAAGTAAGGTGACCATTTATTTCTAATTAAAACTAAGTTTTAAAGTAGTGCTTACAGCCAAAAACACTACTACCGTTCAAACAGTACTGATGATGAAATTGCGAAGCTGCTTTTGAAAATGCATTCTAATTGGTAGAAAGAACCTAATTTTTTTTCAAATAAAAGTTTCTTTCAACATCGATCTTAACATTGATGCCATATCTGCTTGTAGTGCAGTAAGGCTTAGATCGACTGGATATGGGCATGCGAAAGTTCTGCAAGGACTGCCCCCACTCGTATAACAACCCTTTGACTATATTACTCCCTACATGGACTTTGATGGGGTTTTTAAAGTTCTAATTCCCTCCAGGGGTGAATGGTGTAGGGGTAACTTTGGGAAGGCTTATGCCATTAGGATCTTTATGGACGGCTCTTAGTTGGACAGCGGAGTTGGCTCCGGTGTCTTCTCAGAGGAGCTGGGCTTTAATGCTTCTTTTTGTCTTACGATTGAATGTAGTGTATTTCAGGCCAAAATATTTGCCATTTGGGAGACTTGCAAACTAATACAGGACAGAAATATCCGCGGGAATATTGGTATTTTTGTCGACAGTCAGGCAGCGCTTCTGTCACTCAGATCATACATTACCACGTCACTATTGGTCAGTAAGTGTAGAAAAGAATTGTCTAAGCTAAGGCAGCTGTCTGACATTACTCTGGTTTGGGTCCCTGCGTATAGAGGCTACCAAGGTAATATACGGGCAGATGAGCTAGCTAAGAAAGGATCTGCTTTAAATATCTCCAATGTCGCAGTTCCGTTGCAGACTATTAAGAGAAACATCCTAAGATTCTTTTTGCGCATTTCTGATAATAGGTGGCAGGGGTTGGATACGTCTAAGGTCGCCAGGCAAACGTGACTCTCTTTCAATGTTGGACGTACTACGCAACTTATGAACCGGAATCGCATGGGAATTTCGAAGCTGCTGGCGGTGCTTACGGGTTACTGAATGCTGGGAAGGCATGCAGAGTAACTCGGCCTCACATTCAACGATCATTGTCACAGCTGCAAGAATATTGAAAAGGAGGAATAAATTTTCTATCTTATCTGCGAATGCCCTGCTCTGGCTGTGAAGAGGCACAAATACCTGGGCCACCATGTACTGGACAACCTGGGGGTGTATCTGCGATTCGGCTAAATGACCGATTGAGAAACATCAACGCTACAGGGTATGCCTATTACTCAATTTTCCTTTGAACCATTGTTTAAGGGGACCTATCACCTATCGAGTGGTGTGGTGTAGTCAAAACAGGGTCATTTAGACTCTACTTGTTAGTTTGCAAGCAGCAAACTACCACGAAAACCAACCAACCAACCAGTACTGGCAACTGTCACCCTTCCCGAACATAAATAATTTTATAAAGCTTGTGTGTATTTTTATTGGTGCTACCCTTGCATTTGCTTCTAATTAACTTCTTTATTTTGAGGAAATGTACAAATCATGTTAAAGCTTATCCTTTAAATTTTTTTTTGGCTGTAATAGTCACCCCGATGTAGTACATAAAGGATTTATTAATGGTAGAGGGCTACTACTTCACTTGCTCTCATCCAAAAATTTCCAGCACAATCAAGCCCTTGTTTGGAATATCCACGTCAAGATTTGTGGCAACAAAAGGAATTTACCATTTATATTTTTTTAATTATATTAATAATTAATTGTTTAAAAATATTAAGAAAAAATGTTTTTGCCTTTAAGTTCTTTAAAGGTATTATATGAATACATTTGGTTATTGGTATAAAACGCTCCCTCTACAAATGAAAAAATATTAAGTCATTAAATTTTGTTTTAGGTTAACAGTTATTTTTATGAAAAAATATCAAATGAATTAGAAACATCAGTATTTATTTTTAAAAACCACTACATTTCAGTACACAGATTCTCAATTAGTATGCCAAACCAAAAATTAGTACATGTACTGATAATAAGTATAAATGGTCACTACTCGTATAAGCAATGCACTGGAGGTAAATATTACACATACGCTCAGGTAAAAGTTTTTGTATTGTAGCCTTTATCAACATCAGTAACGCAATACATATACACGCAGTACAAAAACATGGTTTAATATGGGGACGGAAATATGATCACAGAGAATTTAATCATTGTGTTGTAACTCACTTACTTACTTTACTAACTTAAATGAATATTACACAATATTTGTTCCATTAGCGGAACTATGAATAGATTTCCAGGCGATTTAGGTTTTTTCATTGTGTTATTACTAAGACCATTATTATGACCGCTTCAGCCATTCAACAGCTGTAGAAAGTCTTAGAAAAAAATTCATTCAAAGTTATAATTAGAATTTCGATTATAAGTTTGTGGAAACCATCACATATTTCGATCATGAGCAGTCATAAACTTGATTAAGGGTTATCAAATATATGATGCTTTTAGCATATGCCTATCACAATCTAAGAGTCCGTATGTTTTATAACCCATAGTCAAGATAATGGTAATCAATAATCAAAATAATGATTACCACAAATAAATAAGCGTAATTTTAATCATAACCATAATTGCATTTTTCGCCGAAAAAACAAACTTCAATTTTTTTATGGTTGTGGAGATCAGGAGATGAGGATTAATAAACGAATCTCCATTTTAGTTAATGTTAAAGCTAAAGTTTTTTAGGTGTATGTGATCTGCATGGTTTTGGCAAATAAAATTTTTTGTGCGACTTTAAATGGTTATATTCTTTTACAAAATGGTCTTATGGTTTAAACCAAATTAATGTATAAAGCTCTATGAAGAAACACATCATAGCGTTAATTTTATTAACTCTGCGTTATTTTATTACTAAAAAAAACTTAAATGTTATTGTGTTGTGTTTTTAAAATTTTAAAATTTAATTTTAAGATAATAAGATTTTAGAGGCTCAAAGTTATTTTTCTTCGCCGCACAGATAACAATCAAATAGAAATAAAACGCCAACCAAAATACTTAGTCAAAGGCAAAGAAGAGCAATAAGTTAATCTTTAAATGAGGTCATAAAACTTTTCTCATAAAAGAATATTTTAATCAGCAAGGAGTAAACAACAGCAAATAAAACATTTAAACTAAAAGAAATATCTGCTAAAGAGAAATATTTGAACACTTAAGCAAATGCTTGTAATGCGTTTCCAACGCTCTATGCAGACATTACTAAATTGTGCATTAAATTAAATATAATGAAAATATATAAAAACCTAAATGAAACGACTAATTATCACTCTATGAACTATTTACGCAAAGAAAGAAATTTTGTAATAATTGCCGTTCGACTGGTTGACTGGGATTAAGCTTAGGCGGAAGGCTATCAACAGAATATATAAAAAAATAGAAAACGATTTTACCAACCACATTATTATTGCAATATTATTAAAATGATAGGGGCATATTCATTACCTATTTTTAATTTGATAAAGGTTTTTTAACAAAATTTTTAGTCGTAGCAAGGTGGCCGCACATGAAATAAAACTACAATGCATTGTAAATATTTGCACACAATTCACATTTGTGAGAAATGTGGCTGAAATATATTTTCGAGCTTGATCAGTTTAAAGAGTTTTATTGAATCTAAATATAACAAGTTCACCGGCACAGTTCTTGAAACAATGCTTTTTGACACTGGCGCGTCCATTAGCTAAACCTTTCAAAAAACATACCATGCCAGGGTATTCCCCATATCCTGTAAATAAGCTTTGTTACGCCGATCTTTAAAACGGAAGGGCGGAAAAAATCCCAAAAACTACCGCCTAATACTATACAAGACCATGAGGAGTATTGCTAACTATCTGAAGACCAACAGTTTATTAGGCGACCGTCAGTGTGACTTTCATATTGCATATTCTACGAGGGAACTACCGCCCTTTCTAACAGAGAAATGGTGTACTTTCACTTATCATTTTTGTGAAAGTATAGTGGTGGCTCTACATATTTCAGATGCATTTGATAAAAGCTACACTCCGAAATTCCTAACTATCGGGTAGGCAATGGAAAAACTCAGAATTTGTTGTTTATAAATTAATTTTTAAAATTATCTATGTATAACAAATCTGCTGATACATCCTGTATTATGTGAAGTATATGAAATGGCAACGAAAAAAATTGCGGGCAAGAATTGAAGTTTTTTCTAAGTAATAGGAGCAAGATGGAAAAAAATAATATTATTAAAAACTAAGTCGGCCAGCCGCTCACGTGAGTTTTCGATATTACAAATTTCTATTGAGTTTATTGTATCAGGCTTCGTTTAATTCTGCAAATAATTAAAAATTTTCTTATTTGTAATCCAGGCTCTGGAAACTTTTCAATTATTACTTTCTTCACCGTACGTTGATTCAGGATCATATTACGTGTCAACAGCTCTTTTTTTACAACGCATCCAGAATAAAACACGTTATTGTGTCATATTTTAATGGCAGTTTTCACTATCACATTTTGTAGCGTATTTTTTTTATAGCGATATTTGTATTTAACCTAGCCTTCATAGAGAAACAGCAATAAAATATGTTAATTTTTATTGTTTTGCAACTCTTTTTGAGTGTTAAATAAATACAGAAAAAAATTTTGAAAACACACACATTACAAGCTAACGAGTTAAAATATTTATGAAAAAATATAAATGAAAAAAAGTAAAACATACGTACATTTAAACATATTTACTAATATACAGGGCTACCCATAAAACCCTTTGCTTACATAATAAGTTAAAAATAAAAAAACACAGGTTACTGTTTGGCCAAAAAAATATTCAATTTTGCGTGAGTTATTTCAAATCCGTGATCTCTGTCTAAAAAATAACTTAAAAGTTATGTAATTAAAAGTTTGAAATTTTTGAAATAAAATATGAAAGTTGTAGTCGGTCAAGACCGACCATATTATACCCAACATAGCACTTATATGGGCGCTTTGACAAAAATATTAACGATAATATTTGTATTCAATATTATAGTTGGTGCCATAGAGATAAACATGTGTGGAAAATTCTGTAAAGGTAAAGTTATATTCGAGCCATTCGTAACCTGAAATTCTTTTTCTGGTAGCGAATTTGTAAAGGGCACATATTTAAAAAAATTAACAAAATATAATTTAGTTCGGTATACTAATTTTTGATAAAAATTAAGATGCATGCACAAAATTTCATAAATATATAATATTGCTCGAGTCAGTTAGAGCCCATAATGCTTATTCTGAGAGCACATTTGTATGAGGGTTTATCAAAAAATGGACCGATCATAACTATATTCAACACACTAGTAGGTGGAAAAAAGTAAGGCACAAGTACAACATTTTTTCAAAATAGAGTAAAATTCAATTCCGTAATAGCCCAAAATGCTTTCTCCGGAAAGACATATGGCTGCTTTATTAAAAAATATACCAATTTTCTTTTTATTCATTATACTAGTTGGTGACATACTTAAATGCATATGCACGAAATTTTGAAACATAAATAAATATTTGAGTCAGTTGCACCTTAAAATGCTTATTCTGGGAGGACACTAGTATGGGAGCTTCACCAAAATTAACAATAAGCTTCATAGTAGTGCCCAAAAACATAACTGTGCTAAATTTCATCAAAATATATATTAAAAATTGTAAATTTTTTTTTTGATAATAAGAATACATGGACGTTAGCCAGACGGATAGATGGATAAATATGCTTAGATCAACTTAGGAATTTTTTCTGAATCGAGCGATATTCTTGAAAGTGGATCTCGGACTATTATTTCTGGGCATTACAAACATTTACACTAACGCATTTTAGCATTTTATAAAAAGTGTGTACAAAATCTATTTTAGAATCCAATTTTCAGTTGCATTCTTAATCTCGTAGTGTACGGACGTGTGTACGCGAGTGTAATATTGTTAATAGGTGATATTAGTAATAGGTAGCAAACGAAATTATTAATATACATACATATATACACAAAAAAGTGAGAAAAGAAAAACAATAACAACAAACTAAATAAAAAAAAAAGCGAACTGTTAATGAGTAACAGTAATCGTAGTGACAGTGGGCCTGATAGCCGAAATGCTTACATTGTGTTAAGCAGTGTTAGCAATGAGAACATAAGAGACCCTGAATTTAATAGAAATTATTTAAATGCGAGACCAAAAACAATTACAAGCAATCTTAGTTCAAGTGCGCCTAATTTAGATAAATGTAGTGAACAAGGGACTAATTTAGCCCAATCTTTATTTAATAATTATAAAAAAAATTCTGAGGTACCATCTTTGTCGCGGTCACCATTATCAAATTCTGGAATTGAACCTGCAGCTGCTACAGCCGCATCAAGCTTAATTTCTGCACCGGCACCTAAGATCCAGGTAGGGATGGACCGCTATGTGACAGTTCTTAAAAGGGGAAGAAGCCCTAAATCGGCAGAAGCATCTCAACCTGCAAAAATTTTAAAAGACGATGAAAGGCCAACCTCATCGCAAAATCGTTTTGCAATTTTACAAGAGGATAATGAGGCCCCCGTTAGTGAAAGAAAGTCCTTTAAGCCACCTCCCATTTATTTGAGGGAAAAAAACTCAAATGATCTCGTAAAGTTTTTAGTCGGTTTGATTGGGGAAAATAACTTTTATGTTTCAAACGTTAAACGCGGTAACATATTTGAGACAAAAATTCAAGTGAACCATGAAAACGCCTACCGCGCTACGGTTTCGGAGCTCGAAAAACTTAACAAAAACTTCTATACCTACCAACTCAAGACCGCAAAAGGCCTTCAGGTAGTCATTAAAGGCATTGATTCTAATGTTGACCCAGAAGAGGTCAAGACCAGTTTATTAAGCAAAGGGTTTATGGTCAGGAGGGTATCCAATATGAGAAACAGGGAAAAACACCCCCAACCATTATTCAGAGTGGAGCTTCAGCCTGGTGATATCAAATTGAAAAAAAGTGAAACTCACCCCATCTATGATTTAAAATATATTATGCACCGACGAGTTACTGTGGAAGTGCCACATAAGCGATCTGGGCCCGTACAGTGCTTAAACTTCCAGGAGTATGGCCACACTAAAGCTTATTGTAAGCTGCCTACTGTTTGTGTTGTGTGTGGGGATCTGCACGATACGACCAAGTGCGACAAGCCAAAAGATGATCCTAGGATGAAGAAATGCAGCAACTGCGGGGGAAACCACACTGCCAACTATAGAGGTTGCCCTGTTTTTAATTCGGTTATGTGCTCAACTAAGCCGAAAATAGTTCCTGCCCCTCCCCAGCCTTTAGATATACCAACTACAAATATGCCTCCGTTAGCACAACCAACTACAAATCAAGTTTCTTACGCCGCTGCATTAAAGTCTAACCAGCCTAATGCACGTAAGTCTACCGAGCCTACAACACAACAACAAGTGCCAACAAGTGAACCAACTGGTCCCAATTTTAGCCGCCTGGAAGCCGTAATTGACAATATGGTCAAACAATTTACGCAGGTTATGGCGCAAATAGCTAGCATGATGCAGGAGATGCAGAAAATGCAGTCTGCTCTCCTGCAGGCCATACTTAAAAGACCATGAACTGCCTCAGGGTTTGTTTCTGGAACGCAAACGGCATCCGCCAACACAAAAATGAGCTCGAATACTTTTTAACACACCAAAAAATTGATGTCATGTTGATTTCCGAAACTCATATGACATCTAGAAGCACTTTCAAAATAAGTGGCTATACTTTTTATGATTCAAAAGATCCCAGAGATAGGTCATGTGGTGGTTCAGCTATATTAATTAAATCAAGAATCAAACACCAATGGATGGGTGGTCTCTCCGAAAGTTATATACAAGCAACAAACGTCTGCATCGATGAATTTTACCATAATCTCGTTATTTCGTCAGTTTATTGTCCACCCAGATTTTCCATAACGAAGGATCAGTACAACAGTTTTTACAAATCTTTAGGTCCTCACTTTATAGCTGCTGGGGACTACAACGCTAAACACACATACTGGGGCTCCCGCCTAATAAGTCCCAGAGGTCGTGTCTTGTATGGTTCTGTATCGGAAATGAGACTTCACGTTATTTCAACTGGGCAACCAACATATTGGCCAACTGACCACAATAAAATACCAGACGTAATAGATTTTGGCGTAGCAAAAGGCATATCCCCTGAGCTTATTGAGGCTCAACCCTCCTTGGATTTATCTTCTGATCACTCACCCACAATTTTTACTATTTGCAGTCCTCACCAAATTGCAAATAGTGATATTTTTCTGTCAAAAAGAATAAATTGGTTAAAATATAAAAAATATATCAGCTCTCACTGCTCGGAACACATACCACTAAAAACTCCCCAAGAAATCGATGATTGCCTAAATATCCTAAATGAAAACATTAAAGAAGCCGTTGAACATGCTTCTTCAACATACCGTCAGGTCAAATACAACAAAATTTTTTCTGTCGATGTTGAGGAGCTTTTATCTGAAAAAAGGAGAGCGCGAAGAGAATGGCAACAGCATAGATCGCCCCAACTTAAAACGAAGCTAAAAGAGTGTACAAATCGCTTAAAAAACTTGCTGGAGGTACACAGAATTGCATCAATTAAGAAGTATTTGGAAGGTCTAGACGCAACCCCTCAAACAAATTATTCTCTATGGCGATCAGCCAGTCGTCTCAAAAGACCCGTAATCGCAAAACCACCACTGCGCAATCTAAGAGGATCCTGGGCTAGAAATGATGAAGAAAAATGCGATCTGCTCGCAAGCCATTTAAGAAACGTGTTCACTCCTAATACATGCACTGACGTGAGGGAATTACCGCCTGTTGTTTCTAGACGTCCTATAGAAATACGTTTCCGATATTCAGATGTGGTAGAATCTATAGCTAACCTTAATGATAAAAAAGCTCCTGGCGTTGATACAATAAGCAACAAAATGCTTCTAGAGCTACCCTTCACAGGTAAAAGAATTATTCTTTTTGTTTTTAATGCCATAATTCGGCTTGAACACTTTCCGCCAATATGGAAAGTTGCCTTAGTAAAGATGATTCCCAAGCCTGGTAAAGATCCTTCGAAGGTGGAGTCTTATAGGCCTATAAGTTTGTTACCAACTTTGGCGAAACTATTCGAAAAGCTGCTTAAAAACAAGCTGAGTCCGATCCTTAATGATAACAACTGCATCCCAGATCACCAATTTGGTTTTAGAAGTCAACATAGCACAATAGAACAAACTCACAGACTGGTGCAGGTTATAAGAAAAGCCTTTGAGGAAAAGAAGTACTGCTCCGTGCTTTTTATCGATGTCTCTCAAGCATTCGATAAAGTATGGCACGAAGGCCTGTTAGTCAAACTAAAACTCTATCTACCAGCTAATATTTCAAGCCTGCTAGAAAAATACTTAACCGGCAGACAATTTATGATCAAAGAGGGAAACCAAATAAGTTGTTCCCAACCAATAGAGGCTGGTGTACCTCAAGGGAGTATACTAGGTCCAATTTTGTACTTGCTTTACACAGCAGATATGCCAACCAACTGTTTTACGCACACGTCCACATTTGCTGATGATACTGCTTTTCTCAGTATTGATAAAGACCCTAAAGAGGCTTCGAGTCAACTGCAACAACACGTTAGCCAAGTTGAGAAATGGGCAAGGTTATGGGGAATAAAAATAAATGAACAAAAATGTACTCACATAACTTTTACCTTACGCAAAGAAACGTGCCCTCCAATCACTATTAACAACCATTTGGTGCCTCAACGATCCGAGACAAAATATCTTGGTATTCACCTGGATCGCCGCCTCACATGGAAGCCTCATATAGATGCAAAGCTGACGCAAATGAAACTTAAAGCTGCACAAATCCACTGGCTTATGGGTAGAAACTCTGTGCTTCATCTGGATTGTAAACTTCTACTATACAACTCAATTTTAAAATCAATTTGGTGCTACGGTATACAATTATGGGGCACTGCTTTCGCCTCTAACATAGAAAAAATACAACGCCGTCAAAATAAAATCCTAAGAATGATAACTGGTGCTCCGTGGTATGTCAAAAACAGCAACATCCATAAGGATCTAAAAGTTCCACTAGTTAAATGCGAAATCCTGAAATAGGTGGACAAGTATTTAAATAAGCTGGAAACACATCCAAACCCGCTCGCTCGAAGTATCTTGCAACATAGTGGACACTACCGTCTAAAAAGGAGGGATACTATTGCGCTTAGATGAAGATAACTATTTATATTATGAGAACGTAAATTTTAGTTTGGCACTGGCTGGACTAATATTATTTCCTTAGTCTTAAGATTTGAAAACTTATTGTTAGTTCGCTAAAGCGAAGATTCAATAATTAAAAATTATGCAAAAAAAAAAAAAAAAAAAAAAAGAATCCAATTTTAGCAATTTAACCTAAAAGTTTTTAATCTGACGTAACGATTCTCCTTTTCTTTGTTTTCTCAACAAATGGAAAATGGCCCTAAAGTGAATTTTAACACTTTTTTGGTCCAATTTTTCATTTTCCCGCTTTATGGAAATGTTTCCTTCCCTATTGAAAACATTTTTAAGGGTCATTTTTAAATTCTGAAATTGGGGTGATTTTTTATTTGTGAAATTTTTGCCATTTTTGGATTCATTTTTCATTTGCACAATTTTTCAAAAAGCTGCAAAGTCGCTAACACATGAAACGTATGAGTAATATTTATCTAGGATTGTATTCAAATGAATCATACGCACAACTCTAATAGAATACCGATAGCCCAGCAAAATTTTTTTTTGAATTTGAGTAAAGAGGTATCATTATTTCATAGGTTACAAGGTAATGAGGTCGTTACGATAGAAACACTTCCTTTTAGTAAGGGCTTTAATAATTACATTTGTAGGTATATATGCAAAAATGAGATTATAGAATGTTTTCCTTTTAAAAACCTTAAATTTTGTTCCGTTAGTCATAATTAACTAGGGATTTTCAGTGACTCAAAAGCAATAGTTTTACCTATTCAGGTGCCTGCTGAGGTGGAAATGAGCCTCATCGCTCATTATAATTTTGGTCGAAAAATCTTCCACTTTGGCTTTAAGATTGGGGATAGCTGGGGTGCATGCTACACGCGTTCAGCGGTCGATAAGTAGCAGCTGATGCACGGACTCTACATTTTATAGGAAAATGCACATGTTTTTCACCAAAGGATGACCTGCCTGATGGCTTATTGCAAACCATAGCGTCTGGTAGATGTTTCTGGCGATAGCTCGACATCCTTGCCAACAGCGGCGATATTCACTTTTGGCAGCGTCTTGTGTAGTCGAACACTCTTAACGATTAGTGTGCAGTGTTTGCACAGTCTGTGCTGGATGACCGGGGATTCTGCGATGGAATTCGCGGTGCTCCAACACCAGAGACTAAGTACTACGCAATAAAATATACACGATTATACCACGTTCTTGGGGAATTTATCACTAAAGGCTTGTTTACTTGTATTCTTCATCTGTCTTGTTTAAAAATGTCAAAGCAGATTTGACATTGGCCGCCCTTTGCAAACAGGGTGATTTGTTTTGGCCCACCTTGCACTTGATAAGCGATTGTATATTAGATAGGCCAATGTTAGCCACGTCCGACAGTCTATATACTCCGTAATCACGAAATTGCCTAAACTTAATATAGTCGAAAGCCGGACAGAAGCACAAGAAGCGCTGGATACTTTTAATCTCTTGTGTGCCTTGACAGCTCCTACATCACTTGCCGTAAGGTAATTTGAATCTACTGGCATGTGTGCCAAATAGGCTATAATTGTTGTCACGCTATCCCTCTACCTCCTTTTTTCTACTTTAAGGAGGTATTTGGAACGTCCCAGATGTGTCCTCAGCCAGTAATACCACAACCACGATTGCTGGATAATGTGACTCCTGCAATTATTCTGGTGTACTTTACTATTCACACAATTTTTGCAAAACTTCAAACTCATTTATCACAATTCAGTATAAATGTGTATTTCTTTAGCAATCTTGTATGCCTTCGGTACTGGTATATTATATAAGAAAACAAATTTTAAAATTCTATCTGGAAAAACACAAATTTACCATAATAAAAACTATAATAAAAATATTAAAAAATTAAATATTTTTACTTTCCACTAAGTTTACATCCACTTTTCCATTGCAATTATTGTGAACAGCCTTGATTTTTATGCTTCTTACATCAAATATTCACAATATTTTCCATATATATTTTGCAAACAAAAATAAAAAAAATTGTGTTGAAAACTGTAAGAAATTATGCGACAACCACTAATTGCAGTGTTTTTTTACAAAATTAGAGCGTTATCTATTATTTATCTTCCTGCTTCTCCTCTAAAACAAAACTATTGCAACAATTATTAATAACTGAAAATTAAAACAAAACCAGATTTTCTATCGCAATCTTTCGAAATATATACAACCTATTCAGTATAGTTAAGTATCAAATCATACAAAAATATTTACACAGAAAAAAATTACAAAAAATTAATTGTCGTATTCAAAACTAAATCATAGATACAATTATTTTACTTTTGAATTGGTACTAACAACTTAAGCTAAATACAATAAATAATTTTGTTACCAGCCGATATAAATTTATTTTAAGAAATTTAAAAAGTTGTGGAGAAATTAAAAAAATGCATGCAAGGGCATGATTTAAGAAGTTATTAACCAAATATAATTTTTTGTAATTACTTGTTATCTTTTGCCTTTTTCCTGTGTAGTTATATGCAGAATTATGAATTTAGTGAAATTCTAAAACAAAAGCAAAGGTTTACTCTCACACATAAATAAATATTTAATTGCATAAAATATGCTGTTTTCATGTGTATGCAACAACAAGCGAACGCATGTTATGCTAAAACAAACCAAAAAATTCACATATTTTTGCAATAAACAACACATTCGTAAATTAAGATTTAAATAAAGCCGCATTTATGATTTTGAAATTAGTAAAATTTATTCAGAATTAGCAAAAAGTAAAAAGGTTATAGTCGGTCAAGCGCGACCATGTTAGATTCTACACAATATAAAAATGTTGTGCTTTATGAAAAAATGGAAAAATAATTTTTGCATAAATAGTAATTAATGTATATTAGTTGGTGGCATAGAAAAAAATATTTATCGCCCAAAACTCCTATTACGGAAGGACATTTTTATGGTGGCCCTATTTTAAAAAAATTTGCCAATAGCATTTCTATTCAGCATACTAGTTGGTAACATAAAGTAAGACACAAATTCAAAATTTTGTCCAGATAAAGTAATATTCAAATCAGTTATATCCCAAAAATCTTATACCGGAAGAACATTTATGTGGGGGCTATACCAAAACACATACCGACTGTCACCATAAACATAAGGCTATGTGTCAGTGCCATAAGTCTAATTTGTGCCAAATTTTAACAAAGTATCTTAAAAATGACAACCTTTTTTACAAGAATACGTAGACACCCACCCAGAAGGATGGATTCATGGACAAACGGACATGATTATTCCAACTCAGTAAGTAATTCTAAGACGATCAGTATACTTAAAGATGGTTCGAAGGTTATAAAACTATTAACAAACATCTGCATAAGCGCACAATACTCCTACCAAGTATGTGGCCAACATTTAAATCTAAAGCCTTAAATTAAACTTGTTTTATTTTATCCCAATTTTAAAATGCCTTTTGGTTGTTTCAGCCCCGACGTAAGAATGGGTTTGCCCTGAAAATATCGTTTTTATAGCTGATTAAATGTACATCAAATTTAATTTTGATTAGACCGCAAATATTTTAATTTGCTTAAGGGTTTCTCAAATTGCTTATAGGTAATTCATTATCATGACATATAAAGTACCTTTTATTTGATAAAATAACTTAATTATCTATTTCTGTATATTTCATTTAAACATATTAAATAACACGAATAATATTTTATGGTTGTAATTGTAGTTTATTGATAAATTTGTTATAACAAAAACCAAATTAAATTAATTTGCATAATAAATTGTCAAGCAAATGCGTTAAAAATTAACATTTTCTAACAAAGTTTACTTGCGTTCTTGTAATTATGTAGATGTGTGCTTGCAGGCATTTTTTTGGCATTCACTTAACTTAAAGACTTATAATATTTATTTTTAATTTATAGAAATATCTTGCAAACGCTTATAGTACATAAGGTGCCCCGGTAGGTCAGTGGTAAATGCACGAGTCTACCCGTCAGGGGGTTGTGGGTTCGATGCTCACTAGAGATCCTGGTAAGTCTGCTTCATTCTTCTGTTCTTTCTTTCTTTCTTTCTTTCTTTCTTTCTTTCTTTCTTTCTTATATATCCCTCTCTAAATTTCTTCTTTCCTTCCGTCTCAACCTATTCTATCTGATTCTCCAGGTAACACAAAGAGACCGAATTAAGCGGACACAAGTGAGCTGAATCCTTTCTTTTTACGGCTGCCTGTTCTACCTAACCTAACCTATAGGACATAAATATATTTTTACGGAAAATTTTAAAGACTTAATTGTTTGATGTAGAAGCTTTTACTTGTATTTCATAACCCATCAAAAACTACTGCATCGCTGTAGTTAGGTTTGAAAGGGAATATCAAGATGCCAAACTTTACAAACCCGTTTTACGTATGGCATGATATTTGTTCGGGATGTTCCACTGAGAAAAATTTCGTGTTAAATGCGTATTTCAGCCCTGGATACATGTTAATAATTTGTATAATTTTGGTGCTTTTTTAATTGTTAACATGTATTGTGTCATCTAAATATTAGTTAATGAGTAAAAATGTTCCCACGTTATGTTTACTTTACGCAAAGAAACATGCTCCCCACATAGTGCCTTATCGATTTGAAGCGAAATGTCTTGGGAAGGCACATATAGGTGCAAAGTTGACGCAAATGAAACTTAAAGCTACACAAATCCATTGGCTAATCGGTAGAAACTCTGTGCTTCGTCTTGATTGTAAATCGATTTTAAAAGCAATTTGGTGCTACGGTATATATAGGTATATGAATATGGGGTACTGCTTCCGTATCGAAAAAAGAAAAAAATCAACGCCGTCAAATCAAAATTGCGTTAATATTAGAGGGGGCAACTGGTTCAAAACTAATACTTGAGAACGGATTCCAGGCGAATAATATATTAGCTACTTTTGCATTAGTTGCTTAAGATCTTGTTTAAGCCACTTTGTGTGCATTTTCGTTTATGTGTATGCACGTGTATAACATGGAAAAAGATCTAATTTGCATATAGTAATGTAGAAACCGGTATATTACCCTCCGAACGATTAATATTTTCATATCTGACCTTAGGAGCGTATACTTAATATATATTTAAAACCAGTTAAATATTATTTATAGGTAACGAAGTATCAATTGTTAAACCTATGCTTACACCACCTGAGATCTCATCTGAGTAGAGTTTTAATAAAACAAGTTAAAATTTTTGGTTTAAACAACGTCTAAGGAATTAGTTATAATCCGCTAATTATAAAAGTTGGTTAACTGTTATAAAGTGTATGGCAAAAAAAGCGAATAAAAACAGACATAGTGTAATACTATACAAATGAGTCTTAATTGTGAAACTGAGATTATAACTCAGGTAGTGTAAATATAGCTTACCAATGATATTTTTGCTTTTTATTTGCATACTGCTTATAAAACCCCTACAGATAAAATAACGCACATTTCCTCCACACCGTTTATAATTTTTTTTTTAATTATGGCATTCAAAAATATAAATTTTCCACCAGACACCCTGTACCATTCGAACATTTTTAATTTTTTTTTAGTTTTCATTATTATGTTCAGTGTTATGCAACATTTTGCTATACAAGGACAAACATGCATTTGTTCTTGCTTCTAAATATATATTTTTCGGATTTTAAGTGTGCCGCGCATTATTTAAGCCCACTGCTCCTCTACGTATGGGCTAGACTGCTGATTACGCGACCTAATTACATCTTTATAAAATTCTTTAAACGTCTCCTGAGGCAGTTGTCGGGGTCTTGCGAATTTTATTTGCACCTGGTAAGCTTTCTCAAAACGCAGGTACTAAGTAAAGATACTTCTTCAGCTCCTCCAAGATGTGGTGTAGCAAAAGTACGTATGTTTGTATTTTTTTAGTTTTGGTAAAAAACATAAAAAATTATTCAATTTTAATTAAAGAAAAAACTTGGTTCTATTACTGAACAAGCAACTTCAAATCATTATTATTTCAAAAGCAAATCAAAGTACCGTTGCATTTAAGTGCAAAAACTTATTTTGTTTTTATGTTTTTTGTTGTTTTTTGGGAAAATAATTATTTATTTAAATGATCACAAATACAATGTATCATTCAGAATGTGTTTTTAAGCATTTTTATTTGAAAAACATTTTAAAATTTTCGGATAATTTGAGAGTCTGCACAAGGCTCTTTTTTCAAAAACCTCTATACTGTTATCTATATCTTAATTCTAGTGCTTTTTATCTATGTTTTAAGTTAAAATTTTTTACTTTTATGAGGACATACAACTAAAAAATTTTTAATTTTTACCATTCCCTTAAATAATCGAAAACACACAACAAAATATATATTAAACATGTAACCATCAAAAATTAAACTAAATTGCGAAAACCCTGTTTAGTTAAACGTCAACAAAATGTTTATGGTCGTGCAAGATTAAATCAGAAAACTGATTCTATGAATTTTGAGGTGTAAATATTAATAAAAAAGTTCAATATTTTACAATTTTTTTGTAATTTGCTTATTATTATTATACAACATAAAGTATTTTCATATATTTGGTTTCTCTGATCCACTTACTTTGTGTAAAAAAATTTTTATTAACATTTATTGTGTATAAATACAATAAATGTATTAAGAAAATGGAAAAGAAAATCAAAAACAAAATTTTCACAATTTTTTAGTAGAAAATTTACAGCTTTTAAAAAACGTCCATATTATATTGACTACTACATTAACACACACTAACTTTTCAGTGTTTAAACACACTAACGCTTTGCTGAGTTAAACACGCACGTGTAGTTAATTCAGTCACATCTGTGAAGCTAATAAAGTGTTAAAATAAATGGTGTATGAAATGTTAACGAAGGTTTTTAGAATTTTTTTTTAGATTTGTTGCTTAAGAAACCAAATTAAGTGTGAGATATAAAGCTAATTTACTTATTTTTTTCAAATTTATTTACGAGTGAGGCTTTACTAATATTGGAATTAAATCTTTTTCAATCCACTATAGAGAAATTCAAAGGGTGTCTTTTATTGAATATAAACTTAACAGAAAGGAATAACAAAATATTTTTGATAATGATTAAAATTAGCCGATGTCCTAGCCTAAGAGCCCAATTTCTACACACCGCTTGCAATCAATTTTACACAATTTTAAAATAAATTTAAAAAGAATTTTTTTCCATTACTCGATTGCTGTTTTTATATATTTTTGGATATACCTGAGGCTATACATTTAAAAAAAAAATAATAAACAACGACAACTGATTTTAAAAAGATTTTCGGCGAACCAACCTATTGGTTTCTTCCAACCCTTATCAAACTGATTATATCGTGCGGTGTGTGATATATGATGCCATCGTGCTAGAATCACGTGTCTGTAATATACATGCAATCTTTACGCTAGTAATGCTTACACTGCTTCACGTAGATTGCATTGTTCTAACAAATGATTCAATCGCATCAAATATTAAGCTTTTCTAGGACCTTTTTGCCCACTAAGAAGATAATTAATGTTTAAAGCGAACATGATCAAGTTCGTACTAAGCGGGTGTTTGTATATTGCGGGTTAATATAAAATAAACGAGGGAAAAATTTAGAGTTTAAAATTTCAAAGTAGTAATAAGTTGACCTGAGGAGCCTGAAGACTTTCCCAGTACTGAAGGCGGAGTTAAAATAATAGAGCAGAAATCGCCAAAATGGAATTGCAAACAGTAAGACTGTGTCCAAAATGAAGAAATCTCTCCTGAAAGGGGACAAGATTAAGGATTTTCCGGAACTAAGAAAGTTCTTATTGAGCGAAATAATGATTGTATCGTTTGATTACCCAAACCTATGACCACACTTCCTTTGGAAGGAGTTGTGGAAAACACCTTTTGCAAGCCATGCAAAAAGTAAATTGTATCGATAAGTATTTTTCTTGATCAGTTGATAGAACATAGGTTTTTGTTTGATGTTACATCATACTTGGTTTTGGTGGATCTTTCTTTTTCCTCTGTCAACAACAGAATCTTTAATTCCAACCCTCTTCTATCCTGAACCCATCCGTAAGAACTCCAGATCCTTTGGTTTAGACAAAAGCTAACCAGCCAGCCATGTTGTTACGAACATTTGTAATAAACTTCATTAATCTGGCTTTTTTTTTTCTCCCAAATATGGCAATTTTTATAATAAGGATATTTGGGAAGAAAGCGAATTGGTTAGGATAGGCTAGGATTAGCTGGCTGGTCTCAAAGATCCAAAATTGATCCTTTGAATTCTTAGTGGCACCAGACAATAAAAAATAATAACCAGTAGCGCTAGCTCAAGCTACTGGAATCCAGGGAGAATCTCACTGTTTTGGTTAAAACTTGTCCTACTAACCCTAGACATTTATGCTAGGTCTTGGATAAATTGAAACCCTAGACAGTTTTCCCTGGAGAGCACGAGCGCAGAAGCTATGGAGAATGACGCAAATATGCTAACCAGTCTTCTTATTCCTCTACAGTCTTCTTATACACCACAAATTTTACGAATCTAACCCCCCTCAATCTTGAAACTATCCGTAAAAATTGCAGATCCTTTGGTTTAGGCGAAGGCTTGCATCCAACCGTATTCCTCGATAGTTAGATCCGGCTTCCCCATGAAGCTCAGTTTTGGGATCGTGTATTTACTGCTATATTCTACGAAATCAATAATCTTGCCATGACCATATGACATCTAATTAAATTTCCCTGTTAACTCCAAAACAAATCCCAGACCTTCTTGCAACACCCTCTGCGACCAGTTAATTGGTTTTAGAACCAAGATAATATACAACCCCATCGACGGGTGCCTCGAAGCGCAGTATAGATGCAATGCGTAAGATTTGGTATGAACTTCTATATTTTGTTTAGCATTTTCCTGCATGCATAGGGCGCATTGGTAGTCTTCTTGAATTCTTCCTGCACATTGAGCCTACACGACATCTTACTATCAAGTAACTTTTCAAAGCGCTTCTATCTATCTTTTGGTGTCGGTGAAAAATTTTCTCAATTTATATCGAGTTTTCTCAGAGATCGCACTCTTCGTGTTGTTATAGATGGGATCTCTTCCAACGAGTTAAAAATCAATTCAGAATACCGCAAGGCTCCGTCCTATCTCCTACTTTATTTCTTATCTTTCTGAATGACCTTCTATGTCAAACTTTGAATCCTATTTATTCTTTTGCAGACAACAGCAGCATATGCCATTCATACTCGTTTGACCATAGGTCTAGCTTTTTGGAGATTGAAGCTAGGAGACAGAGTATGAATGTTTCAATTAACCGCGATCTGATGGTAATCTCCAAATGGGGCCCTGCAAATAGGATCGATTTTAATGCCTGTAAAACAAAATGTTGTCTTTTGACACATACACGCACAATGGACGATGCTGCCTCGTCTGTATTAATGTATGGTATAAGTGTTGAAAAGACAGAGACTCTTGATGTTCTGGGCATGAAAATCCAGTGCGATGTCCGCTGGACGGAACACATTTTTCTTGTGTCGAAAGAAGCATCGAAATGTCTTGGTTTCCTTAAACGGTGAAGGAATTACTTTACACCATCTGATCTTCTCAATATTTATACCACCTATATCCGACCAAAAATGGAATACAACTCTCATGTATAGGCTGGTGCCCCAAAGTCTACTTTGGGACTAGTGGACCGCGTACAGGAACGTGCGAAGATACTCATCTGCGACGTTGTGGTACCTACCCGTCTTGATTCACTCGAACACCGTCGTGATGTGTGGTGTGTTTCGCTGTTTTATTGACACTATAATGGAATGTGCTCTGAGAAAATCAGGGAGCTTGTTCCCGTAACCCGGAACTTTTTGCGTGATACACGTTTTTCACACCCAAACGTAGTCGGCTGGCCAGTGAATTGCACCACTCATTACAGGAAGAATTCCTTCTTCGGTCGCACAGTTCGTATATGGAATAAACTTCCTTGTGATGTCTTTCCTGTCACAGTAAATATCGAGAAATTTAAATCAAATGTCCACAAACACTACACTCTTTATCCTTCTTCCCATAACCTATTTTCCTGATACCAACACAATGCAATGCACGTGTAGGGGCCATCCCCTGAGTGCTGGCTATTATTAAAAAAAACACTTTCTATGTCGCTCAAGGACCAATCTTAATTTTCCTGCTTAAAAGAATTTTGTCGGTTTAGATAAATTATGTGAAATTCGACTACTTTGTGATAACTTCTTCTATTTTTGGCCAGTCAAGACATGAAATCACGATAGTGTGCAACGGGGTTAAGCTATTCGTTATTGTTTAAAAATTTATAGTTTCGCTCTACATCTTTTCGTTATTGCCTTATTTAAAAGCTTGAATTTTTTTTATAAAAAAAAGAAATAGATAAAAAATATTTTTACTTACTTACATATCTATTCACGTTTAATGCAAGTAGTATGTGTGTTAATAATGTTCCCATATTTTTTTACTTTATTTATGTTTCATTAAACCTCCATAAATCAATCAAAGTGATTCATGCCATATTCATATATTTATTCCATTTACTTGAGATGATGCTTGTCACTGAACACACATACATCTACTACATACTTCCATTTTGTTATAGATCTTTTTCCCAATTCAGTTTGTATTTTAGCGCTTGACAGCTTATTCAGAAAATTCTTTAATTTTTCTTTGCTCTCTGAACTTGTACGTAACATCTGCATGACCATTTTGTTAAAATTATCAATATTTTATTTTACGATAATGACGATAACAATAATAATAATAATGATTTCTATTTATCTTTTGCTTCAGCTACTTGTCCATTATCCTTGTTATAGTAATATTTTGTTTTTTTTTGCTTAAAATGTAACTGTTGTTGTCGCTGTTGAGTATTTTTTGTTATTTATTTATCAGTTGCCGAAATCTATAATGCCAATTTATATATTTTATTGCAAAATTGATGATTTTTTCGTCGCTGCAATGCGATTTATTTTTGCTTTCAAATTTTTTTTTGTTTTCAATTTTTGTTTGTATAAAGAAAAAATGCCAGCTGTGTACAATTTATACTTAAAACTAGATAATTTATTATAACTGAACTAACATACTTACTTATGTGTTTGCAGACAGAAAGTTTTTGAAGGTTTAAAAAAAAAGCAAGTTTTTTTTAAAATTGAAAAAAAATATATATTTGTTGTTCGGATTACCCTTGCCGGCATCAAGAAATTGAGAAAACAATGTAAACATGTATGGGTTTAATAAAGGGTACTTTTTGAGAGGCATAAGACTTTAGGTTGGCAGCATTTTTTTAGCTGGTGGACACATGGTCAGCTGCCAAGCGATTAATGTTTAGTTTGGGTTAGACTTTCAAATTTATTATGAGAATTACGGTATTATTCGAAATATGTATCGCACAATACGTCCATTTTACGTTAAACATAATCACTCATCAGAGCAATAAATTTAATGAAGTATGAAATTACGTTTTCCCACCAGGTTTATTTTTATTAGTAGCATGTCTGCACAGAAATATTGTACAGTGCGTAAAAAATAGGTAAAAGCTGCTGTAGAGCGTAGTAAAAGTAAGCGTGAACCAGTCTATCCATCGCGTCACCACCGTGCGGGAAATGTGTGTCAATTGGTCGGCGTACTCGTCCTGTTCCCGCTACTAAACATGATTTGGACAAAAAAACGCTCACATCAAGTAACCGGTTAAAAGCTGTTAAAAAAGTTAAGCAGAAATACTTGTCCCTATACATAAACATACATCTGTTTACATACACACACACACGTAAATAAAAACAAAGTAGTTTGAACAGGATCTCAAACAAAAAATGCGAAACTTGGTCTGTAACTTGTTCGGAGGTATCAGTTTTGAACCAATTGCCTCCTTTAATGACAACTCAATGTAAAAGTGACAGGTAACCTTTATATAAAGTGCAAGAACTAGAACCAGCCCCTACTCTAAGGAACCGTTCACGTCAATAGTCTTGGACCAGTCCACTTCCCCGTGGGGCGATTTTTGGGACCGGAAATGTGTTCATCCATTTTGGGGAGATATTGCTGTAAGACTTTGGCTCTCGCCCCTAGAAAATCAAACATGGGCAAAGGTGGAAGCCAGTCGATTACCTAGCAAAGCGTAGACTCGGTAAATGGTTCAAAACAAGATTGCCGTTGATTCCGACTTTTATAAGCGAACTTTGCCAATTTTGTTTGGATGAAAACGTCGATAAACAAAACCGACTGCCATGTTTAAATTTATGATAAGTCAATGGTGATCGCTTTTGATAACTAATGCTTCGTTTATCAACTGCACAACCATGGAATGCAGGAGCTGTAGTTTCAACAACACAGCGCAACATGCCCTTGCACCCAACTCGTGCCAAAATTAATTTATTAAAGTTCATGTTTGGCAACCGCATAATTTCACGGTTTGGACCCGCAAATAGGCCTCCAAGATCATGCGATTAAGGTTCGCTTAACTAGTTTCAATGGAGTATGTGAAGTTTCTAGCTTACGCCGCTAGGTTCACTACAATTTACTACACTCAGAGAAAAATCATAGTTGAATATGGTCACGGGAATATAATCACGAGCAAATCACTCATTGTATGGCTACAAAGATCATTGTTATGACTGTCACAACCATACTATAGCTGTTGTAACTTTTTGACGAAAAATTCTAACATATCTATGATTAAAATAACCATTATATATTGGTGTTAATGTATCGAAAATAACAAGAAATAACAATATGTTGACTTAATTGACTAAAGTTGATAGAGCACAGACTATTAGCGTCAATTGCCTTTAATTTTGCATTCTTGAGCTATAAATTCCAAAAAAAGGCAAAAACTCCAAATCTGTGAAAAAAGCTGTTCGTGATTGCTTGGCAGACTTTTGAACCTTAACGGGGTAAAAGGCACTTCTGAATCACCTAAAATTACCAAATATGTCAAACAAATTCTCATTATTAGAATTTTGACTTAAATCAAATCCTCTGTTGCATACTTTTAAAGTCGTAGTTATAAAGAAAATACAAATAAAGGGCATTTTTGATTATTTAATGGACTTTTGATCTTAATGGTCATTATTATTTTTATACCCTTCACATAGTGATAGGGTATATATCACTTTGTCATTCCGTTTGTAATTTCTTTATTATTCATTTGCGACCCCATAAAGTGTATATATTCTGGATCCTTATAGATAGGGAAGTTGAAATAGCCATGCCCGTCTGTCCGTCTGTCTGTCTGTCTGTCTGTCTGTCTGTCTGTCTGTCTGTCCGTCTGTTGAAATCAAGTTTCCGGAGTCAGATAAAAAGATACAGATCAGTAAATGGTGTCAAACGATTACAAATATCCCACTTACAATCGCTATTTAAAATCAGCAAAATCGGTTCACTATTGACCGAGATATAAGCGAAAACCCAAAGTAACCCATTTTTTTAGGACAAAATCCGTGCATATATCCCTATATATCTCAGTAAGTATAATCACTCTTGCCACAAAACTTGGCACGGATACTCCTAAAAAAGGGACCTAAATAATGGAAAAATGATTTTCCGAAAGGACCAGGGGAACGGGTATTTTTCCTACAATTGCACAAATTTGGTGAAATATTTTATGCGCTATATCTCGGAAACTATCGTAGCTATCGACATAAAATGTTCTACAAAAAGTAATTGTACGCAAAGATCGACACTTTAAAGAAAAAATTTTTTGAGTGGAGGCAAAAAAAGGGGTAGCTCCAATACAAATTGATGATTTGTATGAAATTTCCGATACGCTATATCTCGGAAACTATAGCAGATATCAAAATGAAATGTTCTACATAAAGTAATTGGGCAATAAGGGCTACGCCTTAAAGAAAAAATTTTTTGGGTGGGGGCAAAAAAAGGGGTAGCTCCCATACAAATCGACAATTATTATAAAATATTCGATACGCTATATCTCGGAAACTATAAAAGATATCGAAATGAAATGTTCTGCAAAAAGTAATTGGAACACAAGGCCTACGCTTTAAAGAAAAAAATTTTTGAGTGGGGGCAAAAAAAGGGGTAGCTCCCATACAAACTAAGAATTTTTGTTAAATTTTCGATATGCTATATCTTGGAAACTATAACAGATATCGAAATCAAATGTTCTACAAAAAGTAATTGGAACACAAGGCCTACGCTTTAAAGAAAAATATTTTCGAATGGGGGGTGAAGAAGGTGTAGCCCCCATTCAAATTAACAATTTTTATAAAATTTTCGATACGCAACTTCTGGAAAACTATTATAGCTATCGACTTCGAATATTCCACAAAAAGTAATAATCAAATAAATAATACATTTTGGAGAAAAAGTTGGAGAAGAGCAGGGGGACTAGAACATTTAATAAGTTTTATTAACCTTTAAATATGAATAATGTCGAAAACTTTTAAAACTCTTGACCTCAAACTTTCCTCATCTATTTATATTATTCATACGAACGTTAAAATTTTGTATATTTTTCTATGGACTTTAAAACTTGCACAAGGTTTTTTATTATATTATTTGCAGTACAAAATTACTCGGCTGGGTATATTTAAAGACCAATGTGAAGGGTATATAAGATTCGGCACAGCCGAATATAGCGCTCTTACTTGTTTTTTTTTAAATTTAACTGCGAAACCAATTTGATAGGCACAGGGATTTTATAAACAATAATCTTTAAGTGAAAATTAGTCCTTATATAAATTTTTTTTATTCTACGCCCTATTTGCAATAAAAAAATTTTTTAATTAATAAATTTCTTTCAAATTGCAGAGTGACTTTCTGTTTAGCAAAAGTTAAGTTAAAATTTATTTATTGGCATTTATAATTTATCAAAACGAGTAATGCTCTAAACACAACTGGGACGAACGTCGAATTTCGCACTACACGACGAACTTGTCTGTTAAAATTCGTTGCGTAAATTCGTTAAGTGAAACACATTTAGAACAGCTTCGATAGAGTGACCATATTTCTTTAAAAAGAAGCACTATTTGAAAAAAAATAATTAAAAGAAACTATTTAAAAAATATATAAATACAACACTAAAAATACACTAATTGTATTTAATGCAAAAAATAAAAAGTGAAAATGATTCTTAAAATATAAAATAACATTATTTAATAACAAAATAAAATAGAAATAAACCTATCGCAGAGTTTGTTACGCATGACGAATTTTAGTCGACGCACTGCTTGTGGGTATTTTCATATACACAAATGTGTTTTATTTTTTAACACGAATATTCGCAACGAAAAATTCGACCTTCGTTCCAGTTGTGTTTAGGGCATAAGTTGTTTTTTAATAACTTCTTAGATATATTGCAAAATTTTTAAAAGAAATATTTAATGTAGCTGTTGCTTTTAAAGGAAAAAAATAGAAAAAACAACAAATTCTAATCTAATTAAAAGTTTTCATTCATTGGCCAGTATTAAGACATTTTTCTTGGCAAAATAGAAAAACTTTTTCTACTGCTGTTTTCTATTTTCTTTTGAAAGGTACGTAATTAGCTAAATATGGTAATCAAGCAAATTTCCTAGTACTTTTACAATTACCTCGCAATCTCTTTGCTTTTATTTTAATTTCTTAAGTTTGATAATTAGTTTTAAAAAATTTCCTTAAGCAAATAGAAACGAATTTTATAAACGAAAATAATTTAAATAAAACGAAAACAACAAAAAAATAAATAAATGATTGGATTGTGACAAAGCTACGTCATCATTAACTTCAATAAATATTTACATCATCATTAAAAAAGTTTTTCTGCAATTCTTTCAAAACTTAATCAAGAGTTTGTTGAAGTTTTAGTTTGAAGAAGACAATTGCATATGGGCTGAGATAAAGGGGGTTGGAAAAATATATTCGCCTGAATAACATAAGTAAGCAAATAAATAAACTCTTGTATTATTCTGTTTTATAAAAATACGGGCATATGTTAATATGCTTTTTGTAACATTTAAATCTTTTAATCGTTTTTTTTACGGGCAGGGTTGTTTCAAGGAAACACTAAGTTAAAGAATTAAATTTTTTGAAGCATCTTTATTTGAAGGAAGGATATTGAAAAAACTTTTTCCCGCACTTACAAAGAATCTAGTTCAAAGTTACTAATGCTATAATCTGTGAGGTTAAACTGCTTATTTAATCCTAGAGCCTAAGAATTGATGTCCTTAAAACAGTTGGTTGAAGTAACATTACAGCTAAGCGTATGTGTATAGCAAGAGCAAAATGCCATCAGTCTTGTCATTTTTGCAAATTTAATATCAATTGGTTTTCTAAGAAAATTTTATGTTTAAAGATATAACTTAAACAAAAGTTTTTCTATCTAGTCTTGAGACTAGAATAAAAAAACCCTTATTGAAAAAAATATCAAAATAAATTAGGTGTGTTCATATTTGATAAGTGTGTGAGAAAGTAAAGTTATTGGTAGTTTACCTGGCTGGGAACTAAATTGGTCGAAAGAGAGATTATCAATAAGCCTTCACCAGAGATTTGGCTTAACACAAATTATTTTCTTTTTTAGATTAGATTTTGGAGAGTTGCTCTACGGAGACCTGTCTGTAGGCTGAGGCGAAACTTGTGGAAACCCTATTACAGAGGATTTTGGCTGTACGATGAACTGGAACTTTGAAGAATCACAAAATATTTAATATACCTTAATAAAACTTACCCCTAGTGCTCTATAGTACATTCATTATTTTCCCATATTTGGAATTTAAAATAAGAAAGAAGCTAAGTGATTATAAAGATAAAAAAGACAGCCGAAACAGAAGTAAAGCAAAAGTCAGCGAAATTTGCAGTGAAGAAACAGACAATCAAAGCCAAAGTAAACTAACAGTCAACCAAAATCGCAGTGAAGGGACAGGGAGCGTAAACTGCAGTCAATGATGGGGCAGTGGATACAATCAGCCGCAGCCATAGTATTGAATGGGCGTTTGTTGCCATAATCAACCTTTACAGTCTCAGGCTATCAATTATACGTACACTACCGAAGAAAGAGTATGTCGATTTGAAATTTCGTACAGTAAGACATATAACACTTCTCGGCTTTTTTCAGATTTCAGCGAGACTTCCATCCCATATCCACTTTTTCCTTTCTGTTGTTCTGTGGCCGATATGATATGTAACAGGGTCGCATATTAGTTTCTAAGCATATAGCACATAGCCACACTCCATACGTGGTAGGGGTATTACGCATTTGTGCGGATGTTTGTAATACCCAAAAGTAATGGTTTGAGATCGCCTCAGAATCATTTTCTGTGTCGATTTAAGCATAATGATTCATCCGTCCATTCTTGCGGATGGGTACTTCGTAATCAGAATACAAGTCTTGATTTAAAGAATATTTTGATGAAATTTGGCACAAATAAGTTTTCTGCCAAAAAGCCTGTTATTTGTGGTGATGATCGGGCCAATTTTTTTGATAAAGTTGCCACCTTTTGGATTTTGGTTAGGCATCAGTGTTATAATTTTAAAAGATTTCAGTAAGAGATAAATTAAAAGGTGCTTAGCTTATTGGGTTCCTTCAGCTGATCCTAGAGTTAGGGCTTTAAGCACAGGGTTAGAAAGGCTGATAGTTAAAGGAATATGTTAGGTTATTCGGTTGATAATAGTCACGGCAAAGGTTTGATTTGTAGCACCAAAAAGACTTTTACTGGCTGACAGTAGCAAATAAAAGTGTAAGTGCGTAAGACTTTAGCATATAGTCCACTGGTTTCTTTTAAAAACAACTAATGCAATAGGTACCAAGGCCCCGGGCAGCAAGGTCCCTGTTATAAAATGTTTTCGTTTACATATATCCCTATGTGCCTACGTTATTCTAGCATACAAGTTTGTTTTCAGGACAGTATAGTTTCTAGAGTTATTTAAAGCTATTTCGCAGTATCTAAAGGTCCAGGGATTTTAAATTTGGCTCCGAGGGTCAAAAAAGTTCATGCTACTGCTCGTAATGAGCAACGCAATTTAACAGGGTCTAACGGATAAAACATTTCCTTTATTCCTGGTGAACACCAGATAGCTCAACCCCAATATCATTTTTATAACCAAAAATCTTTATCTTTATATAATCCTAAGCAGCATGTTGAGCAATGCTCCACAGTAACAGCGTTAAGCTTCTCCTTGCTCCTTCTTGTGTTTTCTTGCCTGTTAACATCAGTTTTCATTTCATAAATCTTTTTTGTATTGTCTGCCATCTTATAAAAGCACCTAGTGAGAAACCATGGGTTTTCATTGTTATGGACATCTTCTATGTCTAGAGTCAAAACAAGTATATAGTGAATACAAGAGTTTTGAGAATTCTGTATAAGACTTCTGTCGTCTTTTGCGCTCAAATAATTGTCAATCAGCCTTTTCAGGGTTTTAGGCAGAAAACGTGTGAGACTGATTTAACTGTAGTGTTTTTTTCATTATGTGTGACACTTTGTCTGTCTTAAGAGATAAAGACAACGAAAGATTCCCAGGAGTAATTACTCTAGCTTGTGTCGGTAGAAAAACTTGGTTTTTCAAAAAAAGTTTCTTTTAAAATAAACAAAAGATGATAATATCTTTTCAGTAAAAAGGAATTTTAAAAATATATGAACAAGAGTCAAAATTATTTAAAAATATAAGAAGTTCTTAGCTCTTGACATAATAAACTACATCAAAGTGTACAAATGTATGTAAAATTCCTGTTTACCATCATTTAATAGAAACCAGCAATTGTATTTTTGTTGAGCTCTTTCCAAAAATAAGTAAAAAATTTAAGATAAACGTGCAAAATTAAACAAACCATATATAATTTTTTTATAAAGTTTTTTCTTTTTTCTCCACGTTTTTGCTGCTTAAATATGGTTACGCATATATGTGGCCACATACTGTCAAACGGAAGTAGAACCAAATATTGCATACAACAGTTACACTTATAACAACTAAAACGTTAATGTTGTTATTATGGTCCGGGTTCTGTTGTGCATCATTTCATTGCTTCGATTCATTTTTCTAAAAACTTATCGTCTACACAACTGCGACTCTCTGAACAAACAAGCGGTTCAACGGGTGGTAAAGTACACACGATTAGATATTTTAGTGAATGACAACGGCAGAAGGGTAAATATTGAAAATGTGATTTTATTTCATCATCCTTCAAAAACACATGCATACGCATATTTTTTTATCGTTACCTTAATAAAGAAAGGCCCTAGAACGTATTTATTTATAAGCAACGATTTTTTTTTTTTTTTTTTTTTTTTTTTATAAATGGTCTGCTCATATATCACAATCAACAAAAAAAAAAACCGATTTAAAAAATACGAGTTAGGGCCTTTCTAAATTAAGGTAACGATATGTGGCTTAGCCTTTCATGCTTTTTTTTGTGCAAATCATTATCCTTTTGAAATTTGAAAATGCGTTGCTGATTGCGTGTGAGTGCTTGTAGGTATTGCTAAAAGTTGATTTTTGAATACAGTGGGCTTGGTTGCAATTAAATACTTAACTTAAAGTAATTCGTTTGAGCTTAAGCTGGAAAAATCTTTTTAGATGTTATGTGCATATATATTTTTTGGTAGGAGGTGGAAGTTACGGTAAAAAAAATTTATCTTGAGATTCACCCTCAATTATATTGGTCGACTTAGAATAACCTTCTGAACTGACAACTGTATGTTCATCACAGGGTGTCCGCCGGCAAGTTGTACTTCCTTGTTTGTTTATAATTTTTGATTAAATAAAAGAGATAGAATCTTATATTGATAAAGTTTAATTTAATTTTGTATTAAATACAGACGTTAAAGGTTTTACGTGCTCGGTGCACGGTGCTCTTAACACAAAGTGGAAACAATACGTCCACTAGTGCCAAAAGGTTGGCTTACCAGACCACCCAGGTTGCAATTCTCTGCCATGACTGTCTACAAGCCATAACAGATCCCTTGCTGAGAAGTTGGGCTATCTAAGCCCAAATTGCGTCACTAGTTTTGATCTCGTCATTTCCAATCAAAACGGATCCCCGCCGATAAACCACATCTCAACACGCTTTTCAAACAGCTCCCAAGCTTCAGCAAGAAAAATTATAATTTTCATATCGCACCCAACGAATGCGACACCCAGCTCTGATAGGGGGATCTTTTCTCATTTAGAGAAATCAATTACTCCACTTTCATCAATGCTTCATAATCTTCTCACCTCCAGTCAAGACCGAAACATGCACATGCTTCAACATGCCAATGCCAGCCTTCTTATTATTCGCTACTACTCTGACGGGATCTTATTTTTTATCCTAGAGTCCCTAGCCGTAGCCAGTTTCCCTATTCCAAACACTACTTCCAAACACACTTTCACCTTTTCAGCTAATAGCCTACTTCATCAGTTGCTTTTGTGCCTGGGTAGTCCTGCCAAAACTTAGTAGGTACCACGAGGAGGTAGACTTTTGCAGTTGTGCTGATGAAAGATTGCCCGAGGGCTCTCTTCTTCCATCAAATAACTTATCAACCTGTATTAAACACAATATTATATATATGTTCAACTCGGTTAGCCTCAGAAATATGAGCCCTTTTAAGCATATTTTTCATTACACGTTGACTCATTTCAAGCGGTATTTTAATTATCACGAATATTTTGTTTGAGCTGCTCCATCTTTTCTGACTTGCTTTCATAAATCTTGCTTTTCAGATATCCTCACAAAAAGAAGTCTAGAGCAGTCAAATCAGACGACCATGGAGACCAATCAACATCACCATTTCTTGAAATAATTTGTTGTGGAAAATGGTCTCGCAATAATTCCATTGAAATACTGGTTGTATGCGATGTGGCACCGTCTTGTAGATACCACATGTTAACCAAGACCAAAGCATGCAGTTGTGGCATTTAAAAATGTTCAATCATAAAACGATGTTGTTGCCGTTACGCCTATTTTAGTTTCAAAAACGTAAGGTCCAATGATTCCTTCTGACCAAATTGCATACCAAACTGTTATTTTTAGTGGATGCAAAAGTGACTGATGTATAATTGGAGGGTTTTTCATTACTCGTCATGATTTTTTAATAAAAATAAAAATGTATGCTACAGTAATCGATGATTACCTTTAATAAAATATTTAAACAATTAAAACACGTTGGTCTACCGAATCTTTTTCCATAATAAATTTGCCACGTCTTTACCTTATGACTGCTAAATATGAACTGTCAAGGTTAATGTTTACTAAAATGGCGACAAAACAAATTAATATACTTTGCCGGCGGACACCCTGCTTCCAAGAGTTCCATCCTTTTAAAACTCAAATCGTTTAAGAGCCGAAAGAAAGTGACTTTAATGTACGTAAAAATTTTTGTGAAATGATGTTAAAGTGTGGCCAAGTGGCAAATGTCAACGGTGAATATTTGCGACGCATGATTACGAAATTCTTTTAGCCAAACCTATGAGCTCATCAATCTTACTGATCACATACCTGGTTTTAATAGAAAGAGACTACTGCACACACAGCCAGGGATCCGATGAGTTTGCTCTGGGAAAATTTCCCCCAAAATCTCATCAGTTTTCTTTGCAGATATGCCATGGCCACTGAGGTCCCCCGATCTAAATCCTATGGATTTTTTATGGAGATACCTCAAAGAAATGGTTTATTATGACAATCCCTAATCTCTTGTGATTTTAAAGGAATGAAATTGCGTAGCTGCTTTCAAAAATGCTTTCTACTCGGCTAGTAGCGGTAGAAAAATCTCCTTTTTTGAATTTAAAGTTTCTTTCAACATTAAAGGAAAATAATAATTTTTTCTAATAAAAAGAAATTAGATGAACTTAAGCCAAACTAAAAATCAAAAATTTGTATTAGGAAAATATTTTTTTTAAGAATCGGTTAAATTTAACCAACTTTACTGCACAGAATACAAGACTCTGTTCTGAACAGTGCGTTCAACTCGGTGGAAGATATATGGGTAACATACTCCTTAAAAACCAAAATCTGAATTTTCATTCTATTGTTCAATACTTTCAATAAACTTTGTGACAAATATTACGGTTTTTATTTAAGTTAAAAAATATAAATCTGCCACCAGACACCCTCTTTTAAAAAGCAAATTATTTTTTTAATCCAGTTCAATACCATCAAGATGGTGTACTTTACTTAATTCGAAAATAATTATTTTTTACATTTCCATAATATTATTTCTACCAGTAAAACATTAATATTTTACATTTTGCACCACAATTTTTTTCTAAAGATTTTTGACGAAATTTCCACTGTGCAAGCAGCTGAATGACATTCGGTTTTGCTTACTGACATGGTCTGACAACAATCGTATGTTTTCAAAAATATTAATAACCAAACAAATATTTTTTGGATGGTATGTTGGGGAGTTGACAACATTTATTTTTGCAAAAATGATAAATGATCATTTAAGTTGTGAGAGTGGTGCAGAGCCACTATGAACATGTACATTATTTTTTTTTCTAATAAATAATAGCAGCGGTTCACAAATAGATTTTTCGTTTTTACAGAAAACATGTTTTCTAATGCTTTAATAAAAAAAAATTATTTATGAAAGGTTTTTTTAAACTATACTGTGCAAAAATATATATAAATTAAATAACTATGTTACAGAGCAGATGTTTGGAAATCCCTGCTTTTGTGGTTTTGAAAAATCAGTTTTTTTCGAAAAAGAAGAAAAAATGACTTTTGCTTGCCACTTAACTAAATCCTTGATGAATGATATTTTGCAAGTGATAAAGCATAAATACCAATATTAAATATTATTAATGTCTATAATAGCCTCAACGATGCATACATTTAAAGGAAATAGTATTGAAATTTCCAACTAATTTTCAAAAATTTTGCTTTAATACTTGACTCGAAATTTTTTTAACTGCTTTTGGTTGCACTTTACTGCAATTAAAAAAATTTCCTTAAGCATCGAATCCATTAATTTCATATTTTTTTTAAAATGTACTTTAGGAAACATTTTTATATTAAAATTTTTTTAATATTCAACATACAACTGTATGACCTCTTTGCAAATTTGCTTACTACAATGACAAAAAAGTTTATTAAAAATTTCACATTAAAAAAAAAGGAACTATTGCACAGAAAAACTTTTGATGATGCAAGTTGCACCCATAAACATTTGAAAGCTTTTTAGCATGTGGAACGAATTGAAATTTTATCACCAGGTTATTGTTGAGTTTCATAATGCACTTTTTACACTTTTACTTGTATGTCAAGCTCTTTTTGCTTTTGTCTTTTAATGTCATAATTTAGTTGCTTTTAAAAATAATTTCTTTTTCCTTTTTTATAATAAACTTATACTTTTAGTTATCTTAAAAAAATTATAAATTTTGGTTTAAATAATTTCGTTAAGTATGATTAATTAAACTAGATAAAACCTTTCCCTGGAAAAAATTTTTTAGCTTAATATAACTCATTAGATGTTGAAAATGCACATTTCAAAAGAGTAATAAATAAAAAAAATTAAAATGAAAATAATTGGCAAAAAAATCAATTCGATAATTATTAAAGGTTTTTAATTGCAAACTGCTACAGTGTTTAGATGTACAATTGCTTGTTAAGTATTTTTGAATAAAGAACAATTAAGAAACTTATAATCGTTTAAGCCCAGCCATATGGTACCCTACCATATGCACCAATTGTACCCTGAAGAGTGTCGTGATCTCATACACATCTAATGGCCATAAATAGAAGGATTTATCGCAAATTGGTGCACTTTGGTTCACATATTTAGATTAATAAAACATGAAAAAATTTAAAATTTGAAAGCTTTATCTCCAAGAATTTTCGTCCTATCTATGTAACCTTAAAATAAAAACTGTAATAACAGAGAGGAAAAAATGTCACTCTAATGAAATTTTGTACCAACATTAGTTGTAACGTGCTTCCTCACCTGTTAAAATTTCTTTTAACTCCAACCAAAAATACGCCTATCTTTAAAATGCCCTTTTTTCTGTACTTTGTTAATAAAAGTACGTGGACACCCAGCCAGATAAAAGGACATCCTGAGTCGATCGGTATTATTAAAGGTGGCTATGATAGACTATAATTTTTAGATGAAACAATTAACTTAGAATATCCCTATCAAAGCAAAACTATTATCCGCCAAATAACGCGCTCATGCACACTACTATGGAGAGCTCGGCTTCACTATTTCCCACAATTCAATATCTTGTGGGAATTTCAGCCATGCAATTTAGTTTCCTATTGTCTTAGTCAAAAAGATGTAATAAAGTTATAGTCGGTCAAGCTCAACCATATTATCCCCTACACTAATATGTATATGGGCTTTATAAAAAAAAGCCGGTCATATTTCTTTTAAGTATACTAGTTTGTGGCATAAAATTAGACACATGTTCGAAATTCTGTCAAAGTAATATTCGAGCCATTTATAACCCAAAATGCTTATTTCGGGAGGATATTTTTAGGAGGGCTATATCAAGAAATTTACCGATCGTATTTTCGTTCAGTATACTAGTTAGCATAAATATAGACCGACACGCAACCTCATGAAGATAGAGTAATATTAAGGTCAGTTTTAGCTATTGGAATAGGAACGCTATTATCGGGGGTCCAGTGCCATTAAATTTAATGTAAAAAATTTTTGGTATTTTGAATTTTTTAATAAAAAAATATAATAATTGATACCAAGTTTTATTAAGAGCATTGAACGATAAAATTAAAATGCGGATTTTTTTTTAAAGTATAACATCCAGATGTCACCCGTCGAGTTAAATTGACTATTCAAAATGGAGCCTTGTGTTCTGCGCCCCACGCTGCAGCATACTTGGTTCAATTGAGCTAATTATTTCCATTAGAATTACAGAATATTAGGGATTGCCCTTATAAGCCCTTTGTTTAAGGCAGCCTCATTAAAATCCACGAAATTAAGATCGGGGGACCTAGGTGGCCATGGGATGTCCCCACAGCGACTGTTCAGTTTTTAGGGAAAATTCTCCCGAAGCAAATTCTTCGAAGCTTTGACTGTTTGTGCAGTCGCCCCATGTAAGATAGATAAAGTCACTGGTTTGGCAAAAATAAATCCGTAATCATGCTTCGATAATTTTCACCGTTAACGTTCGTCGCCTGGCCTGGAGAATTTTCGAAAAACAATGGTCCAATTATCTAATGCGTCGAAAAGGTGCACCAAGTAGTTACCCTGGCTTAATACAATAGTTTTTGATATTTTAATCGATGGTTGCGAGGTCTGGAAGCCCAATAACGAAAGATTTGCTTGTAACATCAAGTGAAAATGAGTCAGTTTAATTGAATATTAGCCTTGTCACCCCAAAAAAATTGGTTAACTGAACGAAAACGCTCCAGCATTTTCACAAACATTTTTCTAGAAATCAAACACTTTTTCTTACAGTTCTTCAACAATTAGAATTTTGAAAGGATGAAGCTTTAGATTCTTTTTTAAAATTTCTTCATAAATCGTTTTTGGAAATCCCAGTTAGGCTGCTCTTTTCTGTATTGAAAGTCGTGGATTTTTAACTTAACTGCTTCTAACCAGTTCATTGTTTTTGGGAGTACTTGAATATTCAATGGGCTGTAGCCGTGGGGCATTCATAGTCAAGGCAGTTGCACTGATTTTCTGCCTCCACGAACGAATTAAATTAATATTCGGTCCGAATACCAAACATTAGACAAAATTATCGCACGCAATTACTTAAGAATCACTACTTTTAAAAAATATCTTTACAGCAAACGCTCGATGCTCACTCTACCACTGCGACATCGTGACACAATCGATAAATTCGATGATGCCACCCTCCGTTCACACCGCTTAGTACTCTTTGAAATAATCGTATTAAAAAATATAAATTTGCCGCCAGACACAATGTATAAATTATTTTATGATTTTTTTCACATATCGAGCCTTTGGTGCAATACCGTGGTAAATCAAAATTTGAATTTTTTAAGCTGGGTATGCAGAAATTATCTTTGGGGAAATATCTATCTAAAGAAAAAAAGATTATGATTCCACCTCTAACTGTTGAGATTCTACAGCTAAAAATGTCTTTATTGCCTCTAGGTATTTCCAACAATATTTATTTGCAATAATGAAATATTTCCTTTATGATAAGAAATTTACTAACAGAAAGCAATTTACGAAAAAAGTATAAAGCAATATTATTTTTTGCTACGTTTTAGGCACAGAAACACAACTGCATAATTTGATTTCTTTTTTACTTGTTCGTATTATTTCATATTACAACTTTGTTAGAAAAAAAAAATAGTTAAAAGTTTATTTGCTATAACGATATATTTCGAATTAATTTTTAAGTTTGTTATAGGTTTTGTGACAATAACGATACATCATTGATAGGTTGATACAAAGTACTTAAATATAAATAAATATTTCATATTTTTAATAATTTTTGGCCTTTTTTTATTTAAAAACATTCCTTTTTATTTAAAAACTTGTAAAAAAATAACTTTAGTAAACGAAAATACTATCAAAAAGATGGTTCAAAACTTCAAATGCATTTTTCTCAGTTCACGATTTTTTGAATTACTACGGTATTGCACCAAAGGCTCGATATATGTATGTATGTATATTTTAAATAAATATAAAAATCGAAACAAATAACAATTCCTGTTATTGTAATTGCCTTTAATACAAATAAAAAATTTAAATTTTTTGACAAAAAGAAAATAAAAACAAAAATTTAATAATTATTTTTTGACAAAAAAAATTAAGAAAGAAAGATTTTTTGGACGAAAACTTTAAAAAAATAATTATAATTTTTGGTGATCTATTTCTATAGGCATCATAATTACGGATTCTGCTTAAAACAATACCATGTGCACCAACTGCCACAGTTGTCACTGCCCATGTTTAGCCTTTTAGTTATAAAAAAAAACTTTATAACTCTTTTAGGACATATTCATATGTACAAAGGCAACCAATGTTTATCTAATATTTAAAATTTTAAAGGATATTATTTATAAATTTGAAATTTTATATATGTATCTACATATACGTACATGCACAACGTTCAAGAATAGTTAAGTTTTATGCCTAGGGAATACTTAAGCTAATACCATGATTGTGACAAAGTAAAAATATTTAAAACTTAACGGATTGCGGTTAACTATTTACAAGGTTTGTCAATTGAAAATAATTAATGACATATTTTTGTATGCACAGAAATAAATATATTAAACACACTTTTCATTATTGCCGCATTATCTTTAATCAGTTAATTATAAGTGAAGTAAATGCATATAATATGCTTAAAGTACACACATTAGTGTGGTTCAAATTTAAAAATACATTTTGGCATTATAAATAATTTTTTATCTCTATGGTTCCAAATTAGAGGAAATAACTTTAAAACACTTACTAAGAATTACAAGAAAATAAAAAAATTTCACAAAATGAAAAAAAAATTAATAGAAAAATAATTCAACAAATTTAAAAGCACAACTTTTTTCAGATCTATTTGGTAATATTTTGGAGCCACTTTTTTATAAAATTATAATAAAAAATATAATAAAAATTCCTTAAGTACTTCAGAATTTTCAATTCAAAGTGTCTGATATTTAACGGATCATTTAAAAGTGGTCTGCTTTATTACAAGTTTTTAGCTACACCTAAAAATTAAGACTAATCTTTCTTCAAATAACTAATAACTATATGGTTACACTAAGTACATGTCCTGGTTCACACATATCATCATACGTAAATATGTTTACTAATATGCAGATACAAAAATATTTATTTTTCCTCTTATATTATGTATGTGTGTGTATAATGTAATCATTTGTTTAATCTTTAAGATATCTCACGTTCTAGCCTTGCGACATTATCATGAAGAGCATCATTACATATTATCATTATTGTCATTAGAATCATGGTTTTTTGTGAAGACACAAAGGTACATGCAAACTTCTATATATAATTTTATACCCACACGACATAAGTGGTAGGGGTACTATGCGTTTGTGCACATGTTTGTAACGTCTTAAAATAACAGTCTGAGACCAACCTTTAAGTCTACCGATCAACTTAGAATCATTTTATAAGTCGATTTAAAAATGTCGGTCCATCCGTCCGTCCGACTGGGTAACCATGTATTCTTATGATAAAAGTATAGATCGAAATATTTTATAAATTTTGCTGAAATTTTTCGAAGATAAGTTCTTTATTTGGAAGCACTATTTCTAAAAAGAAGATCTGTATATTTTTGAGATCACACCCAAACAAATGTCCTTACAGAATAAGCACTTTGGGCCATAACCGACTCGAATGTTATACTATGTTGGCGAAATTTTTCCTATGTGCCTTACTTTATGCCACTTATCCCCATACTTAACAAAAATATGATCGGAAAGGTTTTTTAACATATCCCCTAATATAAATGTCCTCCCGGAATAAACATTTTTGGTTACAAATAGCTTAAGTATTACTTTACTTCCAAAAATTTTGGCCACATGTTTATATATTTTTCACCAGCTTTAATACTTATTTTGAAAGCTAAAGGTCTATTTTTGTCATATAGCCTGCATACAAATGTAGTGTAGGGTAAAATATTGTAGGGCTTGACCGACTACTACATCCTCACTTGTTTTACATTAAATATGGTAGCTTAATGAAAGGGCAGATAATAAAGCTTATTTGCAGACATAATTAACTTTAAACATCTACACACGTAAATATAAATATTTCTGTTTTTTATACCCTTCACATAGTGATAAGGGTACATATCAGTTTGTCATTCCATTTGTAAAATCTTTATTATCCATTTTCGATCTCATAAAGTGTATATTTTCTGGATCCTTATAGATACGGAAGTTGATATAGCCATGTCCGTTTGTCTGTTATTTGAAATCGATTTTCCGTAGTTAGATAAAGTGATACGGTCCGGTTATTAGTGTCAAGCTATTAGAAATATCCTGGAGAATATCGTTATTTAAAATCAGCAAAATCGGTCTCTATTGACAGAGATATAAGCGAAAACCCAAAATAACCCTTTTTTTCAGGACAAAATCCAAAAATAGGGTCCTAAATAATGGAAACAGATAGGATCAGGGGAAGTGCTATTTCCCCTACAATTGCACAAATTTTGTGAAATATTTTATGCGATAAATCTTAGAAACTATAACAGCTATCTACAAAAGGTAATTGAACAATTAGACCTACATCTTGGAGAAAAAGATTTTTGGGTGGGGGTGGGCTAAAGGGTAGCTCCCATACAAATTAACAATTTTAAAAAAGTTTTCGATACGATATATTTTGGAAACCATAACAGCTATCGAGTTTAAATGTTCAACAAAAGGTAACAGGATAATAAGACCTAAAATTTGAAAAAAAAGTTTTTTGTGTAGGGGCAGGGCAAGGTAGCCCTCTTACAAATTAAAAATTTTTATGAAGTTTTTGATACACTATGTCTCGGAAACCATAAAAAACATCGACTTCAAATGTTTAACAAAACCATTAGGCAATAAGACCTAAATTTTGTAAAAAATTTTGGAAGAGGTAGGGCAAGGGATAACTCCAATACAAATTAACAATTTTAATGAAGTTTTCGATACGCTACATCTGAAAAACTATATAAGCTATCGACTTCGAATGTTCTACAAAAAGTTATAATCAAATTATTCATACATTTGGAAAAAAAGTTGGAGAGGAGCAGGGGAGCTAGAACGTCACATTAAAATTAACAACTTTTGTTAACCTTTTAATACGAATTTTTTGTTTTTTCATAATTTTTTATTATTGAATCTTCGCTTATGCGAACTAACAATAAATATTCAAATCTTTAGACTAAGTTATTAAATTTAGTCCAGCCAGTGCCAGACTAAAATTTAAGTTCTCATTATAAGAACTTAAATTTAATATGAATAATGTCTAAAACTTTTAAAACTCTCGACCTCAAACCGTCTTCATCTATTTCTATTATTCATACAAACGTTAAAATTTTGTAAAGTTTTCTATGGCCTTTAAAACTGGCACAAGGTATTTTTATTAAATTATTTGCAGTACAAAACTACTCGGCTGGGTATATATAAAGACCAATGTGAAGGGTATATAAGATTCAGCACAGCCGAGTATAGCGCTCTTACTTGTTTTTATCTCTATATCTCTTAATTGCATCTGCTTGTTATACTATTTTCTTTATTGTTTTCCCATTTATTATGTATCTATTTGTTTATGCAAGATTTAATCCTTTTTATTTCATTTTTAAATTGTTTTCTTTTGGCTTTTATCACATGTTTTAAATAATGTTCTATGTTTTTATGAATAAATAGAAAATTTTTTGCATTTTTTATTATTTTATAAAATAACTTTATGCTTAAGTTTAACACTTAGTATAAGGCTGCTCTTGAAAATGTGTGCTTAAGTAGCAAATGCCTTTAGCCAGTTACATATCAAGTGGTACTGCATCTTTAAAAATATTAATAAACAACTTTGGGTTTAAGAACTGGTAAAGGAAGGATTGTAACTACATAAACCTAGTAAATGTTACATATGTTCTTCATACAGCATGTCAAGAAAATGTTATTACAAGTAAGATAATTCATTGTTTTTCATAATGAAATTACACATTTTTATATCCTTCGCATAGTAAAAAGGTTATATATTGGTTCGTTTTTCCATTTGTTATTTCCTATAAAGTATATATATTCTGGATCCCTACATATAGAAAAGTCGATTTAGTCATGTTCGTCTGTGTGCGTTTGTGTCTGTTGAAATCGAGTTTTCAGACTCAAATAAAATCGCTCAGAAAACGTTTTGGTATCAAATATTTAGAAACTTTCCTGAAACAATTATTATTTCAAAGAAGCAACATCGATTTTCTATTGCCCAAGATATGAGCGAAAACTCAAAAAATTCGTGCATATAAATTCTATATATCTCCGTAAATATATTCACTCTTTTTACAAAACTTGGCATGAATACCCTGAAGACTGGCCCCTTAATTAGGGAAAATTTTTTTTGGAAAGTCTTACGGGAAGTGGTGTTTCCCCTACAATTGCATAAATTTCGTGAAATATTTTATGCACTTAACCTTAGAAACAGTAACAGGTATAGAACTCAAATGTTTTACAAGAAATAGTCTTACAATAATGACAGTTTGAAAAAAGTATTTTAAAAGGAGCAGGGGAAGGGGACACCCCCACAAAATGAACATCTTTTGTCTTCAAATATTCTACAGGAAGTAATTGGACAATTGGACAAAGGAGCAGGGAAAGGGGTAACCCCCACGCAAACTAACAATTTTTGTCAAATTTTCGATACGCTATACTTTGGAAGCTGTAACAGCTATTCTACAAGAGACAATATGACCTACAAATTGAAAAAAAAAATTTTGTGTAGGAGCAGGGAGAGGGGCAGTATTCATACAAATGAACCACTTTTATGAAGTTTTTGATACGCTATATTTAGAAAACTATAACATGTATGTAATTCGAATGATCTAAAAAAAGTAATAGTTCAATAATTTCTTTATAGTTAGATAAGAGCAGGGAAGGGGAACCCTCCATACAAACAAACACTTTTTATTAAACTTTTAATACGAAGAATGTCGAAAACTGTTAAGACTTCTGACCTCAAACCTTCCATACGGTATTTCTATTATACATGCAAACGTTAAAATTTTCTAAAGTTATCGACTTCAGACCCGGCACAAAATTGTTTTATTATATTTTTTAGTTTTGTATAACAACCATGTTAGGGGCTGGAGATAGAGGGTAAGTATATTCCTCAAAAATGTTTGTGACGATAAATTCTTTGTAGGAGAACCCTGGAGGCTGTGGGAGTGATTAAAAAATTTTTTTAATTTAGCTTTGTATGGCAACACTGTTAGAGGCATAGACAGGGTGTAAGTATGTTCCACAAAAATTTTTGAGAGAAAAAATTAATGGGAGTTAGTTTTACATTGCACTTGTGTAGGGGCAACTCCGGGTAATGTTTTGCAAAATAAACAGGGATAGTCGTAATTATGGCTTATATCTGTCAGTTATAGAAAGTTTAATTTTTTAATTTGAAAAGCATGTGAATAATAAAAAAAATACAAATAAAAGAAAAGGCAAAAAGAAATTTAAAAAAAATTTGTCCCGGCCAGGTATCGAACCTGTCGCTGCCTAATGATTATCACCCTTTTTCCTCCTCGCTGAGCCATTTCCAAACTATGAAGGACGTTGTTAAAAACGCATAATAAATAACTACGCAACGATTAATGTTATATGAATACTAATACGTGCAATGTCATAATGTGCTGGCTTTTTATTATTACATACATATGTATGTATGTATCTTCCTATATTTTTTTTTGTTTGGAATTCAAAATAGGAGGTAGTCTTGGTTTTTGGCTTACATCTCGGTTATTTATCGGGCGATTTCTATAAATTTAAAAATAGATTTTTTCGCAGATATTTCTGATAGTCTGATACCACTAACGGGTCTATGCAACATTGAAAGGCTTCAGAAAGTTGATTTCAGCTATAACACGGACAGACGGACAAATCAGCAAATGGATAATAAAGAAATTACAAACGGAATGACTATCTTTTATATACCATTATTCCTTTGTGAATGGTATAAAAAAAAATGAAGAAAGGCTAGAACTATATTCTCTCAACGATACGAGATGATCATGGGGAAATAATGTACAAAGGTGATTGCAAGACGAAGTGAAGAGATTCACTCTCTTATTGTTTTCAATTGTATATAAAGGTAAATAGAGTTTGGTACTTAAATAGAAATTCTTTTTTAAAAGATGTGTCAAACTTAATATAAAAAAAAGAAAAAAAATAAGAGGTTTAAAAGTGCCTGTCTGAATTGCAGGCATCTGCTATATTATTTGACTATGGACCTGATTGTTATTACAGCTTTCTCTCCACATAAAATTTCACGTCTATACCTTACAAGAAGCTTACACGTCAAGAAATATTTTAAGATTATAATGGTGTTCCAATTATCAAAAGTTGGCTTATATAATTTAAAAATAATGTAGCTTAAAACCAAACAAGAAATTATTTACTCTTTGTGATTATTGATTCTGCCTTCTACAGGGCAACCAAAAATTTCTTGACTAAAAACTTCTCACATTCAATACAGAAACTAGACATAGTTTAAAATAGCTGATTTAAAAATGTTTATATTGTATACAATTTTTTTTGTCAGTGTCATTTAATAGTAAAATAATTATAATGAAAATAACATAACTATGGAATTTACTTTTTTGTAATTTAGTTTGTATAAAAATACCTTCAATATTTATTATTGAAAAATGGGAGAATTAAATCGCGGATTATACAAGGATCTTTTGGTAATTCTTAGACTTTTTCCTAATGAAGAAAAAAAACTTTTAGTTTTGTCTACTGCCTGATTTTTAAAATCATTTATACGACTCAGCTGGCCCCTAATGAAACTGGGTCGTTCGGTAGAAGCTACCCCGTTTCTCAGTCCCACAGTAGTATTTATTTCAGATGAAGTATTTGTAGAAGGTTCAGTTCTGCTGTCGTTTCCAGTTTCATTTTTGCTTCGGTCAAAGCCACCAATATAGCGTGAACCTCCAACTGTATTAAACCAACTTTTAATTTTATTGACTGCACGGTTTTTAAAATCGTTTATACGATTCAGCTGTCGCCTTATAAAACTAGGCTGTTCGGTACAAACTACTTCCTTTCTCAATTCTTGAGTAGTACTGGTTGAGTTTAAAGCATTTGTAGAATTTTCAATTTCATTTTCGTTAGAGCTCAATGTGCTTTCTGCATCTCTCTCCTGAGTACCATTCTCGCTGGCGTTAGCTTCTTTGTTTACCGCAGTGAAGCTTGTACTTTCAGTTTTGCTTTCGTAAGCCTTTCCATTTTCAGCGCCCTTGGTGGTGCTTGCTTCAGATGAAAAAGTGACAGAAGTCTTATTTTCGTCAGGAAGTTCGGTCCTTCCTGCAATTCCCTCCTGAGTATCAGCCTTTATTTTGTTGGCCTTTTTATCTTCCGGTCCCACATTAGTGCTTGTTTCGTAAGTCTCCCCATTTTTGTTAGAACTTTCAGTCATTCCTGCATCTTCTTCCTGAACATTAACCTCGTTTTTGTTAGCTTTTTCGTTTTCCAGTTCTACAGTGGGGCTTGTGTCAGATAAAACAGTTTCATTACATTCAGTTTCGCTTTCGTTAGTCTTCCCATTATCGACATTCTTGACGGTGCTTGTATCTGCGGAAAAACTTACAGAAGTTTCACTTTTGTTAGAACTTTCGGTCCTTCCTGCATCTTCCTCTTGAGCATCAACCTCGATTTTGTTAGTTTTTTCGTTTTCCGGTTCTACAGTGGGGCTTGTGTCAGATAAAATAGTTTCATTGCATTCAGTTTCGCTTTCGTTAGTCTTCCCATTATCGACATTCTTGACGGTGCTTGTATCTGCGGAAAAACTTACAGAAGTTTCACTTTTGTTAGAACTTTCGGTCCTTCCTGCATCTTTCTCTTGAACATCAACCTCGGTTTGGTTAGATTTTTTGTTTTCCAGCTCTTCAGTAGGGCTTGTATCAGATAGAGCAGTTTCATTACATTCAGTTTCGCTTTCGTTAGTCTCTTCATTATCAGCATTCTTGACGGTGCTTATATCTGCGGAAAAACTTACAGAAGTTTCACTTTTGTTAGAACTTTCGGTCCTTCCTGCATCTTTCTCTTGAACATCAACCTCGGTTTGGTTAGCTTTTTCGTTTTCCGGTTCTACAGTGGGGCTTGCGTCAGATAAAACAGTGTCATTACATTCAGTTTCGCTTTCGTTAGTCTCCCCATTATCGACATTCTTGACGTTGCTGGTATCTGCGGAAAAACTTACGGAAGTTTCACTTTTGTTAGAACTTTCGGTCCTTCCTGCATCTTCCTCTTGAGCATTAACCTCGTTTTTGTTAGCTTTTTCGTTTTCTGGTTCTACAGTGGGGCTTGTGTCAAATAAAACAGTTTCATTACATTCAGTTTCGCTTTCGTTAGTCTCCCCATTATCGACATTCTTGACGGTGCTTATATCTGCGGAAAAACTTACAGAAGTTTCATTTTTGTTAGAACTTTCGGTCGTTCCTGCATCTTTCTCTTGAACATCAACCTCGTTTTGGTTAGCTTTTTCGTTTTCCAGCTCTTCAGTAGGGCTTGTGTCAGAAAGAGCAGTTTCATTACATTCAGTTTCGCTTTCGGAAAGCTCCCCATTATCTACATTCTTGACGGTGCTTGTATCTGCGAAAAAAGTTACAGAAATTTCATTTTTGTTTGAACTTTCAGTCCTTCCTGCATTTTCCTCCTGAGCATCAACCTTGTTAGATAAAACAGCTTTAGTACTTTCGTAAGCCTCTCCATTTTCAGCACCCTTTATGGTGCTTGTAGCAGATGAAGAAGTTACAAAATATTCATTTTTGCTAGGACCTTTGGTTTTTCCTAAATCCATCTCCTGACTAGTGTTTTTGTTTCCGCTGCTCTCTCCGTTTTCTGGTTCCACAGTTGCGCCTTTATTTTGGGACTGGATTCTATTTACAGCTAGCAAAGTAGCGAGAGCAAGCAATAACGAAAAAATTTTAATCGAGTGCATTATGAAACGCTTAAAATTTTAAATTTTTCTGGTACTCATACCTTAAATGTCTTGACATTTATAGCAAATTTGAGGTGTCCATATCTACGTCATACACAGAAATACGCCGTTATTTATTCTTATAAAAATTAAATAAGCAAAAGCTTATTTATTAGCCAAAAGCATATATATGTACATACGTACATAAGTATAGCCAAATAGAAATGTAAACATGTATATGTAATGTAAAGGCAGATTATTAATTTTTAAGTACAGAAATAATGTTGTTAAAAATAATGTATCTTGTTAAGAAAGCACTAGTTTTGTCAAAAACAATTCCCCGTCTTAGATTAAAATACGTCAAAAATACAGCTTTGACGTAAATGAAACATATGTTAAGCGAATTTTATTTGTGTAATGTTTCACGTTTGTTTGTATTAAAATTTTAAAATTAAAGTGGTTTTGTTGTTTTGTTAAACTAATTTTAAAATTTACGGTTTAGTACAGATGTGGGAATACTTCTGATACAGTGATCACTTCTTCTGTGTCATGCCATTTGATATCAGCAAAGAAATTGAGTTCTTATTAAGCTAACCTTGTTAGTCCGATAGAAGCTGCTGCAGTTTCCTAACATTACAATTTACTTTTGAGTTAAGTTTCCAAATCCCTATATTCCTACATATGTATACATATTATAGAAATAAGTTATAGGTTTATTTGTTTGTATGTTTATTTGTTTGTCATGCAACCACGCCTAAGCGCCCACACAAATGTTCTTAAAATTTTGAATAAAAGTTTTCCCTAACTTGGAAAGGGCAATAGCATAACCGTGTTTAGATAAGGTAGCGGTGCTATGCCCATAACTCCTTAAATCTATATCCTTTTCTACTGGGAAAAATTAAGTTCCTTGTACTGGTAATTTAACTGCATTAAGTTTTAAAGGGTCGATGTTTAACCAAAACATAAATTATTTAAGATATTATTGTCATTTCTTTTTATTATGATAGTGTTGGTAAGGTTCAATTATGTGTGGAGCAAAATATCTAAGTTTTAGATGACACTGAGGCATCGCCCTTTTAAAACCACATATAGTCCACATATATAAGTATCTTCCAATTAGGACCAACGAAATTTTCGTCATCATCTCACGATAGCAAACACCGTTCACACAAACTGCCTGACTGGCCTCATTTTGGAAAAAATACGGCCGGATGATGCCGCTAGCCCATAAACCCCACTCAAGAGTCACTCTATGTGGGTGCATTGGTTTTTCCACAATCACTCTTTGCTTATTATTCGCCCAAATGCATTATTGACGCATGTTTTGAGGTGTGAATGTGCCTCATCACTAAAGAAGATTTTTTTCGAAAAATTTCTATCCACGGTTGCCATTTTTTGCCACCACTCTGACCATTGAAGACTTTTAGAATGGTCAAAAGGCTTTATTTCTTGAGTCAGTTGCACCGTGTTAGCGTGTAAATGCAAGTGTTTATGCATAAAGTTAGGTTGACGGCTCTTCAGCCACAATATGGCGAAGAGCAGAAATATTTTCTGCAGTACGACCATGCTGGTATTTTTGCATCTCTTGAATACCCGGTTTGCTCAAATTTTTCCGATTGTACACACATTTGGACGATAAAATTTACCAAAACTTGACGAAGTTCACGATATGCATTTTGATTTGAACGCCAATTTTCATAATAAGCGTAAGAGCGTTACATGTTTGTGTGTCTTTCCGTGGTTAAAATTGAGTTCGTCTAAAATTGAGAAATGTCAAATGAAATGCAGAAAAAAATCTTGAAGTTTAGGTCAGTCACATTCAACATCAACCCTTAAAATTTAACCACACTTTGTATAACCTTATCATTATGTGAAGGATATAAAAATAAAAGCGTTTTTATGTTAATATTTCCAAGTTGTTTTCGAAAGTTAAATGCGTACCTGCGTCATTCTAGAGCAACTATTAATGTGAATGTGCAGTTACTTGAAATATTTGTTTTCGTTATACTTAGTTATTCATCTGTTGCTTTGTAGGCATCTCTTTAAATATAAAAAACGAAGTAATTAAGGTAAAGTAACATCTAAAGGTTTTAAACAACTAAACTAAAGTGATTCAATTCATACTATCGTTTAAAAAAAATTTTAAACTTTAAATTGTTTTGCGACCTTCTTTACCTGAGTCAATAGTCTCTTATTTAATATATTTAGACTTATGATTCCCAAATATGTAAAAATATAGAAGAAATACAAAGAAAGTTCTTTTTATTTACTAAGTTTGCTAAACCATAAACTAAACACAAATTCGTAAGGTGAAATATTGAACTATATTAACCCAGCCATTATTAAAAACTTTTATTTTTTAACTTGTTTTAAACACTCAATTTTACACTTAAGTTATTTTTTAATTCATAAACAATACGCACTTAACGTATACGTACTTAGACACTTGCATTTGCGTCATACAGTTATGTTTATTCAATTAAAATATTGTTGTTTTAAAACAGGGGTTGTCAAAATTCTCATTTAATGAAATGCGTCTGTATTGGATAAGAGAAAATTGCCTAGCAAACAAAAAACTAAGCATTGCAAATGTAATGAATTTTACTTTTTAAAGCAAAATGGAAATGAACTTAAAAAAAGTTATTAAAATTAAATAAAAAATATGCCTCAGTTATTACAGAATTAGACAATTTTTTTTCACACATATTCCATTGGGCGAGTTTAATTTACAGTTAAAACTTAAAAAATTAAGTGTATTTAGGTATTATAAATTAAGTTTTCCAAATTCAAGATTTTGTAACAATTTCTTATTAACAAAATATGTTTTAAATTTGAAGAAGTTAATTTATTTCTCTGCTTGGAACAAATAAATTTTAAGTCGGAAAAAATTTGTTCGCAGCAATATGTAGAGGGAAAAAGGGATAACAACTTCAAAGCATTTCTTTTTAACTCTGGAAAATCGAAATCATTTAGATTTTTCCAAAATTCTATTCCCATTTTTTTTGGAGCTTGGACTTCGGTTCGAAGAAATATAAGTTCTGATTGTATATTGAACTCATATTGAGTAACATCACAGTTATAAGGGTTATTCAATAAATCCAATTGCAGTTGAATACACTTAAAATCTGCAAACCTGTCTTTAAAATTGTTGAGCAGAGTATTAAAAATCTCAACTCGCTTAGTTTTCGCAGCATCGCACAGCGATTCGCGCAATAAAGATGTTTTTTTAAAACTGGAAAAGTCATCTGACTCAATTTGGCAAAGTATAAGAAAAAGTTTTGTTTTAAAATTAAATAAAATTTTACAAATATCAGATATATTATTATCTTTTCCTTGAAGCTCTAAGTTGAAATCATTAAGCAAAGAAGTTGTATCAGCTAGGAAAGCTAGGTCTGATATAAATTGTGTATCTTTTAAAAAATTTTTTGCTGACTCATCGATATTTTCTTTTTCTAAAAACTCTAAGACTTCCTCTTTTAAATCATATAGCCGGTTAAGACAGTCGCCACGACTGAGCCAACGTACCTCAGTGAACATTTTAAGATCATTAAAAGCTGCGTTTTTAGATTTTAAAAATTTTACAAATTTTCGATGGGTGAAGGCATTGTGTCCTCCTCTTATTTTATTTATTATGCGCTCTGCGGTCTTCATAGTTGAGTCTTGAGTAATAAATTTAGATGCAAGCGCGGCTTGATGGATAATGCAGTGAAAGTTTTGCATTGCCATTTCACTTTTTTTTATGTAACCTATTAAACCTGTGTTTTTTCCTACCATTACATTTGCTCCGCCTGTGCAGACACCGACAATTTTGTTTACATCAACAATAGGAAAAAGTTTATTACTTACAACTTCCATCAAAAGTTTTCCAGTTACATGTCCATAAAAGGTTTCTAATGTCAACATTGATTCAAAAACATTAAAATTTTTATCAATGCATCTCACACAGATAACCAGTTGACAAAGATCATTGATATCTGTACTTTCATCTAAACAAAACGAAAGAAATTTACAGTTTATCAATTTTTCTTTAATAGAAGACTCCACCGAATTTCCTATTTGGGCAATACGCCTAGCCACAGTTTTGACTGACAAGGGAATTGACTTTATGAAATCTGTTCTATAATTTAACGTTTTGAAAGTTTTTTGTAAAATATTTTTTACTAGCACTCCATCCGTGAATGGTCTGCCTTTAAGAGCGATTTCTAAGCATATTTGGCTTGAAATCTCCATTTTTAATTTTTTATTTTGCAAAATTCCCTCATTTCGCTCTTCTTGAAGAACCCATTCTTTAATTTTTTTAATATAAAGGTTTTTTTGCTTAATATAAAACATTTTCCTCTTTTCCTCCTTTAATTTATTTATTTCTTTGTGAAAAAGGTCATAATGCCTTTTAATTGAAAATGTTTTCTTTGTTTTAAATGTTTGGTAACATAAAATGCATTGCATGTTACCAAAAGCATTTTTAATGACAAAACAAAAATTTTTGTCTTCCATTATACTATTTTGTTTGCTGGTTTATTTTGAAATTAAATCAAAGCTGAAAAAACAACAAAGCTGAAAAAAAAAACAGTAAGCATCCGCCCATGTGCACTCGTTAACACTCAATTAACGACTGAAATCAAACTGAAATAAAAGAGAACAAGCGTCGGTGTGAGTTTGTTTTTATTGTTTTTGTAGCACAATTGTGCACTAAAAATGAATTTTTGACAACCTCTGTTTTAAAAGCAATTTATTGGTTACGATTAAATTAAATTGGTCTTGAATTTGCTATAAATAGTGCGACGTTATAGAATTTAGCTTTAGAAACTTAAAACCTTTAAAAATGAATTTATTACAAATTTCTTTAATGGTTTTTATAACTTGGCTGTCCTTTTTTAGGATTCAGGCCCAAATTGGTGGACATGAGAATGCAGTTTTAAACAGATGGGCAGAAGGAAAAGGACCTAAATTGCCTGTAACTGATACATCTGCCGCTACAAATAGAATAGCAACTGAAACCTCTGTTACGGCTTCACCTGCAACGACCACAAAGAAGGCAATCGAAACAGAAATCCCTGCAACTGCCTCTTCAACTACCGCTGGCATAGTGGAAATCAAAACTGAAGCTCCTGTAGCTGCTTCATCTCCAAATGCTACCACAGTGGAAAATAAAACTGTCTCTCCTGTGACTGCCTCGACTACCACTTCTGCCCCGGTAGAAAATAAAATTAACACTCCTGTAAGTACCCCATCTACCACTGCCAGAGCAGTGGAAAATATTTCCAAAACTCCAACAACTGCCTCCACTACCACTGCTCGTCCACTAAAAAATAAAGCCGATTCTCCTGGAACTCTCTCGAGTAGCACCACTAGTCCAGTAGAAAAAAAATCTGACTCTTCTGTAACTGCAGCGACTACCACTGAGAGCCCAGGTGAAACTGAAACTCCTGCAAATACTTCACCAACAACAAAAGTCGCTGAAGAAATAAAACCTTCTGAAGAAAATACTGAATCACCCACTCTCATCCCAAAGGAGTCGAGTTTTGAAGAGAATATCAAAAATCATTTAACAGATGTAATTAATCAAGCGATTGCAAACTTAAAAATTCCTGTCGTAATTCTGCAAAGCCCCTTCTATAATCCAAATTATTATTATCCAGAATTTTATTCAAAATTCAAGGCCGTAGAGAATGGTCCACCTGCTATCCAGGTGGAAAGTGAAACTGCTGTTACTGCCACTCCGGAAGCAATGGCTACTGAAGATGTGGGGCATTTTTCAGATCCTTCTGAATCATCCATTTTCAATACAAACAAGTTTCCTTCTGGAGACGAAATAAGAGAGTACTTAACAGATACTATTTACGGAGAAAATTCAAAGAAAAAAACAAGCATACATTTCCTAAGAAGTCCATTTTATAATCCGTTTTTCTATTTTTCCACATTAAACCCAGAAAATTTGCCAAGATTTTATAATGATGAAGGGCTCAAAGGCAAAGAGACAGATTCAGATGCTGTTTTTTTAACTGCCACTACTTCACCAGCAGCTACTACGAATAAAGAAGTCGAAAAAGAGGCACCTGTAACAGCCTCACTTGATACCACTCACCCTATTAAAACTAAGACTAAAACCCCTGACCTTGCGTCACCGGTATCCACTACTGAAGACGAAATTGTCACTATCACACCTATGGCTGCCCCACCTGCCATTGCAAGTTCGCTGGAGCTTAAAACTAAAAGTCCTGCAATTGATTTACCAGAAATATTAACTACTAATAAAAAAGAGTACTCTGCAGCCTTAAATGCTTCCCCTAGTCAATTGAGGCAAAATCTAAGTTTAATAGAAGATTTAAAAAATATTTTAACAGATAAAATAAGCAACGAGATTGAAAACATTGGAACTGGAAAAACTGTTCAAAGTCCAAACTTAAATTTACCCGAATTCCATCTTGGTAATGTGCAAATGGCAATTATAATGCCAAAAAATGTAATAATAACCCAAGACAAGAGCAAATAATATTAATGGGTTCATTATGAAACACTTTTAAAGCAAAATTATAATTAGTGATTTTCATACAAATGTAGATAAATCTAATAAATTTAAAAATAACAGAAAGAGCAATGTTTTATTTATTTTAGAACTTGACTTATTAGGCCGACTTTGCTGACTGCGACTTTTTTGTATATAAAAAGAGTAGAAAATTACTTTTTTTTTAAATTAATTTAAATTTTATTCAACAGGTCACCAGACACCCTGTATGTTTATCTTTATGCCATTTATTCTTAGATGTATGGTATTATTGGAATAATTTTTCCCAGAGCCCGTACACAAATGTCAAGGTTGATCGAAAATGTATAACTTTTTTATTTGTTTTGTTAAAAGAATTTAATGAAAGTATTTCAGGTTTCAGTGATACAAAATCCTCTTCGTATACTTTATACTCAACGGCTGTGTATGTTTTATTTCACGTATACGATCAGAATATGTAGCCTTGAACATTTTTATAGTAATTAACAGCGATATTTTTTTATATAATAGTGTGTTTCCACTTAACACCAATAACGTGCTTCGCTTTCTCCTTCATAATATGAACCCAAATTATAAGCGCAATTACGATGTTTTCTATAAAAATTTTTGAGAGGTGCAACGCACTCAAAATTTACACTCCTAATACCAGTGCTTTTATTGCAACAATTTTCTTTACATTTGTATATACATACATACAAAACCTCTAATGTCAAATTTTTCAGCTTCATAATATAAGAGAGACCATGCCTACAAAAAAACTAAAATATCAAAGCCGGTACTTCTACCTAATCGGATTTTTTGAAACTTTGTTCGCATACTTACCGCTACTATGGTCAACATTTTCTGCGCAAAACTGTGGCCAGTTACATGCCAACAAAATATAAGCTTTTAATACTGTTATTTCTATTGCACCGATTATTTTTTTAAATTGTACGTCTATACACAGTCCTCAACGTTAAAATTTTCAGAAGTACAATGAAGGCGGTTCCACTCCTGAAAGCACCTTAATCTCTGTACATTTTAATGAAATTTGCCTTATAATTTACCAGGCTAATTGGTTCAAGTTTATTGTGATAAGATTTTTCATTGCAGAAATATTTAGAAAAACTTTAGTTTCCCGACACTAGCCGAGTGGAATGCATTTTCAGAGCCCGCTACAACTTCTCATCAGCACTCTTTGTTCGGTACTGAGCGTTGGTAGTAAATATCTTCTATTTAACCCAAGTTTTAATTGAAATTTGAATACGGAAATACTAATTTGTATTTTACACATACTCTCATTAGCAATTGTTAATTCTTGGGTTAGAACAAAATATACGGCCTGCCATTTTTCATATCATGGCAACACCTTTTCATTTACTTATTCTTCATCTCATCACTTTATTTTTGCCTTATTCATCTCTATTTAGATGAGTATAAAGGCAGCATGCTTTTGCATGCATTATTTTTGTCTCGCTTTTGTTATGTTTCTAAATTCTATTTTGATGATCATCAGTCGTCAGCGAGTTGTTGAAAATATTTTTTAAATTTGTTTGGCTAATTAACAGATTCAGGGTTAATATTTATAAAGCAAAAAAGTGGGTGGTGCCGCTCCTCAAAAAATTAATATGTTTACATGGCTACTTTTGCTGCTGCGATTTTTTTAATGTCAAAATTCTTGAGAAAAAAATTGGCAGTTCTACGTCCAAGAAACTAAACTTAATTGCTGGTACTTTAACAGCCCTGACATAAGTATTTGAAAATCCATATTCATATTGGTAGCTTCTAACGTTTAAGTTTTAAATAAAAAAGGTAGCCAGTTTTCCAATCACAAACTTAACACTCAATGCAAAAGCTTCTGCTTAATTGATATTGAAGAAATATTGAAAATATAGGGGAGTCTTCCAGGCAAAGTTTTTCTTAACTAAAATAGGCGGTGACACGCCTATAACAAATGAACTCACAGTAGAGATACTTTGGCTCCACTGATTTTAGTGAGATTTTATACACATTTTGGAAGCTTCTGACGTTAAAATTTTAGGGGAATATAAAAAATAGGTGCAGTTTCTTATACTATACTGATTTTTGTATAATTTTGTATTTGGTAATTTTTAATGTGAAAATTTTGAAATAAAAAAATTGATATGCCGAAATTTTAAAGCCAAAAAGGGCGATGCAAAGTCAACCAAATCTAAAATATTAACTTTTGTTTTGACTTTGTCGAGAGCAATAACTCAATAATTAAGAACAAAGAAGTTTGTGCAAATTATACAAAACTAAAACACACTTATATAACAGATATCGAACTGTTATATCTAAGGGCTCAAAGCTTAGTATAAATAGCTACGACGTCTACAGTTTTGGTAAGGGTGCAAAGGAAGAGGGTTAAAGCATACAATTAAGAAACATTACCAGAACTATGGTTTTTAAAATTTTACATGAATAACTTTAATGTAAATGGCATATTTGAGAAAAAGCCAAAAAGTTGGACCAAGGGCGCTCGCCAAAATCATGACATTAAAACATTTTTTATGTAAAATATTTCCAACAGTCATGTACCTATTTAATAAAGATTGACACCTTGACCTTTACTAAGTCTGCAAATATAGATGAATAGTATCACCAAGCAATCGAAAATCCCTAAATGATATCAATCATCGCGAAATTAATTTTTATGAAATAAACTTGTAGTATCAAGTTTGTTGTATCTACAATATTCACTTTATACCCCATTAATTATATATAATATGGATTGTTTGACATCAAAACGTTTCCTGTGCGACTTTATTTGAGTCCAGAAACTTGATTTCAACAGACACGCACACAGGCGGACATGGCTTTATTGACTTCCCTATCTATAAGGATCTAGAATGCATATACTTTATGCAGCCTAAAGTAAATATTGTAGATATTACAAACGGCATGACAAACTGATATTTTTCCTTTTCACTATGTAAAGTGTATAAAAATAAATATGTTTTTAACATTTGCTTAAGAACGCAGATGTTGGTTCTATTTTTAATTTGTTTTTTAAAATGAAATTTGTACTTACGTCAATCATTCTACAAGGTGGGCTAAACGAAAGTACCCTATTGGAAGATGATCTTATTTTTGCAAATGGCTGCCAATGTCAAATCCGCTTCAATATTTGTGGGCTTGACAGATGTATAATTCAAATGAACAAGCCATGGAGTTGTAGATTCCCTAAGATCGCGGAAAAATTGTTTCTATATTTTTGCGTAAGGATTCGTCAGTGGTGCTGATGCAGCGCGCATTCCGTTGCTGATTTCCCGGTCATCCGGCAACGACTATTCAAACACAGCGAAATTTAGCCACTAAATTTTAATCGCATGGGACCACACCAGATGCTGCAAAGAGTGGCCGGGTCCCGGAGCACCCGTTCTTCCGACAATGTTGCTGCTGTTGCCAAGTATGCCGAGCTTTCACCAGAAAAATCGAAAAGACATCGTGCCTCACAATTAGTCATCAGCCGGTCGTCTTCAGTGCGAATTTTTATCAAAGACCTGCGCATGTTCCCATACAAGGTCTTGTCCATGTATTAGCTTCATTCTGTCGACTGTCGAATGCGTGTAACCTACGTCCAAGCCATCTTTAATCTTGAGGCGGAAGTGGTCAACTTTTTGAGCAAAATCATGATGAGCGATGTGGCTCATTTCCACCGCAGCGGGTGCGTGAACAAGCAAAACTATTGCTTCTGGAGTACCAAAAAACCAAGAGTGATACACGAGGCGCCATTTCTCCTGCTAAAAGTGACTGCATGGTACGCCGCCGGTCAAACGACAATAGTGAACGGTGAACGGTGCGCCCTATAGGGCAATGTTTGCCGAGTTTTTTTACCACAATTGATCGAAAAAGGATTGAAGGACAAATGTTTCCAACAGGACGGAGCAACGGCATGTACTGCGTGAGCCACATCCAATATTCTGAAGGCGGCGTTTTCGTGTTGCCTCATTTCTAGTGTTGATAATTTACATTGACCCGCAAGATCACCCGATTGAACTGCTCCAGACTTTTTTTGTGGGGAGTTTTGAAGTCCTGTGTCGAGACCCTGGAAGCCCGAAGTTCTCGCTGAAATGACGAAAAATGCTATAAAACAAACCCGTTTATCAAACAATTGCCGATATTATCCTCTCAATTTGACTAATAAAGTTCAAAAGATTCAAGTAAATATAATCAAAAGAGGGAATCGAAGTTTTTTATTTAGAAAAACATAGGACCCAAACAACATGGGATGACTATTTTGGCCCACCTTGTAGAGCAACTATTTATTGTATGTACGATTACTTACGGGCATTTGTGGCTTACGTTGTCCTTAGTAATTTGTCCGTTACTTTGTAAGCTTCGGTTTTAATACAAAAAACGATGTTAATGCGGATGTTACAACCAAGAGCTTTAAACAATTATATTAAAATTATTTTCTTTATACTATTTGATTTAGAAATTTCAAAGTATCCATTATTTTTGCGACCTTTACCTGAGTCAAAAGTTTCTAATTTTACACATCTAGACTTATTATTTTCAAATATGTAAAAATATACAAGAAATACCAAGAAAGTACTTTTTTTTCTAACTTTGCTGAAACAAAAACTAAACATAAAATTGTAGTGTGAAATAGTGGGCTTAGCTAACCTGATCATTTTTAAAAACTTTTATTTTTAACTTGTTTTTTCACTTGAATCATTTTTAAAACCCAAAAACAATACCATTTTACTATACACGTACTTTAAAACTTGCATTTGCGTCATACACTTATGTTTATTCAAAAAAAAAAAATTGTTGGTTAAAGAGCAATTTATTGGTGACGATTAAATTAAATTGGTCTAGAGTTTGCTATAAATAGTGCGGGCTTGTACAATTAAGCTCAAGAAACTTAAAACCTTTTAAAATGAATTTTCTAAAAATTTATTTAATGGTTTGTATTACTTGGCTGTCCTTTTTAAAGGTTCAGGCCCAAATCGGAGGAGATAGAGAAGCAGTTATAAATGGATGGGCTGGAGGAAAAGGACCTAAGTTGCCTGTGACTGATTCATCTGCCGCTACTAATAGAATAGAAACTCAAACCTTTTCTACGGCATCACCTGCAACGACCACAAAGAAGGCAAACGAAACAGAAATCCCTGCAACTACAGCTGGCATAGTGGAAATCAAAACTGAAGCTCCTGTAGCTGCTTCATCTCCAACTGCTACCACAGTGGACAATAAAACTGTCTCTCCTGTTACTGTCTCGACTACTACTTCTGCCCCGGTAGAAAATAAAATTAACACTCCTGTAAGTACCCCATCTACCACTGCCAGAGCAATGGAAAATATTTCCAAAACTCCAACAACTGCTTCCACTACCACTGTTCGTCCTCTAAGAAATATAGCTGATTCTCCTGGAACTGCCTCGAGTAGCACTGAGAGCCCAGGTGAAACTGAAACTCCAGCAACTACTTCACCAACAACTGAACCAATAAAACCTTCTGTAGAAAATATTGAATCACCCACTCTCATCTCAAAAGAGTCTAGTTTTGAAGAGAATATCAAAAGCCACTTAACAGATGTAATTAATCAAGCGATTGCAAACTTAAAAATTCCTGTCGTTATTTTTCAAATCCCCTTCTATAATCCAAATTATTATTACCCAAAATTTTATTCAAAATTCAAGGCCGTAGAGAATGTTTCACCTGATATCCAGGTAGAAGGTGAAACTGCTGTTACTGCAAGTCCGGCAGCAGCAGCAACTGAAGATGTGGGACATTTTTCAGATCCTACTGAATCATCCATTTTCAATAGAAAAAAAATACCTTCTGGAGACGATATAAGAGAGTACTTAACAGATACTATCTACGGAGAAAATTCAAAGAAGAAAACACCTTTACATTTCTTGAAAAGCCCATTCTATAATCCGTTTTTCTACTTTTCCACATTTAACCCAGCGAATCGGCCAAGGTTTTACAATGATGAAGGGCTCGAAGGCAAAGAGACAGATTCAGATGCTGTTTTTTCAACTGAGAGAATGGATATTGAAAATCCTGCCACTACTTCACCAGCAGCTACTACGAATAAAAAAATTGAAAAAGGGACACTTGAAACAGCCTCACTTGATACCACTAACCCTATCAAAACTAAGGCTAAAACCCCTGACTTTGCAACATCGTTATCCACTACTAAAAAGGAAATTGTTACTACTACACCTTTGGCGGCCTCATCTGTCAATGCAAAATCGTTGGAACTTAAAACTAAAAGTCCTGCAAATGCTTTACCAGAAATAGTAACTACTGACAAAAGGGAGTACTCTGCTGCCTTAAATGCTTCGCCCAGTCACTTAAAGCAAAATCTAAGTTTAATAGACGATTTAAAAAATATTTTAACAGATAAAATAAGCAACGAGATTGAAAACATTGGAACTGGAAAAACTGTTCAAAATCCAAACTTAAATTTACCTGAATTTAATCTTGGTAATGTTCAGTTGGCCATTTTAATGCCAAAGAATGTAATAATAACCCAAGACAAGAGCAAATAATATAAATGTTTGCATTATGAAACACTTTTAAAGCAAAATTATAAATTTGTGGTATAGTATAAAGTGTAAATGAATTTAATAAATTAATAAAAAACAAGTAAGAGCGCTATATTCGGCTGTGCCGAATCTTATATACCCTTCACATTGGTCTTTAAATATACCCAGCCGAGTAATTTTGTACTGCAAATAATATAATAAAAAACCTTGTGCGAGTTTTAAAGTCCATAGAAAAAATAACAAAATTTTAACGTTCGTATGAATAATAGAAATAGATGAAGAAGATTTGAGGTCGAGAGTTTTTAAAGTTTTCGACATTATTCATATTTAAAGGTTAATAAAACTTATTAAATGTTCTAGTCCCCCTGCTCTTCACCAACTTTTTCACCAAAATGTATGAATTATTTGATTATTACTTTTTGTAGAATATTCGAAGTCGATAGCTGTAATAGTTTTCCAGAAGTAGCGTATCGAAAATTTTATAAAAATTGTTAATTTGTATGGGAGCTACCCCTTCTTCACCCCCCATCCGAAAATCTTTCTCTTCACAGCGTAGCCCTTAGCGTGCAATTACTTTTTGTAGAACATTTCATTTCGATATCTGTTATAGTTTCCGAGATATAGCGTATCGAATATTTGATTATAATTGTCGATTTGTATGGGAGCTACCCCTTTTTTTGCCCCCACCCAAAAAATTTTTTCTTTAAAGCGTAGACCTTAGCGTGCAATTACTTTTTGTGGAACATTTCATTTCGATATCTGTTATAGTTTCCCAGATATAGCTTATAGAATATTTTATTATAATTGTCGATTTGTATGGGAGCTACCCCTTTTTTTGCCCCCACTCGAAATTTTTTTTCTTTAAAGCGTAGCCATTTTTGCCCAATTACTTTTTGTAGAACATTTCATTTCGATATCTGTTATAGTTTCCCAGATATAGCTTATAGAATATTTTATAATAATTGTCGATTTGTATGGGAGCTACCCCTTTTTTTGCCCCCACTCGAAAATTTTTTTCTTTAAAGCGTAGCCCCTAGCGTGCAATTACTTTTTGTAGAACATTTCATTTCGATATCTGTTATAGTTTCCGAGATATAGCGTATCGAATATTTGATAATAATTGTCGATTTGTATGGGAGCTACCCCTTTTTTTGCCCCCACCCAAGAAATTTTTTCCTTAAGGCGTAACCCTTACCGTGCAATTACTTTTTGTAGAACATTTCATTTCGATATCTGTTACAGTTTCCGAGATATAGCGTATCGAATATTTGATAATAATTGTCGATTTGTATGGGAGCTACCCCTTTTTTTGCCCCCACACAAAAAATTTTTTCCTTAAGGCGTAACCCTTAGCGTGCAATTACTTTTTGTGGAACATTTCATTTAGATATCTGTTATAGTTTCCGAGATATAGCGTATCGAATATTTGATAATAATTGTCGATTTGTATGGGAGCTACCCCTTTTTTTGCCCCCACCCAAAAAATGTTTATTCTAAGGCGTAGCCCTTAGCGTGCAATTACTTTTTGCGGAACATTTCATTTCGATATCTGTTGTAGTTTCCGAGATAAAGCGTATCGAATATTTGATAATGATTGTCGATTTGTATGGGAGCTACCCCTTTTTTTGCCCCCACCCAAAAAATGTTTTCTCTAAGGCGTAGCCCTAAGCGTGCAATTACTTTTTGCGGAACATTTCATTTCGATATCTGTTATAGTTTCCGAGATATAGCGTATCGAATATTTGATAATAATTGTCGATTTGTATGGGAGCTACCCCTTTTTTTGCCCCCACCCAAAAAATGTTTCCTCTAAGGCGTAGCCCTTAGCGTGCAATTACTTTTTGTGGAACATTTCATTTCGATATCTGTTATAGTTTCCGAGATATAGCGTATCGAATATTTGATAATGATTGTCGATTTGTATGGGAGCTACCCCTTTTTTTGCCCCCACCCAAAAAATTTTTTCTTTAGGGCGTAGCCCTTAGCGTGCAATTACTTTTTGCGGAACATTTCATTTCGATATCTGTTATAGTTTCCGAGATATAGCGTATCGAATATTTGATAATAATTGGCGATTTGTATGGGAGCTACCCCTTTTTTTGCCCCCACCCAAAAAATTTTTTCTTTAAAGCGTAGCCCTTAGCATGCAATTACTTTTTGTAGAACATTTTAAGTCGATAGCTGTTATAGTTTACGAGATATAGCGCATAAAATATTTCACCAAATTTGTGCAATTGTAGAAAAAATACCCCTTCCCCTGGTCCTATCTGAAAAAAATTTTTACATTATTTAGGTCCCTTCTTTAGGAGTATCCGTGCCAAGTTTTGTGGCAAGAGTGACTATACTTACTGAGATATATAGGGATATATGCACGGATTTTGTCCTAAAAAAAATGGGTTACTCTGGGTTTTCGCTTATATCTCGGTCAATAGTGAACCGATTTTATTGATTTTAAATAGCGATTGTCTCCAGGATATTTCTAATAGTTTGACACCATTAACTGGTCTGTATCTTTTTATTTGACTCCGGAAACTTGATTTCAACAGACGGACAGACGGACAGACGGACAGACGGACAGACGGACAGACGGACAGACGGACAGACGGACAGACGGACAGACGGACATCGCTAAATCGACTTCCCTATCTATAAGGATCCAGAATATATATACTTTATGGGGTCGCAAATGAATAATAAAGAAATTACAAACGGAATGACAAAGTGATATATACCCTATCACTATGTGAAGGGTATAAAAACAGAAAAAACAATATTTTATTGTTTTTAGAACCTGACTAATTAGGCCGACTTCGCTAAGTGCGAGTGGTTTGTTCATAAAAAAGCCCACATTTATTTTTTCGAATTTAATTTTTATTTTTTATAAAAAGTTTAACGTCCTATGATTTAGTTTTCACCAGGTACCAAAAATGGTAACACCTTTCAAATTTGTAAAGAAAACAAAAACAGGTAAAAGAAAATTTTGCGGAGTAAAGCGAAACACAATGTCTTGATGTTCAGTAAAAATTGCTTTTTGAGGTTTTTGCAGAAATAATTTTTACTTATATCACAGTTTGGTTTTTTACAATTTTAGGGCAGGTCAGGTACACAGAAAGAACTGCACAAATTTTTATTTATATAGATTGATTTTTTTTTTAAAAATATGAACGTTTTTAGGACAATATTTCCAAATCCGCTCCCTTTAAACATCTTGCAACATACTGGACATACTCGTGAGAAAAGAAGGGATACTATTGCGCTTAGATGAAAACATTGATATTAGTTAAATTAATTATTTGAACTTAAATTTTAGTCTGGCACTGACAGGAATAATATTAGTTACTTAGTTTTAGGATTTGATTGCTTATTGTTAGTTCGCATAAGCGAAGATCCAATAATAAAAATATGCAAAAAAAAATTCACAGAAAGTATAGCGTCCAAGTTTCCAAAGCAGGCGGGACCGCGCCCACAAAAATTCAAGTCTAAATACAGTTCCTTCTACTGCACTGGTTTTTGGGAGTTTTTCCATAAACATTTAAAGTCTCTAACAAAAAAATACCAAAGGTAATAAGGAAGTATTCCGCCCACAAGGATTAGAACTTAATTCGTCCTCTCACCGAACCGATCTTTCATGAATCAAAAGAAAGTAACTTTGATTTACGCAAGAATTTTTTTAAAATAGTATTGGATCATTTTTGCACTGTAAATTCCATTTTTTGGAGTGACGAGGCTCAAATTCACTTAAACGGCCACGTCAATAAACAGAACTGCCGATACTGGTCTCCGAAAAATTGCAACCTTCGATTGAAACACCAAATACCATTGCATTGCCCCGGGGTAACTGTTAAGTCTATCCTATCAACACATGAGATAATTGGACCACTTTTTCCAAATTCTCGAGGCCAAGCGACAAATGTCATCGGTGACATTTCTCAACGCGTGATAACCCAATTCTTTTTGCCAAACCTGCGAGGTCATAGACCGTTTTCTTCACACAAGTGGTTTCAACAGGATGGGGCAAATGCACACACAGCCAGAGCTTCGATAAATTTGCTTCGGAGAAATTTTTCCCAAAAACTGATCAGTCGCTTTGGGGATACAATGGCCACTGAAGTCAACCAACCTAACTTCCATGGATTTTTTATAGGGCTACCTCAAAGAGAGGAATTGAAATGATAATCCCCAATTTCTTGTGGCCCTAAAAGAAAATATCGTTCGAAAAATAGCTCAAATAAACTACCGCTAACGTGTGGCGCAGAACACAAAACTCCGTTTCGCACAGTGTATCCGCTTCGACGGAAAACATCTAAATGACATGCTCTTTGAAAAATAAAATTCGCATTTCCATTCTATCGTCCAATGCTCTTAATAAAACTTTGTGTATATAATTACTATTTTTATTTAAGTTTGAAAATATAAATTTGCCATCAGACACCCTGTATAATACATTTAATGGTATGAAAATAATAGCTTATAGTAATGATAAAAATATCATTAACAGCTGTTTATATATTTCACAGACTTATGATTCTGTGAAAATGTGAATGTGTGGGCACAACATGTGAACATTTGATTTTTGAACAATCTGATACGAGATCATTTAATTTTTTCCCTAAAGAATCCATTGCAAATCTTACGATTTTAGGAACATTGTGAAGGTTCTTCTGATAAGTATCTTGATAGCCTCGTCAACAAGTTATTACTTAAAATGATTTTTGGCTTAATCTTACTCTACAAGTATGTACATATCTTTTTAAAATATTTTTTTATTGCTTTAAAAAAAGGTTTTTGGACTTTTATGGCTAATTTTTGCCCTCAGATTTAGTTTATCAAAATGGACATAAAGTAATAATACTTCCGTATAATATGCCTCAGGTATTCATTTGAGTAAATATGATTCCAGGCAAAAGCCTATTTTAAAAAGCAAAGTCAATAAAAGACCAATCTATTAGAAATCAAAACTTAGGATACCTAAGGATATTATTTTTCAAACTTTAAAATATTCCTGATCTTATTGAGTTCATCAGCAAAATATTATGGTAACCAACATAATTGTTTTATGAAATACGCTTTAATAAATACACTTAAAAGTTTTTTACATAACTTTTTTACTGCTCAAATAAAAATACGAAAAAAACTTAGTTTCGTTGACGTCAAAGGCAAACACATTTAACAAACACAGGTGTCAGCTCTACTTTATATTGGTTTTTAAAACCCATATTAAGTTCATTTGCCTCAATCTAAATCTATTTTTAAAAGAAACACTTGTATGTGCATATACACTCTAAACCATTTTTATTGAAAATTACGTCAATAATTGTAGGCAACACTTTACAGACTATTTCGACCAAATATTAGACCCGTAGTTTTTTTCAACTTTTTGTTGATTTTTAAACAAAATATGTTAAAATTTTTTACACATAGTGTGTCTAATTTTTTCTTCCTCTTTGACTTAATTTTCAACCCTTTTAAAAAAAATCCATATAATAAATAGTTTAATTTTATTTATTTAAATTAAAAAAATCAAAAAAGTTATTTTAATTCTTATTTTATAATTTTTTAAAATATTACTCCTACATACATTAACATATATACTTATATATATAGATATATAGCGCACACAAAATCATAAATAGTCCACATTTTGTTCCAAAACTTCCTACTGATTACTTGTCAGTTCGTTGCAGTTCTTGGAAAAGCATGTAGAGGCCTTTATCATCATCAGAAATGGTAACAATTGAAGATGATCCAGACGCCTAATCCAATAAATAAGGCCAGTTGGTCTTCAAACTTAATCATTATTTGAAATCATTAAAGTATTTTTATCTTTTAAAAAATACTGCAAGGCTTAGTCGTCATCTATATCTGTTCCATCGGACTCAAGTACCAGCCTAGTGCCATTTAGCTAATATTCTTGAGCTGAAATTATAAAACAATGATCAGTTGCTTTACTAGGGCATTTGAATTAACCCTGCGTGTTTTTTACCTTCCCTTTCTTAATACCTGGTCAATCAGTGGGGTTTTTCTTAGATTTTAGATATTTTCTCGCATTTTAAGTACAAACACTTTAACACATTGCTTTTTTCTTCTTTGTGGTCGTACAAATGCAAATGATACATTTTTAATGTTTAGAATTTTTTTCACATATTTTACATTCGAAAATTTTTTTATTATTCTAACAAAATTCACTTTATTTTTTAATTTAAGAAATAAGTGTTACCGACTACATACAAACAACAAATTACTATTATTAATTATAATATCTTTACACACTAGATATTAATTTTTTTAATTCTGTAGAAAATCACGTGTTCTTTTATTAAATCGTATACACTTTTATGCTTCTTCTTTCTTACTTGTTTATTCTGTACATTTTAATAGCGTTTTTAGACAGATATGCTTAATATTTAACATTTTGATGTTTATAGACACATGTTGCTAGCTTTTAAGCATATATTGTTAAAAAATAAACACTCTTTTACAGAAATATATTAGTTTTGTTTAAAATTATATAATTTATGTTTTTTTATTTCTAATAATATAAAAATTGACCCAATTTTAGGCATCAAGACTTTTTTCAACAATAATATAAAAAAACAATAAAATATACAGACACATATCGTTGTCGAAATTACGGTAAAAATGGAATTTCGTAAGTCAAACACGATCTATCTAGTACGAATTTCTTACTTTGAGCCACATTAAGGCCATAAGAGAAACCGTACTTCATGTAATCTTGAAAATATTAATTTAAGCGTAAACGAAAACTATTTTTTTACCAAGGGAGTTTTATTAAGGAAGAAGAGCTTTGTATTTCGGATTTGAACCAGGAGCTCTGCGGACTGATACGCCAACGCGTTACCATCTAGACACTTTGTGTTTAAATATTTAATATGGAAAAAAAATTTCTGCTTGATTTTTTGAAGTAAGCCGAATGGACTTGATTTATGAAATCCTCAGTACGAACCGTACTTAAAAATTTCAAGTATGAATTTGGATCAATTCAAGAGTGATTTTCAAGTTTATTAGATTAAAACATCAATATTATTTGCTCTTGTCTTGGGTTATAATAACATTCTTTGGCATTAAAATGGCCAACTGCACATTACCAAGATGGAATTCAGGTAAATTTAAGTTTGGATTTTGAACAGTTTCTTCAGTTCCGATGTTTGCAATCTCATTTCCTATTTTATCTGTCAAATTATTTTTAATCGTCTATAAAAGTTAGATTTTTGACTCAATTGATTGGGAAAGCATTTAAACCTGCAGAGTACTGCTGTTTTTCATCAGAAGTTATTATTTCTGGTAGAGCAGTTACAGGGCTTTCAGTTTTAAGTTCCAACGAACAATTTCCTTTTTAGTAGTGGCTACCGGTGACGCAACGACCCTGGGTTTTAGTTTTATTTTTGATATGGTTTAGAATCAACTAATGCTGTTATAGGTGTAATTTTTTTAATTTCTTTATTCGTAGTAGCTGCTGGCGAAGTGGAGGCAGGATTTTCAATATCCGCTCAGTTAAAAAAGTAGCACCTGAATCTATCTTTTTGCCCTAGAGCCCTTCATAATCTTGGCCAATTTTTTAAGCAAATTGTGGAATAATAGTAAAACGGATTATGGAAAGGGCTTTTTAGGATATATAAACCTGTTTTCTTTTTGGAATTTTAGTCGTAAAAAGCATCTGTTAAGAACCTTCTTATGCCGTTTCCAGAAGGTAATGTTTTTTCTGTAAAAATGGATGATTCAATAGAGCCTGCAAAAGGTCCCACATTTTCAGTAGCATAAAAGACAAGAATTTTGAAGTTTGCAATCGCTTGATTAATTACAATAATTACATCTGTTAAATGGTTTTTGATATTCTCTTCAAAACTCGACTCCTTTGGGATGAGATTGGGTGAATTAATATTTTCTATTAAAGATTTTATTTTTTCAGCTCTTGTTGCTGGTGAAGTATTTGCAGGAGTTTCACCTGGTCTCTCAGTGGTAGTCAAGGCAGTTCCAGGAAAGTCAAATTTATTTCCTACTGGACCAGCACTGCTGCTCGAGGCGGTTCCAGGAAGATCAGCTATAATTGTTAGCGGACGAGCAGTGGTAGTCGAGGGAACTGTAGGAGTTTTGAATTTATTTTCCACTGCGCTGGCAGTGGTGGATAGGAAAGTTACAGGAGGTTAAGTTTTATTTTTTACCGGGGCAGCAGTGGTAGTCGAGGCAGTTACAGGAGAGTCAGTTCTGATTTCTTTCGGGGTCACAGTTGTAGACGAAGTAGCTGGAGGAGCTTGGGTTTTGATTTCTACTATACCAGCGGAAGTAGAAGAGGCAGTTGCAGAGGTTTCTGTTTTGATGACCTTCTTCGTGGTCGTTACAGGTGAAGCCGTTTTAGTTTCAATTTTATTGGTAGTGACAGATGAATCAGTTACAGGTGATCTAAGTCCTTTTTCTCTAGCCCATTCGCATTTAACTGAACTTTTAACTTCTCCAAGCTGGGCCTGAATCCTAAAAAAGGACTGCCAAGTTTTAAAAACCATTAAAGAAAGTTTTAGCAAATTAATTATCAAAAGTTTTAAGTTTCTAAAGCTAAATTCTAAAAGGACGCACTATTTATAGGCAACTCAATACCAACTTACCAATAAATTGCTCTTAACACAACAATTTTTTTTGAATAAATATAAATTTAGAGATGAAACAGAACTTCGGCAAGACGTTTTTGTCCATACAATTTGACGTAAAATTACGCTGCTAAACCTAGTTATAAAATAGAAAAGAATAAAAAACAGAAAGAAAACAATTATTGGACATAAAGTGACTTTATCAAGGTGGGAGGGGAGAAAAAGAGAAAAAGGAAGAGAGGAATATTTATAGATTAAAGGGTCCGAGTGTTGATGTATAAAAGGGTTAACCTATTTCATCATCTTCGCAACCCCATTATAACTACAGGGAACATCAAGGTCTGCACAGCCAAATTTAGAACCTTAGCTTGTTCAAGTTATACTCTATAGTAAACTCGAATCATTAACCTTAAAAGAACTAAAAACTTTTATTGCTTTTACTTTCCTTTATTTGCAAAACTATAAAATTCATTTAAAATTTTTTGGAGAAATCTCCAATTAAAATGGAAACAATATTTGGTGTTGACGAAAGTAATTATTTCTTTCTTGGGCATTATACCATCCTTGATATTTATTACGTCCTTGCAAGTTTCCTTTACGAAATTCAGGGTAGTTAAATGGTTGATAATGAAATGGTCTTCTAGGAAGTTGAAAAGTGGTGCCAACTAGTTTCATATAAAACCTAATTTTTTCTGCAAAATAGTTTCTAGCAGCGTTCAAAAGAATTAGCTTTTTCCTGATGAAACTGGATGGTGTGGAAGCATTTACTTCATTGTCTTTACTTTTTAGGCCCACCACAGTAGTATTTGTTGTAGGTAAAGCAGTCACGGAATTTTCAGTTTCGTCTTCGCCAGCACCAATGTTATTACCTGCAATTCCAGCCGCGGCATCCTTTTGAACTACAGTTTCGCTTTTGTCAGCTCCAGCATTGTTAGAAGCATTTTTTGCAGTAATTCCTTCTCGAACGCCAGATTCGCTAACACTACTTCCACGGTTGCTATCTGAACCTACATCTGCAATACCCTCTTGAGTTTCAGGTTCGTTTTCATTAGAACTATCATTATTAACTGCTCTTTTATCTGCATCTCCATCTTGAGTTCTTATTCCATTAGCTACAAAGTTGTCAGCAACACATTCAGCTACAAATTTCTCTTGAATTCCAGTTTCGGTAACATTACTTCCTTCGTTACTACCTCCATCTGCGACTTCTTCTTGAGTTCCAGGCTCGCTTTCACTAGTACCATCATTATTCCTTGCACCATCAGCTGCAATTCCCCCTTGATTTCCAGTCCCACTTTCGTTAGCTTTTTCGTTGTTGTCAGATGTAGCTTCCTCTTGGGCCTGGATTGCAGTAAAGGTCAACCAAGTGGCTAGCACGAGTAAAGAAATTTTTAACAAGTTCATTACAGAAGGTTTGGAAATTTAATCACTTTCTCATGCCAATATCTACAATATTCCAGTATTTATAGTAAATCTTAGGCCTAAATATTGGTATTATTAAGTAAAGTAAACAAAAACAAATTGATCACGCAAAAACAACCGCTTTAGTAAGTGCAAATTAAAGGCATATTATTGCTTTTAAAATCTACTTTTAGATTTTAAAACAAATATTATAAACAAATATATTTTAAAAAACAATAATATTAAACAATTGTTTCCTTTTTTTAACTTTTTCTATCTCGTCTAGTCTTTAAGTCACCTTCAATTTATTAAAATAATAATATTTACCTTTGAAATATTTTAAAATGAAAATTCAATTACACTGTCCTACAGCATATTTGAAACATAACTGCGGCCCTTTAATTCTGAAAGTCCATATAGAGCAGATCACTTTGTAGAGTAAGTCTTTAGTCCAGCTCATTTGAGTTCTTTTTATAGTTGGTAAAAATTTTAACATTTTGATTAAAGGAGGCATTATATTAAATTAATTTTTTTTTTTAATTTATGTCTGACTAAATTATTATTGTCGGAGTTATATGTGAAATTTTATGCAAATAGTTTTTATAAAAGATCTTAACCCTTTAGTCCTTCTCTTTTTAAACAATTCTTAATTTCGCCCTTTTTGAAAAAAAATAGAGGACATTCAAGATTTGTGCATTATACGAAAATTTTTTATTCGAAAAATTTCGTTGCACTGGAACTATTCTGTTACAGCTTTGAAGTCGATTTCTATGATAGTTACTTATATGAAGTCCATAAAAAATATTATAAAGTTTATGCAATTAATTGGGTTTCCACTTTCTTTTCTCCAATCAAAACCAAATACTCCCCAATTGAAATCCATATCTTTAAAGTTTTCGTGACAAAACATGGAACAATGATGGTATTTGCTGAGATATATAGAGATATGTGCTTTGATTTTCTACTCAAAAAAACTAGGCATTCGCAGTGTTTGGCTTGTATATATCATAGTCGGAAGTTAACCGATCTTGCTGAGTTTAAATAGCGGTTGTTTTAGGAATTTTCTGATTGTTTAACAACGATACTTGGTCCGTAGTACCTTACTTGTTTTCGGAAACTTAACTCAAAGAAGGGCGTATGGACGGACAGACGGACAAGACTATATGGACTTTCCTATCTATAGACACAAAGTTTCATAATTAATATTCTTAGTGGGGTCACAGGTAAATATTGTAGAAGTTACAACTGATATATTTGCTTATTACTATGTGATGGGTATTATTACAGTCAACTCTTTCCATCTACATAGAGGGAAAACCACCTTTGAAAAGCATCGAAACCGACAACATCCGTTGTCAAAAGGGAGATAAGCACGTTTGTGTTCCATTTAACAATGGACGGTGGCAATTTTCTAAGAACGCTTGGCAATCGTTTTTATTTGGAGCAACGCTTCATTTTAATTTCTATCTATTTATCTCTATTTTTGCAAAGCTTTGTTCCTTTCCTTTCTTAAAGGATTACCATTTTAGAACTTTTTTTTCTAGATCTAGTATTAATTTCTTTCGTAAGCACTAAAAGCCTCCAAATAAGTCTAAGTATTTTCATTTGAATTTATTTGTGAATAAACAGAATAGCCGGCTCTGGGAAATGGAAAATCCTCAAATTATTCATCAGTCACCTTTCCATCCATAAAAAGGACAGTCTAGTGTGCAATTCGGTAAGGAGGAATCATTGGACCTAACTTTTTTGAAACTGAAAATGGCATAACAGTAACTGTCAATGGGGAGCAATACTGTGATATGATTGAAAACTTCTTAATGCCGCAATTGCATGCTTTGGGATTGGTTAACATGTGGTATCAACAAGACGGTACCGCATCGCATACATCCAGGATTACAATGGAGTTAATGTGATACCTCTTCCCCAACAAGTTATTTCAAGAAATGGTTATGTTCATTGGCTTCCACGGTAACCTGATTTGACAGCTCCAGACTTCTTTTTGTGTGGATATCTGAAAAGCAGAGTTTATGCAATGCAATAGACGTGATGAAATAATTGAAATACCGCATGAAATGTGTAAGAATTTAATGAAAAATGGGCTCAAAAGGACTCGCATTTCTAAAGCTAACAGAGGCGGACATTTACCTGATATTAAATAAAACATTTATCAATATAAGATCCATTCTCTTTCATTTGATAAAAAATTATATACAAACAAAGTAGTATACCTTGCTAGCGGACACCCTGAACAAGCAACAAACGTCTGCGCTGATGCATTTTTCCACAGCCAAGTAATTTCGCAAGTTCATTGTCCACCTTGATTCTCCATAGCAAAGGATCAGTATAATACTTTTTACGCCGCTTCATAGCTGCTGAAGACAATAACGCTAAGCACATGTACTGGGGCCTCCGCTTAATTAGTCTTAGAGGTCCTGTTTTGTATGATAACGTGTCTGATGTGGGACTTTGCCTTATTTTAACAGGACAAACAACCTATTTGCCAATTGATCACAATAAAACTTCAGACGTCGAAACTTTTTTAGCTTTGTCTTCTTACCACTCACCCGCAGTAATCACTATTCTCAGTTCTCATTAAATCTTTACTAGTGATGTTTCCTTATCTAAAAGAGTAAATTGGTTGAAATATAAAAAATATATCAGCACTCACTGCTCTAAAAACTTACCACTAAAATGCCGTTGAATATGTCTCATATTGCTTCAGACTAAATACAACAACATTTTTTCGGACGATGTGGAAGCGCAACTTTCTGAAAAAAGGAGAGCACGAAGAGAATGGCAAAAGTATGGATGGCCCCAACCTAAAACTAAGGGCTTTATTACACACAAAAAACTGCAAAAAAAATTTTTCAAACAAATTCTTGTTCAAAATAATTTATTTCTTTAGTCAATTTATTTAATAGTCTCTAATAATATTTTTATTTGATTTTTAAATCAAACAAAATTTTCGCCTAGACAAATAAAATATTTAACCAGTTCAGCAAAATTTTTTAAAACAAACTAAAATTCTTGCAAAATTGTTTGTCTAAATTTACAACTTTCGTTGTAGGTCCTCAGCCAGACAAAATATTTACTGATTCTCTGAAATTTGTTACTGATTCTACAACTCAGTTTTTTCTGTGTACGTAAAACGCAACATATGAAAACAAAAACAATTGTATGGAAAAAAAACTTTAATTTAAAAAATTTTTAATATATATTGTTTTTGTTTTAAGGCGTTGCGTTTTAGAAAATAAGGGAGTTAGCTGGAAGAATAAACAAATTACAAAACTTTCTGGAGTTATACAGAATGGCAGCACTTAGAAAACACTTGGAAGGTCTAAACTCGACTACTCAGACGAATTATTCTCTATGGTGCCACGTCTTAGATGACCCGATATCATAGAACTATCAGTGCGTTATATGAAAAAGAAATGCTTCTCATTTGTGACCTTCTCTCAGTCCAAATACATGTACTGACCTGTATGAATTACTGCATGTTGTTGCTTGATGTCCCCAAGGAATACTGTTAAAATTTCTAGATATCATAGGGGCTATTTATAATTTAAATGCTTGAAAAACTCTTGACTTTTTTTAAATAATAAACAAAAATCCTAAGCTGTCTTGCCTAGCAAAGAAAATTATTATATTTCCTTAAAAAGTCATACTACGGCTTAAATATTTCCAGCTAATATGGAAAGTTTTCTTCGTAAAAGCTCTCCTAAAGCTTGGAAAGAATGCTTCGAAGGTGAAGTCCTACCTGCCTATAAGTCTGTCACCAACTATTTTAAATGTTTTCCAAAAGCGGTGATATGATTTTGAAGTGACGTTTTGGCCATTGATCTGCCATTTGTTTTTCATTGTATTCAGTAGTATTTACAGCTTTATCATGGATAGATATCTACAAGAACAACGTTTACAAATTCTTAAGTTTTATTATCAAAATAATCGTTCTCCAATTGCAACTTTTCGTGCGTTTATGTCATTTTATAGTCGTATTAATCGTCCAAATTTGCTCGCTATTCGTTGAACTATTGAACAATTTTAATTTACAATGTTTATTTACCTAAATTGACAGTTTGTTGTGGTTTTTGGTCTGGTTGAATCACCGGTCCGTACTTCTCTCGAAATGAAGCTTATAAAACCGTTGTTGTCAATAGAAAGCAGTAGATCTACGATAACCCAATTATGTCCGAAATTGGAAGAAGTTAATCTTGACAACATTTGGTTTCAACAAAACAGGGCTACGTGCCACACAGCAAATGTAATAATTAAATTATTGGGTGAAAAGTTTGGAGATTCGATTATTTCAATAAAATTGTGATATTGAATGGCCTCCAAGTAGATGTGATTTAACACCATTAGTCCATTTCTGCTGGAATTATTTGAAGTCATTGGTTTTTTGAAAAAAGAAGAAGACTCTTTTCAAGCTTTAAAAGTTAATATTGAAAGTGCCGTTTTTAACATACGACCGGATTTAGTGGAAAAAGTGTTCGAAAATTGCGTTCATCGAATTCGTTCCTGCAGAAGAAGTCATGAAGGCTATTTTAATGAAATTTTATTAAGAACTTAATTGTATCGATTGTGCTTCATATTAAATAAAAAAACTTTTGAATTTTCTTAACAATAAGTGCGTTTGTTTAAAGAAATCCTATCACTTTTATTGGAAAAGTTTTTACTTCAAAGTTGTTTGAGAAGTTGCTTGAAAACAAGCTGACTCCGAACTTGCATATTTAGCTCCTCAAAAACATTGTCCTGTTGTTACTGCGACTTATTTTTAAGCAATACTGTTGCCAAACCAATTTGTTAATTTTGCAAAATCTAAACAACATGATAACAAAACATCTTTTCCTGCAAATTTCTTAACTACAACTTTTCTCATAGAAGTTACTTTATTTGTCTTCATTTGAAGCTCTAATTTTTATTTTATGTTGTTGTTCTCTTAAGGTACGTTTAGACTATGCTAATATTTGCCCAAACACAACAAATAATGGTTTGAGCTAATAGTATGGTTTGTGACTAATATTTGGGCATGCGTTTAGATTGCACTAATATTTGTTTGAATTTTATTTGCACAAATAACAAAAGATTTTGTGTCAGCCATGTTTGGTACAAATATTTGTATACCCCTTTACACTGCACAAATAATTTTATTTGTCCGGTGTGTATGACAAACATCTGTCAAATAATGTTGTTGTTATGTTTATGAAATCCGTCTGCCAAATAGTATCAAATTGTGTTTGTGAAGCAACATGAAAAGTTAAAATGTTTAGTGACAGTGATATTGAAGATTTATTATTAATAACTGCTTGAGCTATAGCAGTTTCAGAAACCCAGTAAAAAGAAAAAAAAAGAAGATCCAGAAAAATGTGGATTCGAGCTTGGGTGCAGCGTCGTAAAATGGAAGGATGTTGCCAAAAACTTCTGAAAGAACTAAGTTTTGAAGAACCTTCGCTGCATAAAAACTTCATGCGCATGGGTTTAAATGACTTCGATTACTTGGTAACTTGATTACAATATTCAGCATATTAACATTAAGTATATGTTAATGTTTTTCAAAAAAAGCTGTATCTAGTGGCACCGATTATAACAAAGAAAACCACATATTTGAGGGAACCAATATCTGCGTCTGAAAGATTGGCTCTGACTTTGCGATACTTGGCCACTGGCGAAAGTTTCTCGTCGCTGCAATATGTTTTTAGATTTCCACCATTCACGATATCAGGAATTGTGCTAGAAGTGTGCGATGCTATTTACAATGTTTTAAAAGCAGATTTTATGAAAGTAACAGTATTTTTAGTTGCAATGTTTCAATTACGTTTTCTTTAATTTAAAGGTTCCATCGAACGAAGAGGAGTGGAAAAGCGTTGCAGATGAGTTTCTGGAAAAATGGAATTTTCCAAACTGCCTTGGCGCCGTTGATGGCAAGCACGCTGTGATGGTGGCTCCTAAGAATTCAGGAAGCGTATTTTATAATTATAAAGGTGGTGCAAAATTTACTTACCAATCTAACAAACGTATTGACCAGTATTGCAATTTCAATTTATTTCATTTTTTATATGTTAAGCACTGTCAAAAATAACTGTTGGCAACCCACGCACAGTGGGGCCAAACGCAAAAAAATGGTAATAAATCTGTATCTTCGAAACTATTTGTCCAATTATAAAATAATGTATAAGGCAGTCGTAGAGGAGGACCCAAGGTTTTAGAAAATAAAATTTTGGACTACCGTGTATATACATACGTTGAGCTACAGGGTGCCAAAGTTGACCTCCTCGGGCTTACAAAACATTTCTACGCTTATAACTTTTGCGAATATCAACCGATTTTAATGATTTTTGGATTTATTTGAGAAAAATTAAAATCTGAAAAGAACACGTACTCACTCTTTCTTATTACCTGTTACAGTTTAAAAGATACTTGGGTTTGAAATTTAAAATTGTTGTTTTTGACCTAGACTTTATTTGGTTTTTTGCAAATGTCTGCAATTATAGTTATGCTAAAAATATTTTTAATAAAAATTGAAAGATATAAGATTTTGTTTGTATAGGACCTTAAAGAGCAGAGAAAGAGGTTTGGTATGTACTTTTGACTCCTCCAAAAGTAGTTAAGCAAGAAGTCAAATTTAAAAAAAAACTTATTTGAAGGGAAGTATCCTAACGAACAAAGGAGCAGATAGGGTAGGTAGATGAGAAAAATCAATGGTCGATTATACATTTGAGTCCTCCATAGTAGCCCTGAAAGTAGTAAGAAGAAGAAGGCAAATTTCTATATCTTTTTCTGAAGGGGATGTACCCTAAGGAGCAGAGATAGGAGGTTAGTATGTTCTACAATAATATCGAAGGGGAAATATCAATGGGGGTTTGTCGTACCTTTGAATACTCAAGAGGCGCTCCAAAACTTGTTAGGACGGTTGGGGTAACATTTATGAAAAACTAACCCTTTGTAGGGCGAGCCCCCTAAGGAGTAAAGATAGGGTGTAAGTATGTTCTACAAAAATGTTGGGGAGGAAATTATAATGGGGGTCAATCTTACATTCTACTACTCTAGAAGCAACTCCGCGGCAGTTATTGGACATTTTATGATTTTTTTTGCTTTTACGATGAACTTTGACCTCGATGAGGCGCCATTAACCCACAACCAAACTCCTCCATTTTTTGTCATATGTATTTTTTTCCAAGTCTTACAAAAGCCGGGAGCACTTCAATGCCATAGCTAATGTATATACACACCCTACAAAATAATGGACTTTCAACAAATTTGACGCAAGATAGCTGTTTTAAGGGCAGTTAATATAGTATTAAATAACTAAAAATATACAAATATTATATATAATTGAAAAGGTAAACAGATGGAGATTTGCTTACATATCATATTTTTTACCTTTAGAAAAAAAAATAAGGGGTCAGATTAAAAAAATTCCAAAATATTATATATAGGTTTTTTTTTTGTGAAAATTTTTTATATTTGAAAGTTTATAAAAAATTGTTGATTTATGATAACGTAATGGATTTTAAAACTTTATTATAATATTATGTTATTTATTATTTAAATAAAAAACAAAAAGAGTTAAGTAACTTTAAAGTTATTTTCTGAGCTATTATATTACACGCATCTTAAAATTTGCCTATATTAATAACATTTACCCTCGTGACACAATTTTTGAGCGGGAGGTGAATAACTTAATTAAAACTGAAAACTCAAGAGATAAGTTATTTTAATTTAGGGCCAATTTTTCAAAAACTGGCTTGCGTTTTTTTTTCTCGGCCAATAAATTTGAAATTTCGTTGAAAAATTCCATATTTTCGACCAATGCCTGGCGTAGGGTGCACGTCTAAATCCTTTCAAAAATATACAACTAATATATTTTGAATAACTTTGAATATTTTTCACGGCTAGACGAATAAAGATAATTAAATAAATTTTTTTGTGTAGGCTTAACAAACTTTTTAAAAAAACAAAAATATTTTTAAAAATATTTTTAGCATAACTACAATTGCAGACATTTGCAAAAAAACAAATAAAGTCTAGGTCAAAAACAACAATTTTAAATTTCAAACCCAAATATCTTTTAAACTGTAACAGGTAATAAGAAAGAGTGAGTATGTTTTCTTTTCAGATTTTAATTTTCATCAAATAAATCCAAAAATCATTGAAATCGGTTGATATTTACAAAAGTTATAAGCATAGAAATGTTTTGTAAGCCCGAGGAGGTCAACTTTGGCACCCTGTAGCTCAATGCATGTATATACAGGGTAGTCCAAAATTTTATTTTCTAAAACCTTGGGTCCTCCTCTACGACTGCTTCATACATTATTTTATAATTGGACAAATAGTTTCGAAGATACAGACTTATTACCATTTTTTTGCGTTTGGCCTCACTTTACCACGTTTCTACAATTATTTGTCGCTATTTGTTCCGCCAAAAATATTGTGAGAACAAACAAAATATCGAAGCAAATATTTGTAACGATGTGCTGACAAAGTGTTAACACTATGCAAAGCTTTGTTCACAAACAAAGAATTTTTTAGCCAACAAACAGTCGAAAAATATTTGGTGGCTAACAAATTCGAGTGTTTACACTAGGACAAACAAAATTTTTATTATTTTGCACAAATATTAGCACAGTCTAAACGTACCTTTAGAGAAACATTAAATCACATCATCATGATCATCGTAGTCGTCATTGTCATCGCATGATCTTTTTGCATTCCCGCGATCATTTCGAAGAGTTCATGTCGTGACTTTTGTTGGCTTCAGTTAAATCAAATAAAAACGAAAAAGAGGAGATCTTTAGGAAAATCAAAAACCAAACTACAGTTTATTTCTTTTAATGATTTTGTTTTAGTTACAGTTTTAGTTTTTTTTCTGCATTTTGTTGCAACGTTTCCATTTTTTAACAGTTATTTCTTAGTTTTACGATTGCAGTTTAGTGTTGCAAAATATGTATATGAATGGCTGGTAAGCTCTGACTGCTTAATACTGTTGAAGCTAATATTGGACACATTGTCATGCCACCACGATTTGCCATCCGCCAAATCTTCGTTGCTAAAGGAAAAAATTAAAAGAGGATTTGGTTTTATAAATTTTTTTATGTTTTTTTAAATATTTATTTAGATAATGAGAAAAATGTTTTGTATATTTTTATATTTATGATGTAATTTTACAAAGTTCGTTATACGTTATATATGTATTTATTAACTAGTTGGATTGCAAAATATTTTAAGGTTATTGGAAAGATTTTTAAAAAGAAAATTCAGTTTTCCTAAAATAATTTTAATCATAAATAAAATTATTTATTTTTAATTTTGACGCAAATTTTTTAACAGAAAGTTATGCAAAAATATTTGTAATAACATAAACTTTATCATACATTTGGACAGCATTTTTGTTAAAAGACGTAACTGCTAAAGGGAGTCAATAAACGATATTACTAACGTAAGATTAAACAAATTTTTTTGTAAAGAAAACTTCTCACCTCTATTTGTTTCGATATTTTTTTAATAAGCTTAGAAAACACTTGGGCTAAATTTTCTTAATATTCAACTACATTTTGTTTTGTTTTAAGGCTTTGTTTTTTATAAAATAAGGGAATTAGACTTTATGTCTATTTTTTATTTTTATTTTTTTGCTCAAATGACTTTAAGCACTGTCTCATCTGATTTCGCAAGTAGCCTTGCTTTAGAGCCATAGATAGGCACGGGTAGTATCAGTGTCTTGTAGAAAGTGATTTTTGTCTGTCGATAGGTGGCTTAACTTTAAAACTACTTCTTTAGTCCAAGGTAGCAACCGTTGTCCACTACTTTTTTTTATCATAAAACTGAGGTTGCTTATTTTTATGTTGTAGCTTTTAACTTCCAAAGTCTGCACAAGTCTAATGGGCATTGATACCAATGTGTTGTGCGTTGTCATTATCAAAATTGTTTTATTTGCATTTACTGCCAGACACACTTTCGCTGATTTCTTCACGGCTTTCTCAAAGAAGGAAATTACTACTTACAATATTCGACCCATGATGTCGATATTGTTGGCGTAGGAGAGCATCATGTTTTTATTTTTTTGTAATTTAAGTATATTATAGCTTATCTTCACATCAAAGGCTGTCTTCTTGTCTAAAACCTCGTTTGGAAATGAAAGGTTTAGAGATATTCCTGCCTTACCAAATTGAGAACTGCGTGTCAGCTTAAGTCAACCTGCAGAGTCGTAACTGCTATTTCAAACTCACTTTGGCTAGGCGATATGCACTCAATGCCATCTTCTGGGATTGGGTCTCTAGAAGCTAGGTGGGTCGAAAGAAGCAGGCCTTATATAGGCCTTAAGTCTGACAGAACAAAGTCCCGTACCATTGATATGCTTCTATGTCCCCTTGCAATAGACTAAGGCACTGATAAGAAAGAATATACAAAAATTCGGTGTCGCTAATGAGTTCTTTTGAGGTCTCCAATTTTACACCCATTAGACTATTAGTATCTGTTATCAGTTAGAGATAGAAAACTGGAAACCAGCTTAAACAAACAATGGGCAAAGACAAAAGGAATGCTTTTATTAATAAATTTTCTTCTATATGCCCTACTATCACTCTTTCTCACAAACCTTTTTTTTGTAATGTCCTTGTGGGTTAAAGTCCTTTTCTAAGCCGCGGTGCCACAAAAGTTTCTCATACTTTCAAATTTATTTAATTTTTCCACATTTTTTCTTACCCTCCATGCGAAGGCTTAAACGTCCTGTTACAGGTAAAAAACATAAAAATTTGTCTTTGTTATCAGCCTTTGACATATATATGGCGATTTAGTTGTTTTTGTAGAACTAAGACCACCTGATAGACAAACGCCTTGATTAGCATATTTGTGTGCATGCCAAATGCACAGTTATTCACAAGCTTTAAATTTAATAGGTCTTTTAAGCTTTTTGTAGCATAAGATTTAAAAAATTGTTGCTGTATTTAACCCAGCGCTACAATAAGGATTGGCTAACCAATAACAAGGCCAATTTGGGTTTGTGTTCTCTATTTAGTTTACCAGATAATCCATTAGGAAGCCTAATAAATTGAAAGGATCTAAAAAGTTATTCGCCAAATCTTAACAAAAAACGTATATTCCTTTGACTATAAAAACACAAGCATTTAATAACTTTTTTATTTCACATCATTTCATAAATACAAATTCATGTTTTAAAGTTTTTTTACTAAACCTGCACTTATAAAAAAGTATATTTTTTGTTTTCGAAAATGTTTCATTCATTCGTGCTGTACATATGAATTTTACTAAACATAATTATATTCTAAAAAATAAAAACTAAGGCTGCATAATATTACTTAATCCATGACTAAAGGTTACAACTTAGAGCTAAAAGTTTACGCCTGTGTGGTGGATTGTACGCGGTCTGCTGGTGTTTGTTAAAAAAAAGCGAAAAAACCTTAATGAATGATTACAACTTTAATTTAAAGCAAGCATTTACCACGAGTTTGTGGTAAATGCTTGCAAAAATAATAAACCACACGAACAGCAAAATTTTTCTTAATTTTGATACAGACACATAAAGCAAGATGCAGCTTATTAAGTACCCTACTTTAATTAAGCCTAAATTTTAAAAAGTTTCACAGCTGCATCAGATTGGTTTGCTGAAAAAACTGAGTTTGTTTTTACGAGTGAAGAATTCACAAATAAAACAAGAAAAAAAAATATTTGGACAATAAGTAAAATTAATTATCGATTACTATGACGATGAGAAAATAACGTGAAGTTTTAGGGAGAAAAAACGTGTCAACAATACGCACTATTTATGGTGAAATTAATGATTCCAAAGAAGGAGGGACTGTATTTGATAGACCCAAGCATTAACCACAACGTACTAAAAGATCGGCTGAAAGTATTACTGCTGCTTAAGAAAGTGTTTAAAACAATCTATCAACTTCAATTTGACGACGTGGTCAGGAGCTTTGTTTTCAAAGAACAACTTTTGCCACTATTTTGCACAAGGATTTGCATTTGTTCCCAACTAAGATTCAGTTGAGACAAGAGCTTCTTTCAGAATACCATTTACGCCGCCATACATACGCCAATAGGATATTACAGCTCGCCCATGACAACCCCGATTTTCCTAAAAAAATCATAATGAGTGACGTGGCACATTTTCATTGTGAATAAACAGAAAAGCCGGTTTTGGTGAATGGAAACCCATATTATTATTCATCAGTAACCATTAAAAATGAGAGTCTGGTTTGCGATTTACTCAGGATGAATCATTGGACCTTACTTTTTTGAAACTGAAAACGGCGTAACGGTAACTGTCAATGGGGAGCGATATCGTGATATAATTGAAAACTTTTTAATGCCACATTTGCATGCTTTTGGCTTTATTAACATGTATCAACAAGACGGTGCCATACCACAAACAGCCAAGATCACAACGGAACTACTGCGAGACCTCTATCCACAACAAGTAATTACAAGAAATTCTGATATTGATTTGCTTCCACCTTGGCCTGGTTTGACTGCTCCGGACTTCTTTTTGGGGGAATATCTGAAAAGCAAGGTTTATGAAAACAAACCAGAAACTTTGGAGTAACTCAAACAAAATATTCGTAATAAAATAAATGAAACACCGCGTGAAATGTGTGAGAATGTAAAGAAAAATGTGCTTAAAAGGGCTCGTATTTTTGAGGCTAACAGAAGCGGACATTTATCCAAAATTGTATTTAGTACATAATTGCCGAAATTAAATAAAACATTTATCAATATAAGATCCATTCTCTTTTATTTAATCATAAATTATAAACAAACAAAGTAGTATATCTTGACGGCGGACACTCTGTACCTTGACCATAAACTATCGGTCACCTATAAGCTAATTTAAAATCTTATGGATATACATCAACAAGTTAAGCATTTGTGTGGTTAAGAAGCTCTTTCTCTTAACATTTTCGAAAATTTTACAGACATCTTTAAAAGGCTTTTGGTATAACTTGTAGCAGCCTTTGAATTTTTTTGATTGTAAAAAGTTTAAGTTTAAGTCAAACTTGCTGAATAGAAAAAAAAGAAAAAAATTTTTAAAGCAATTTCGTGTTAGTTGATACAGCGCCCCCAGTGAGACTCTAGCTTTGAAGGATTACGTTCTGGTTAAGGGGTTGTTCATATTAGCAAAAAGTAATCAAGACAAAACTTTACATTCAAAATAAGATAAAGTATTCTCCCTGCTAAGCAAGGCAGCTCTAAAGGTTATTTATTTAAATTGGGAGCCTTTTCAACATCACCTCTGTAACATCTATCAATTTTAAAGTTCTTCTATGGGTTGTCTAGCAACAAAAAGCAGTAAGATACTCATACCAGTACGGGAATTGGAAGTAAATGCTTTCCTTAAATGATTTGCAGTAAGGTCAAATTTTTCTTCTTCGTTTTTGCTCATAATTATCTGCAATTTCGATGAAATGGTTTTGCGATAATGGAACTTTTAGGTCTTTTGGCTCATAGCCATAGAGAATTATTTGCCCAAGGAGTCGTATCAGGACCTTCCTAGCACGCCTCTAATAATGCTGTTCTTTGTTAATTTAAAAGATTTCTGAAAAATTTGTGAATACTTTGAACTTAGTTTAAAGTCGAGGCGATCTGTGTTTTTGCCATTTTGTACGAGTTGTAGTTTTTTTTTATACAAACGTTGATCTTGAGAAAAGAAAAATATTTAGCACCATTCTTTTTGTTTTAGTAAATTTACCTTTTTATGGGGAAAAAATAATAATTTTTTCTGGGGGGTGATCTGAAAAAAATTAAACGAGACTAATCATAATTTTCTAAAGTTTTTTCAGGTCAGTGTTGGGCAATAAGTTTCATTTGAAATTACATTCATTCTAATTTTAGACTCGAAATCACATAAAACGCGACTTACAAGGCCAACGATTCGGGAGCCCCGCTACCTATGCTTTGCGCTATAGTCGCGACAGTTATAAAGCCAGGACCTAACGATTTTTAAAAGTTATTTTACTGATATTTTGTTATTGCAAATCTAGGCATCAGCAGCAATAAAGCCAGTAATATCATATCGCAAACCTTTGCCAACAACTTAGCTTTCTTTTGTTTACTATTTATGGTGTAGTGTAAAAATTAAAAAAAAAAAACATTAAAAATTCTATACAAAAAACACGTAGTGAATGCATTAAATGTTGTATGAATAAGCTAGGTTTTATAATATTTAACACACATTCTTGCATAATCTTTTGCTAGTTTGTGAGAATTTTTTATGTTCCAGTAAAAGAAAAAATTCATAAAAAATAGAGCTTAAACAAATAGAAAAAAGAAATATGCTAAAATGTACTTGCAACAAGGAAAAAGAAAAAAATATCGTGTGTAATTGTATGCAAAATAACTCATTTGCTAAATTTTTTCTGAATTTTTTTTTTATTTGTTTGATGTTACATTTCATTTAAGGAGAGTTAAAATCAAAAAAAAAGAAAAATTAACACAAAATACTTTGCCATAGCAATTTACGTGCCTAAAGATAATTTTCCATAAAATATAAATATTTTCCAAGAAGATGAACGAGTGAAGGCCTAGTTAAGTTTTGCATTAAAATGTACTTATAATAACAATTAACGTAGAAAGAGGAATGCAAAAATAGCTAGAAGTTATGCCAATAAGTATTGTTCGGCAAAGGGAATAGAAAAAAGTTTATTAACGGAAGCGTATTTACGGTTTTTCACACATACAAATGTTGTTTTTATCAAAAATTATTCAAGGACTAGTTTTAACCGCCCTGTTCTGCTTCACCCGACTCTACTGCTTAATGAACATAAGGCTACGTCTTGACTAGTCAAACAATTTCAAGATAAGAACATGACGTCTGAACTGTTAAAAAATTGTTTATGTTTTCTCGATTCATTTACTCATTTATATGATAGTGTTAAAAACTAATCAAGTAGTATTCTCTTTACGGCTAATGTTTTACTTGATGATTTTAAATGTCAAAATCTATATATGAGAAATATAAACAAGTAAGCCGCCCTAAGCCTTGTATCACCTTGATATTGAATAATTAATACCATCTTGATATTGAATGTTGTTATTGACATCCAAAATGGCGTTTGGCGGCAGACATGGTTGAGCAAACATTTTCTCTAACAACGATGAGTGAACAAGAACAAAACATCGACATAAGCGGTCCAGGCGAGACAAAGCGTTGTGCAAAAAAAAAATTTGTTTAATGGCAGAACAAAGTAATGGCTTGTCAAGACACTAAATAAGTGTAAACCTTTTGACTTAAAAAAAATTTAGCTTAAAGAAAAATAGCTTTTGCGAGACAGATTTCATAGTTGTATTTCGATTGCATAGAGTTGCTACACATCTACCTTTGCAGTCTTAATAAAGGTCAGTATGTCACACTTAATGAAAGAAACTTTTGTTTCTGTAACTCTTAGAAATACCGGGTGGTCCAATTTTATGGGCCAATGCTTATCTTATATATAAAAGAACAATTTTTTTTTTGTTAGTGACACCGCTTATAACTCAAGAACGGCTGGACCGATTTTAATGAAACTTGAAAAAAGGTCATACCCGATATCTGGGAATGCGTTTAAGGCTTATTTGTTTTTGGAAATTCCGACTGGGCGTGGCACCTCCCATACAAATTGAACAGTTTTTTTCATATATCTCAATACCTATTATAGCTGAAGTCTCCAAATTTGGTACAACTAAATTATTTATTGATGTTCATAATTGAGTTGTGTATGGGCGGAAACAAATAAATGGGCGTGGCACCTCCCATACAAGGAAAATAGTTTTTTGTATATATTTCAGCAACTGTAACAGCTGAAGTCTCCAAACTTCGTACGGCTGCTTTAAGTGCTAATTTGCATAATTGAGCTTTTTATGGGCGGGAAAAAATAAATAGGCGTGGCACCTCCCATACAACCAAAATAGTTTTTTGTATATATTTCAACAACTGTAAAAGCTGAAGTCTCCGAACTTCGTACGTATGTTTATAGGTCTAATATGCATAATTGAGCTTTTTATGGGCGGAAAAAAATAAATAGGCGTGGCACCTCCCATACAACGAAAATAGTTTTTTGTATATATTTCAACAACTGTAATAGCTGAAGTCTCCAAACTTCGTACGGATGTTTATAGTGCTAATATGCATAATTGTGCTTTTTATGGGCGGGAAAAAATAAATAGGCGTGGCCCCTCCCATACAACGAAAATAGTTTTTTGTATATATTTCAACAACTGCAACAGCTGAAGTCTCCGAACTTCGTACGTATGTTTATAGTGCTAATATGCATAATTTAGTTTTTTATGGGCGGGAAAAAATAAATAGGCGTGGCCCCTCCCATACAACGAAAATAGTTTTTTGTATATATTTCAACAACTGTAAAAGCTGAAGTCTCCGAACTTCGTACGTATGTTTATAGTGCTAATATGCATAATTTAGTTTTTTATGGGCGGGAAAAAATAAATAGGCGTGGCACCTCCCATACAACGAAAATAGTTTTTTGTATATATTTCAACAACTGTACTAGCTGAAGTCTCCGAAATTGGTACGTATGTTTATAGTGCTAATATGCATAATTTAGTTTTTTATGGGCGGGAAAAAATAAATAGGCGTGGCACCTGCCATACAACGAAAATAGTTTTTTGTATATATCTCAACAACTGTAACAGCTAGTCTCCGAACTTCGTACGTATGTTTATAGTGGTAATATGCATAATTGAGCTTTTTATGGGCGGGAAAAAATAAATAGGCGTGGCCCCTCCCATACAACGAAAATAGTTTTTTGTATATATTTCAACAACTGTAACAGCTTAAGTCTTCAAACTTTGTACGTATGTTTATAGCGCTAATATGCATAATTTAGCTTTTTATGGGCGGGAAAAAATAAATAGGCGTGGCACCTCCCATACAACGAAAATAGTTTTTTGTATATATCTCAACAACTGTAACAGCTGAAGTCTCCGAACTTCGTACGTATGTTTATAGCGCTAATATGCATAATTGAGCTTTTTATGGGCGGGAAAAAATAAATAGGCGTGGCACCTCCCATACAACGAAAATAGTTCTTTGTATATATTTCAACAACTGTAACAGCTTAAGTCTTCAAACTTTGTACGGATGTTAATAGTGCTAATATGCATAATTGAGCTTTGTATGGGCGGGAAAAAATAAATAGGCGTGGTACCTCCTATACAACGAAAATAGTTTTTTGTATATATTTCTACAACAGTAACAGTTGAACTCTCAAAACTTTGTAAAGATGTTTATAATGGTAATATGCATAATTCAGCTTTGTAAGGTTAAAGTCTCAAAATTTTGTGCAGGTGCTTACAATGTTGATGTTTACAATTAAGCTGAGTTTGGGCGTAAAGATAACAATAGGTGTGGCACCCACCTCCTTTACTAGAAAGAATCTCTTACATATATATGTCAATAAATGTAACAGCTGAAATCTCCAAATTTAATATGGGTATTTATTATGCTTATATGCATAACTGAGATTAGTATAGGCAGTAAGTGAACTATGGGTGTGGAACCTCTAATAGCATGGAAATATTTATATGTGTATCTCATTAACTGTGACAGCTAAGGTCTCCAAACTTTTTGGTGTGGCACCTCCCGTACAATTTGATTTTTTTTACATGTTCTTCAATAATTCTTAAAGCTAGAGTTTCAAAATTGTCTATGGATGTTTTTGTTTGCAAATATACATAATTGTGGTGGGTATACTTAAGAGAAAAGGGAATAATGGTCATGGCATCTCCCGTACAACAAAAATACTTTCTTATATAAGTCTCAATAACTGTAAAAAACTTCAAAAAACGTGTTCATATTTTTCCTAAACCAGTTGAACGCAATTTAAATTATTAGTTTAAAAGTAACAAAAATAACTTAAAAATTACCAATAAAATGTTTATCCCTTTTTACACCTTAGGATCAAAATTATCAAAATTTTATAATCATATTTTTTCGAGACCTGTCGAACGCAATATCAAAATATAATTTGAGCCCCTTTTTATCTTTTTCAGTTCCGAAGGTACAAAATGGATATAAGCAGTTTCAAAATATGGTTTTTACCCTGTCTCCCCTAATGGTCTAATATTTCAAAAAAAGTACAAAAAATGCATTTATAACTTTGAAACCTCTCGAGCGTAAATAAAATAACAGTTCTATCTTTTTTTAGCTCAGACGCTACAAGATTAACCAATACATATTTGAAGTCTTGCCCTTTGCATTTAGTTTATGAAATGATGAATCTGTCTGTCAGTTAGCGAATCATTAACGCAATTTTTTTCTATACATTGTTTTGTAAGCACAACAAACATTTAATAAAATAAAAAAAAATATTTACAAGTGGCGGATAAGGCCACAAAAAAATGAAGCCATTATAAACTGAACTGTTTGTGAAGTTTTTCTTGGTAATAGCTTCCCATCATGAAAGATGCGATAGGCTCAGCTATTCTATTTACGCTTTATCAGCAATTTTCAGTAATTATCAAAGAAACAAACAAAACATGTTTATAACGTTATTGACGCGCTACTAAGGATAATATTTTGTGAATTGTGTGTGTTTAGGCAAAAAATTCGTTTGCTGATTATATATATTGTTAGGCAATACGTGTTCGGAGATACTCAATGCTGGATATATATGCACACATTCTTATTTAGTTAGTTGAAAAATTTCGACCAGACCAGAAAGATGATATTATAAGTGCTGAGATCCCTGATCCCGAAACAGATCAAGAACTACATTATGTTGTAATTACATATATGATTCATAGACCGTGTGGCCCCATCAACCCCCCATCACCGTGCATGTTCGACGGCAAGTGTTCCAAACATTATCCACGAAAGTTGACGGCGGAAAATATCACTGGCAATGACAGTTATCCACTGTATCGGCGTTGATGGCCCAATGACAACGGTAAAACTATTACAAAGAAAGTAAAAGGAAACGATTTTGTGATTGACACCAGTTGGGCTCTGCCACTTCTTTCCAAATCATTTAAGACGCATTGCAAATATGTCACGAAAGGCAGCGATATGGCTCTTTTTAGCATCCAACTGCAACGACGAAATTACGCGTTATCAAGTTGGGCGATATGTGAATTGCAATGAGGCGGTTTGGCGTATTTCTCATGTCCTATTCATCCTACTGTTGCACATTTAGCAGTGCATCTGGAGAATGGCCAACGAGTATATTTCACTGCGGCAAATATTGTTCAACGTGCTGAAATACCTCCAGCGACAACATTGACAAGTATTACACTTGGAACGCTTCTTCAAAAAATTTTAACGTCAAAAGAAAGGCACTATGGTTCCTGGGCATCCGGATTTGCGTTCAAGTGATGCTCTTGGTTGCATTTATACAGTTCATCCGAAGAATGATGAATGTTTTTATTTGCGGTTGTTGCTGGTGAATGTTCGTGGTCCAACATCATTTGCAGCATTTCGTAATGTTTATGGTATAGTCTGCCCAACATTTTGTGATGCATGTCAAGAACTCAATTTGTTTGAAAATGATACTCATTGGGATACGACAATCGCTGAGGCAATTATTTCTGCATATCCAAGCCAGATACGAACATTATTTGATTTCATCATTTCGACATACTTCCCGTCAAATCCAAGTGACCTGCGGGACAAATACAAGGACAATATGTCAAAAGACATTTTACATCAATATCGTGTCTGCTCGAGAAATCTAAATCTTGAAGTCAATGAAGACATGTGTTACCTTTTTTGCGGCAGTTTATTAGTCAGGACTGCTGGCACCAGAACATGAAATGAAAGAGCTACTAAATTGACAATTGAAGCGTGAACTTGAATACGATCGACATGAGTTGAGCCAATTAGTTCAAACCAATTTTTCCATTTTAAACCTCTAATAGAAGGAAGTCCATGATATAATTTCGAAGGCAATTAATGATGGAAATGATGTTTCTTTTTTTGGATGCCCCCGGTGGAACTGGGAAGACATTCGTCATGTCATTGATTTTAGCCACTGTTCGTGCGAGATCCAGCATTGCTGCAGTGAAAGCTTCATCTGGAATAGCGTCCACATTGTAAGAAAGATGATGCACAGCTCACTCAGCGTTAAAGTTGCCATTAAACCTTGAAAATATGGAGCGACCGACATGTAACATTGCGAAAAACTCCGCTATGTCCAAAGTTTTAGTAGCGTGTAAAATAATCATCTGGGACGAATGCACAATGGCACACAAACTCGCAATAGAAGCTCTTAAAAGAACACACACTGCGCAGTGACTCAAGATGTTTTGGAGGTGCAATGATTTTACTGTCTGGTGATTTCCGCTAAACACTGCCAGTCGTTCCAAGATCGACGGCAGCTAATCAAAAAAATGTTTGTGTTAAATCCTCAAGTCTGTGGCGTTTTCCAAAGATACTGCAGATGACAGAAAACGTGAGAGTTATATTGCTCAACGATTTATCAGCTCAAGATTTCTCCAACCAATTGTTGACTATCGGTAATGGATGATTTAAACTATATAGTTCAGAATAAAATCGTTGGTACTCTGCATTCTTTTAAATCTATTGATTGTGTAACAAATGAAGATGAAGCCACCAACTATCCAACTGAAGTTTTAAACTCCTTGGATGTGCCTGGCTTACCACCGCACAACTTACAACTGAAGGTTGGCTCCGCAGTTATCATGCTTCGAAATTCAAACCAACCAAAACTTTGCAATGGAACGCGTTTGGTAATAACAAAACTTATATGCCATGTTATTCACGCAATTATACTTAGAGGAAAATTCAAAGGGGAAGAAGTTCTCATACCGATAATTCCGATGATACCAACCGATATGCCTTTTGAGTTTAAGCAAATTTAATTTCCTATTCGTCTTACATTCGCAATGATTAACAAATCACAAGGACAATCCTTGAGTATTTGTGATCTTAGAAAACACATGTTTTTCTCATGGCCAAATATACGTTGCATGTTCACGTGTGGGCAAACCATCTGCTTTTTTTGTACTTGCGCCGAATAACACAACCAAAAGTTTGGTGTATCACAAGGTACTGCACTGAAGGGAATTAACCTAAACATATCCCATGCACGAAAATACATAGCTTTCTTAACAGCTTTTACCTGAAACGCCTTATTTTTGTTATCTTTTTGAACTTTTGTTTTCTATATAAATATATTCCAATGAACTATTTGACTAAATAAACTTTATACGCTTTTAAAAAAATCCATATATTCAATAATGGTTAGGTGGTACGAAGTTCACCGGGTCAGCTAGTTTTAAATAAAACACATATTACTTTAGAAATAATTGTCATTTCATTTTATTATGCGAATATTATTATAGTGCAATTATGTATGGAAAAAAATATCGGCCAAATGGCCGCCGCGATCTCGGCAGCACACCTCCATCCGATGGTCCAAATTTTCGATGACACTGAGCCATAATTGAGGCCCAATGCCATTAATCCGCCGAATTATCTCATATGTTAGCTCTCGAATTCTTACTGGCTTAGCGACTAAAAGATCTAGGCGGCCAATTGACATTTCCACCACGTGAGATAACGCGGCCATTCAATTCGTCATTGTTTCTTAAGCTGTGTCGCAGTTGGCACCGTCCTGGTAAAACCACATATCGTCCACATTCCTATCTTCCGATTGGTGCCATAAAAAGTTCGTTATCATCTCACGATATACAACACTATTCACATTAACTGCCTGACCGGCCTCATTTTTGAAAAAATACGGCCGAAAGCTCATAAACCACACCAAACGGTCACTATTTGCATTGGTTTTTCGACAATAACTCTTGGATTATCATTCACCCAAATGCGGCAATTCTGCTTATTGGCGAATCCACTGAAGTGGAAATGTGCCTCTTTACTGAAGATGATTTTCTTCGAAAATTGATTATACACGGTTGCCATTTCTTGTCACCATTCTGACCATTGACGACGTTTAGAATGGCCAAAAACTTTAGTTCTTGAGTCAATTGAATCTTGTAAGCATGTAAATGCAAGTCTAAATGCATAATGTTCATCAATGATGAGCGTGAGAGGGGCAACTATTGGGTAAACGGATTTTTAGCCACACTATCGCAAACAGCAGCAATATTTTCTGCAGTACGAGCAGAACGAGCATGCACTGGTGTTTTAACATCTCCTACAGACCCGGTTTGCTCAAATTTTTGTACGATTTTTCCGATTGTATGCACATCTGAACGATTGAATTGACCAAAAAAAAATCACGAGGTGCACGATATTCATTTTGCTTTCAACGACCATTCCCATAATTAGCCTAAGTATCTTTAACGCGTTACTCGATTGTGTATCTTTCAATGGTTCAAATTGAATTGGTCTGAAATTGATAAATGTCAACTGAAATGCCGGAAAAGCTTAACGTTAAGTGTGGTTCACATTTAACATCGGTCCTTGAAATTTAACCACCCTTTATATAACATATAATTAATCCTAATTTCTTTCTTCTTCTTTCTTAAATAAGCTGCGGGTGGTACAGCCCTTGCTTCAAACCTCTCCCTTTAGACCCTTACCAAAACTGTAGATATCAGAGGTATTCATACTAAATTTTAGATGCAAATATTGTACTTCAGTTGCTTTACATTAACATCTCCCGTTCTTTCGGTTTTCGGCCAACAGAAACCCATTTAAAGCGTTTAAATGTAACCGTTTGAAATAGTTAACATAAATAGTGCTTAACTGCATAAGGGTACAACGCCCACTTTAGCTTGTAAGTTAAAAATTTAAGCTGAAATCTCATGAAAATCGATATAAATAAAATACAAAATAATGAGTTAAGTTTTGATTGGCGTGGACTAAAGTGTATTAACTGTAAATTGATTCATAATATTTTAATAAGTTTAAAGTACATTTATTGAGGTTTTGTTTTTTTTATATATATTGACATATAAATAAGGCCTCAGATATGATATTAAAGTATAAAATATTCTGTGCAATAGAAGAATCATTGTAAAGAGTTCAGCTTTTGTGGGCCTGGCACCGCCAGTTATATTACCACAAAAATGTAAAGTTAAAAGTCTTATATAATATAACTGTAAAAATTTTAAAAAATTAGTGAAGAAAAAGTAGGAAAGTACGTTTGAGGGTGTGGAGTTATTATCTTTTCTACCATTTTTAGTGGACGTGCTATCTCTTCCTTTTTTGTCTTCAAAATTCGAAATGTAAACTAAGTTTCAAAAAAAAGCAGATAAGCGAAGACCTTTCATTAAGTATTTAGTTTTTTTGTACGAGGCTTCGCCTACTTTATTGTATAAAATTTGTTATCGGCAAAAGCCTTATAAATATATGCTAATAAAGTGCACACAAATAGGGCGGTTAAAGTCCCAGTATTAAGAATGACATTTTTTTTAGTTAAAATACAGGTAATTTTCAGGTATTGTGGATTTGGTACCGCCTCTATTTCTTAAAAGCTATAACGGCAGGCCCAGCAGTATTTATGTTCCAAATTTAATGAATATTAGTTTGGCCGTAAGGGCGTGATTGTGTAACAAATGAACAAACAAACTTCACCTTGTGTTTATAATATTTATAAGGATATATGGATTGCTTAAAATTGTGTCTTACCAGGAGGCAAACCTGGTGTCGACAGTTATTTAGCCCTTAAGCTCTAAAGGGTTATTAAGTCAAGCCTAGACTGAAGACCTAGACCTAAAAGCGATCACAGAAACACACAAGCTTAGGCTTTGTTAGGCTCCTGGTCATTGCGGCGTTGCCGGTAGGAAAGTTTCTAATGAACTGGCGAGGAGACAATCGCCACGGAACACTGAGCTGAGTTTAAAGTGGTGGTTTCTCTTTTAAATGTATAAACACTTGAGTAATGGGCAAAGTGGGCTAACCTTGAGAGACAAGGCTGATTGCGATATCTTCAGGCTTTTGTGGCCCGGGCTGGATAGAAAGGGCAGTGACCTACTGCTCAAGGAGAGCAAAAAATTCCAACGTGGATCTACTACAGTAAATCTAAATGTTATATATACATATATGACAAGTAAGTGGAATAGGACTTTTACAGACTTCTGCAGGCCGTGCTTGGATGAGGATGAGATAAAGACTGTGGACTACCCAGTCTACCATCGCCCAAAACTTCGGACTTACTTTTAAGATGGACTTGGTGAGGTTACTGGCTGTTACCTTCAGCGCATCATAGGATCCATCAAAGGGTTTAAGGTGCTGGATTTTGCCTTATTGGTCTACCACGTATTTTCTTCTTGTTGTTGTCCATTGTACCAGAAATCCGTATGAAGGAGTTTGTGGCATGTTAGAGCTGAGTATATCTTTTTGACTATGACAAGACAAAGTACCCATTTGTTAGTATATATCGAAGACAAACTATATGTCAAGTCTGCGTTGGTAATGGATTGTAATAAGAACGTTGGTGGGCTTTAAGCCTTTTGAGTGTCAAACTATGACGGGTTTTGGGCAATGAAACTGCCAGCGAGCTCAGTCGTGAGTCAGTAAGACGTCCCTTGACCTGATATATATGGAGGAAACCATTATACCACCGGCGGGTACAAGAATCTGTTATTGTTTTTCTTGGCTTTTACTCTCCAGATTCAAATTTAAACATTCAAACTGCAAATATTTTAAATTAAAAGCATCAAATGTTATAGAGGTCATACTAAAAGTAGTAAAAACTCAAATATAGTGATGATAATGATAGTGAAAATGGTAAGATGATATTTGTGGATGTAATAATGTCAAGATATTAACGCGATAAAATTTATTGTATTTTTTTTTTGTTTTACCTTTTACTTTATAAGAAACAAGCCTTAATAAAGATTTATGTTACCATAACAAATTATGATTTATTGAACTTATTTTCTCTCATAATTTACAGCTGCTTTTAGTAATAATTTTCCTGTCTATAGTTTTCTTTTGGTCTTTAAATAATCATAAAATTTTATTGCCTTAATTTTAGCGCTCCCGCCCAATATTTCCAAAACGTTTAACTATTTTTTTCTAGTTTTCTGGTATGTGTTGCAAATAGAAAGTGCTTTCAATTACTTGACCTTTTGCTCTAATGTTTTGGTTTAAACAAAAAACAAGAGAGATAAAAACAAAGCAAAATACATTCTACTTAGTATTAGCCTGTAATATCAACAACATTTTCTTGTTGCACACAGATGTTGTGCAGCTATCACAGACAAAAAAAATACACGAAACAAATAGTTTTAAACTTGCACACAAAAACGTGCTTTATTTAAAAGCAGTCAATTCCAAGCAATTTTCTTATTTTTTTTACAAAATTTTTTAGTAAAAATCCTTTATTTACTTTCCGTTTGTATTTGTTGCCAGTTTTTTGATATAATGTGTTGGCATCTGCCCCACTGTTTTGAAATCACGATCTTGTCTACTTGTTTTTTGTGCCGTCTGCAACATTTATGTTTGAATTTTGAAAGCTAAACTGTGCTGTTTTTCGCAATCTGATTTAATTTTCCTTTACTAGTTTGATGCTGGTTTTTTTCTCTTGTTTCGCAACGCGAGCAACATTGTGTCTGTATTTATATGATCATGGTTTTCTGTGTTTTGTTTTTTTTTACCAAGTTCTGGACAATCACTTTTATTAACCTGACTCTGAAACATAAGTATAAATAAAACCAGTTTATTAAAGTGACATTTTTCAATTGCTGTTTATCTTCACTGTCTTAACCTTTGAGCAAAGTATCAAGTAAACTCAGAAGAAAAGTAATGACTTACTTTCTAATGTGCTCTAAATATTTGTTGTAAAATAAATAACAACAACAAATACGATATTAGGTTTATATTTTTTCTTTACTATAGGTAAAATTATGTACATATGTAACATATTAAAATACTTATGCATCAACATTTATAAAAAGAATTAACAACAAGAAAGAGCGCTTTACTCCGCTGTGCAAAATTTTAAATACCCTTGACATTGGTCCTTTTGTTTATCCAGTCACATGATTTAGGCAGGTTGTTTTCGAAGCGAAAATATTAAAATTATTTGCGATGGGATTAAAGTGCATAGGGTGACCAGCCCCGGAGCACCCGATCTGCCGAGAATATTGCCGCTGTTAGTGAGCCAGGTTGTTCCTTAGGCGTATTTTGGTCAAAGACCGGTGCATATTCCCGTAAAAGGTCTAGCTTGTACATCAGCTGTCTGTTGACTGCCAAACGCGTATAACCTACGCCCAAACCATTCTTAATCTTGAGGCTGAATTGGACGATTTTCCGATTAAAGTCATAATGAGCGATGAGGCTCATTTCCAACTCCGCGGGTACTTGAACAAGCAAAGCTATCGTTTCTTGGGAACAAAAAACCCACGAATAATGCAGGATAAGCCATTATGACCGCTGAAAATGACTACATGTTTTACGCTGGTCAAACGTCAACAATGGACGGTGCGCGCTATGGGACCATATTAGCCGAGTTTTTTCTGTCGCAATTAAACAAATAAGGACTGAAAGACATTTTGTTCAAACAAGACAGCGCAACGGTACACACTGCGAGAGCCACAATCGATATTCTGAAGGCGTTCCCCGGTCGCTTCATCTCTCGTTTCAGTGATTTATATTGGCCCGCAAGATCAACCGATTGAAGCATGGACGGTGCGCGCTATGGGACCATATTAGCCGAGTTTTTTCTGTCGCAATTAAACAAATAAGGACTGAAAGACATTTTGTTCAAACAAGACAGCGCAACGGCACACACTGCGAGAGCCACAATCGATATTCTGAAGGCGTTCCCCGGTCGCTTCATCTCTCGTTTCAGTGATTTATATTGGCCCGCAAGATCAACCGATTTAAGCAAACCAGACTTTATTTGTTAAGGGTTTTTAAATTCCCGTGTATAAGTAAACAAGTTTGAGACACTGGAAGCCCTCAAGGACAACATTTGACACGAGGAAGACAATCTGTCACCTGAAGTTCTCGCCGAAGTGATCAAAAATGTCAAAAAAGGGGCCTAAGACTATTAACGTGAACCGTTCTTTAGAGTAGGGACTGGTTCTAGTTCCTGCCCTTTATATGAAAGGTACCTCTCACTTTTACATTGCGATGTTATTGGAGTGGGCAATTGGCTCAAAACAAATTCTTTTAAAACGGATTGGCCTATAATCCTATAAAACAAATTTTGCATTAATTGCTTAGGATCCTGTTCAAGCTTCTTTGTTTGTATTTACATGTATGTGTGTGTGTGTGTGTATATACATATAAACAGCTGTATGTATATGTGTAGCGACCAGTATTTCTATTTTTTGCTTAACTTCTTTAACACATTTTAACCAGTCCCTTGATGTGTTCTTTTTTAACCGACTAGGACCAGTAACTTTTGTCCAATTCAAGTTTTGAACCTGTAACAGGACGAGTCCACCGACCAATTACCATATATTTCCCGCACGGAAGCTATAACTGTCAAACTCCTTTCATTAAAACAGTCTTGACACTCTTTTGCATTTGAATTGTCAACCATGTACCGAAACCAACAACACATATTTATACATGCCTACTAACAAACACCGACGGTCATGGCTTAATTGGCTTTCCTATCTATAAGGATCCAAAATATATTTTTTTTATGGGGTCGCAAATAGATATTTAAGAAATTAAAAACGGAATGACAAACTGATATAAACCTTACCACTAAGTGAAGGGTAAAAAACCCTAGCAAAAGTGTTTTATTGTACATATGGAGACTACAAAATATTTTAGCTCTAATTTTTACAAACAAAGCCGAAAAGTAATTTGCAAAATAAATAAAAAGTTAATTTAAACAGAAATATAAAGCAAAGGTATCGAATCGCATGACCTTAAGAGCTTAGTGGCAGGTGCATTTTTAAAATCAAATTATTATCACATCATCGTATTGCGGCGCGTTGCATGACCCTGTGAAAAAATATAAGGGGTGATCATAGAAAGTTGGGTTAGATAATTGTCATGTTCACCTTTCTAACAACCCAAATACATTTTTTTTTTTTGGAAAATATAAATATAATGTATTTGTGCAGATGTTTATTATGTCAGAGAGTCGGAGAACCACTTCAAATTATATTGATAAACTCAGAATCACATCCTAAGTCGACTCACACACAAGCAGCCGAAGTTCTGCTCCCAGTCGGGCACAAAAAAAGTTTAATTTTTTTTTTTTAATTTAAACCCTTAAGCAGTTCAAGTGTTTAAAGTAGGCTTCAATTTTTATCATTTAAGTTATCAAAATCTTAAAAATGCTTAATTGGAGATATAAAACGTTTTTTTCAATTTTACAATTAAGGCATAAAAACTCTAGATGACCAAGAACTTAAGAACTAAAAGCAAAATAAACGCTTTTTTTGACTGAACACTTATACTAATTTTAATTAAAATTTCCTTTTTTTGTGCTTTCAGTTCATTGGGAGTTTTAGTAGTTAAAGCACGAAGGACCATTTTTGGAAATATCAAGTCCTTAACTGCTATTTGCTACAAAAGTCCTTTTGTCTTTTTAAACTCTTTTATAATTAAAAAAAACTTTTAACTTTAAACTTTTTTTAAAGTTCAGATACCGTTAAATAAAAATATATGATTTTAAAATTATAGTAGAGAAAAAATCATAAAAATCTTTATATCGAAATTAATTTTTTTAAACGGTAACTGTGTATTAGATGATGTGTTTTTGTAGGTATCATGTTAATATATCGCAGTAAGTAGAAGATATAACATACAATCAAAATTGACAGCCAATTGTAAACACAGACTTTTCTCACAAGTGCATATGTACATACGTACAAACATTCATACTCTTCCTAAGAAAAATTGTGCTGTTTTTTTTATAAAATTGTCATTCGCGTAAGTCACGTACAATTCGCACGCGATGAACAATCAAATCATACTTTATACTATCAAATATGTACATATATGTAAGTATAGTTAGTGCAGATATTAAATTGTAACAAGAAAAAAAAAATTATGAAAAACAATACAAACATTTTATAAACAATTACAACAACAAGCAAAAGAAAACATATTCTTACCTTGGCTGTCTGCCTCTTATGGCCCAAAAGATAAGGTGAAGACTTATTGGTGTTGAAGAATGACATGTAAGTAAATAAACATTTAGATACATATTTACATTTGGGTATTTCACAAGGTATGTTATCGGTCGTATTGTCATATTAAAGGATAAATATTTTCTTTTATACTATAAATGTTTTTTTTAACTTGCTCACATTATTAGATATACTTAAGTATAAGACAATATAACAATAAGATATGATAACATATTTTGTGAATTGCCCAATTATATTTTCATATGTATGTTTGCACCCATTCATGAAGATTATTATTGTATAAACAGATGGATAGATTGTTAAAAAAATAGATAGATAGATTTATATGGCTGGAATGTTAGCGCACATGTAACTTGTGTATACGTTTCTATTCAAGGCGCGTGTATATTAGGTGGCCTCAATTAATCAGCTGAGTAACGGTATTTCGTTATTTAAATGTCATATTTTATTTATGTCTTTATTTTTTTCTGTTTACAAGCAACAACTGTAGTATTTTAAGAAAAGCTGAAAAATAACGAGAAAGATATTGCGATTTTTTGTTACCTGTCTTTAACATTCGTAAAAAGATACACAAAGTTGTTTTCGTAGAGCTTATTGCACCTGACAAAATGCGCCTTGTTTCTATTTATGCCCACTTAAATAGGGCTCCATATACTCTTTATAAAAAATTTCGCAAATGTTAAGTGAATAATTGGCTGTTATGAGAGAATAACAGAATAAAAACTTAAACCAAGGACAAAGAAAATACATACGAAGAGGCAGACATAAATATTTTACAAACTGGTTAGAGACAAAGCGCCAATTTAAAATCCATGTCGTCGTACGCAACTGGCTGTGAGTAAAAAGGCATAGTAAATAGGCTTATATTACTGTTTTGAAAAGCCAAAAAACAAGTAAATGTCAAAATTTTAGATGTACTTGAAGGAAAAATATCTATGTAATGCTAAATTAAAAAAAGTAAAAGTTTAACTGCAACTAAACCAAGTCATAGAGCACCCTTAATTTGCCAATCTATGTTACATATTTTAATTGTAAATAGTACCTTAAAAGTAAGTGCCAGTAAGACTCTCCTCCTTGACTTTAATTTCAAAATGAAAGCTACTTGTGCGCAGTATAGATTATTCTTAAACCAGTCCTTTATATTTTACTACCAGAGTTCCTTTTTAAACACCTTTCTTTCATACAATTTTTAGCTTGGAGCCATGGTGAGTCATTCCTTTTTGTAGTAGAAAAGAACAACCCACCAAGAAAATAAAAAAGGGTCTTGTGGGAGCTTTTTAATGGAAGCTTGGCAAACAACTACCTTGTGCACTGGGACCCAGTATCACAAAGGCAATAGGACTTCTGCCAGTAGAAACCAATTTTTATACCCACCCGGAGAAATAGACGGTATACACTGGTGGCATCGCCGCAAATTTAGTTACATGATTTCAATTAATCAGCCTCCAGCTGACCTACAAGGTAGTGTGGTTTGTCGTTTTTTAAGAACTTTTTGTTGGGTCACGTTAAGCTTCCGTCTTATGACGATAAGTCAGCAACTAAATTATTACTGTATCACTGTTTAAGTATAAACGTTTTGTAAGTGTTTATGTAAGCTAACGTATAACGTCGATAAATTGGCAAAAAAATTGTAAAAGAAAATTGAAAATATTAATAAACAACAATTTAAATTGTCATACAATCATCCACATATGTACATGCAAGTATCAGATTCTTACACTTTTCAACTTTTACTACTGACTTTTTTTCTATTTATGTCAATGTCAACCACTTGAAATATCACAACGTGTGTGACAAACCCACACACATACTTATGTTTACTAGAATATCGTATGTAACGTCAGGGATAATGATACTGATGCTTAATGTAAATCTAAAAAAGAAACATTTTAATATAAGTATTTAAATTTGATAGAAAAATTTGATTAACTTTAGTTTATGCAAAAAAGAAACAAAAAGTGCAAAGGTGAGCCGGGCTACAAGGTAGCTGGAGACGGTGTTCTAAGATAATAAAAACGTACATTTAGAGATTTCGGGAAATTCAGACTCTAAGGGGGTAATTTTTGGTAATGTAAAGTAAAATGGGAAAATAACTACCTTTTTTTTATCTATCACGATAGAAACAAAATTTCAAATATATCGCACTATACTAAAAAAGTAAGTAGACCCACGCATTCTTCGTTTCAGTATCATTTTGACATTCCTAATCGTACCATGGTGTTTCTGGAAAAAGGCTCTAACTTCTCAAGCATGAATATCGCGGCACCTTTCATAGAGTTAGCAATAACTTGCGATTTTGCTGCAACATTATCTTCAAGCAATTTGGTCAATTAAACGGAGTGAGACAGACGTTGCTGTTATTTTCCGAATTGATGTTTGTTCCCGGATCTATATTATGCCTAACACACTGGATGAAACCCTTTTACCTATTCTAATGAATGACGAAATGTGGCAGCCGGGGGCTGCAAGCTACCATATTTTTTGCCGCATCAAAGTATACATTATAGCTGGCCTTTTACAGGAGTAAATCTGAAGACAAGGTGTCTGACTAACTACAAACCCAGTCTTATTGCAGTCTCATTACAGCGCGTCGCGTTCCGGTTGAGTTTTGTCGACTTTTCAATTCCATCGCACTTTTTTTAAGGCGGTAATAGCGGTCCTACGATATAACAGTATATCCGCCAGTACATACACTACAGCTTTTCTATATAGAGTTGAAATAATCCTGGTGCGGATTCGTAAATCATGGCCCTTGGAACATTTTCAGTGGTCGGCAACATAAGGAGGGCTCATTACTTTCTTCTTCGTTTTTATACCCTTTACAGAGTGATTAGGGTATATATGAGTTTCTCATTCTATTTTTGATTTCATAATATCCATTTGCAATCCCCATAAATTATATAGATTCTGGATTCTAATAGATAGGAAAGTCGATTAAGCAATGTCCGTCTGTCTGGCCGTCTGTTGAAAATTGGAAGGAAAACATTTTGTTATAGAATTTTCAATAATACTTCCAGGCAGAACGCAATTTAAAATCAGAAAAGTAGGTGGACTACGTACCGAGATATAAGCAAAAACCTTAAAAAATCAATTCTGTTGAGACAAAATCCTTCCACACATCCCTTTACATATATCCCTAAACATTTCTATTTTTAAAAACGATTATTTCTAAAATTAATAAACGGTGCAGACGGAGGGTGGCGCCGTTGGAATAATCGATTGTGTTAAACTGTCAGTCACGATGTCACTGTGGTCGAATAAGCATCGCGCGTTTGCTGTGGATACACTTTTAAATAACAATGATTCTTACGTAATTGCTCGTCGAAAATTTTGTCCAAAGTTAGGTATTCGACGAATACGTAAATTTAATTATTTCATGAGTTCAAAGATTCTGCGCAACTACTTCGGCTATTAATGTGCCACGTCCAGAGCCCAGTCAATCTTCAGGGACTCTTAAAAAGAGTTAACGTAAAAATCCGCGACTTTTAATACGTGAAAGAGCAGCCTAACTGGAATTTGCAGGGGCGATTATTCATAAAATTATAAAACGGGATAAAACAGGAACAGAAGTTAAATTTCTTAAAATTCAAATCGTTCAAGATCTGAAAGAAAGTGACTTTCATTTACAAAAACATTTTTGTGAAACGGTGCATTTTTGCACTCTTAAAAAGAGTTAACGTAAAAATCCGCGACTTTTAATACGTGAAAGAGCAGCCTAACTGGAATTTGCAGGGGCGATTATTCATAAAATTATAAAACGGGATAAAACAGGAACAGAAGTTAAATTTCTTAAAATTCAAATCGTTCAAGATCTGAAAGAAAGTGACTTTCATTTACAAAAACATTTTTGTGAAACGGTGCATTTTTTGGAGCGACGAGGGTCTTTTTCACTTAAACAGCCACGTCAACAAGCAAGACTTCCGTTATTGGTCTCCAAAAACCCGCAACCCTCGACTAAATTACCAAAGATCATTCCATTACACCTCAACGACGCATGTGATAATTTGAGCATTTTTATTAGAAAATTCTTAAGGTTAGGCGACGAATGTCAACGGTGATAATGGAATTCTTTTCGCTAAATCTGTGAGCACACCCATTGCACTCTTCACACACGTGGTGTCAATTGGACAGGGCGACTCCACACATAACCAGAGTTGCGAAAAATTTACTTCGGGAAAATCACCCTTAAAATCTGTTCAGTCGCTTTGGGGACATCTAATGGCTACCGAGGTCGCCCGATCTAGCCTCCATTGATTTTTTATGGGGCTAACTCAAAGACAGGGTTTGTAATGACAGCCCCCCAATCTCTAATGGCTTTAAGGAACAATATTCATCGAAAAATCAGCTCAATTGAACCAAGTTTACTGCAGCGTGTGGCGCAGAGCACAAGGCTCCGTTTTGATCAGTGTGTTCAACTCGACGAGAAATATCTGTATGACATACTCTTTAAAAAAAAAATCCGCAACCAATGCTCTTCATAAAACTTTTGCGTTTTTTATTTAAGTTTGAACATATAATTCTGCCCCTAGAAGCCTTGTATAGCAATTGTTGTCTCAAGACTTTTGGTTTATGGGTAGAAGTGATAGTTTCCCCACAATTGCATAATTTTTTTAAATTTTTTTTAACGCTAAATCGAAGACACTGTAATAGCTATCGGCTATCGACATGAAACTAGGTACAAGGTAGAAACAGTAAAATGCCGAATTTTGGAAAAAACTGAAGGAGAGGAGCCGGGGGATTAGCTTCAACCCAATTTTATGCTTTTTGTGGACGAATGCGTAGCACTTTTCACTTACTTCATTGAATGGGTAATAAAAGCAGCTAAGCCAGGTGACACCACGTAAAGGTAAGTGTCTACAGGTTAAATGAAGGAGAAAGAAAGATCGGACAGAGATTTACCACGTCAAACCTTTCAGAGCTGTTATTTGGTATCCAATTTCTCCTACGTCATCCATTATATAATATTTAAATAACTTTCTTCAAAACCTCTTATCTGCTAAAAACTTTTCATCCTCAAAAATGCATAAGAGTAGCTTGTGTTAAGTAGATTATTAAATAAAAAATTTAGAAACAAATTTATTTTAGAATAATTACTTAAATTTATTAAAAATTAAAGCTGTTAACCTAAATTTATTTTTTACTTTAGCAAATTTATGCAGCTACAAAAGGCCATGAACAACAAAAAAAAACTTTCTTTCCACATTTCTTTGACAAAACTGGAAGTTGAAGAAAACTACTCGTTGTGTTTCCTTTTCTAGCACTTCAACTACCGCCTAAGCATAATATTTCCCGCTGCAAAGAATGTAAAACGTTTATAGCAAAAGTAAAACAAACCCTGAAGTATTGTAAAAAGCATCTGTTGCATGGTTTACTTTTTACATTTAAAATGCAAAATCTTTGCAAAAATCAAAAAACAAATACAACTTTCAAAGTGTTAAATATATATTTTTGTTCTAAACTAAAAACATTTTTTCAACGAAACCAAAAAATTTGAATTAATTATGGCCTTCAACTAGAATAGTTTAGCTTTAATGAGAATGTTGTGTAGAATTTTTTTTTAAAATGTATTTTCTCATTACATTCTGTTTTATTTGGTTCCGCTTTAAAAAAGCTTAAGATAAAATTTCCTTGAATATTATGGCAAAGTCTTAACATTACAAAGTATTTTACTTAAAATGTTAGCCAGGTAGGGACACAAAGAAATAATAATAGAATAGTTCCGTGGTTAACTTACATTAGGTTAAACCGATTGCACAAATGCATGTCTGTTACCAGCAAAAAGAAAGATTTTTTGTGCGCTTAAGAGTCAAGAAGTCTCTTTTCCACTGATCTACCCTAACCGTGGACTCACGCACTCGTCGTATACCAACTTAAAGTCAGCCTAGTAACTTTAGGGAGTTGCGCTTTATCGGGACCGTTTTCGTATTACTTTGAGGTGGCTCTCTCTGTCACCATCTCTTCTTTTTTGCACTCGTTCTAGAATGCCAATGCCGTCGTTCATCCCTTGATTCCGCTGTCTCACCGACTTAGCCATTTTCGCTTCACAGAAAATTTTCTTCGCTCCTTCTTCCTGCCAAGAGTGAAAAAACTTTCTTACGCATTTTGCTGTGCATGCACAGTCGTATTCCTAAACTTGCAGCCCTAGGGAATAATTCTAATACACGCTTTGGTCAGTGATTTTTATTTTTTTTGCGATTGCGCAAACTTCGTTAGATATAAGTCAGCCGAGTTAATTTATTAACTTCTTTGCAGGTATTATTACATCGCTGACACTCATTTTGCTAAATTGTAGATACAGCGTCTGGGCTTAGCAGCAGCTCGGCTTAAGGTGCTGCTAGCTCTAATCAATGCGCCTGAGATAAGCCTCAACCTTGTACATGTTAAAACCTAGATAAGTCTATGCTGTGTTTGTCTTCTCTGGTTCTGGTCCATACAAAAGCTTTTACTTGCAGGTCCTCCTATAGAGTACTTTTACAGCTGACATCCTTTATGTCCGGGCCTCTAAAGAACCCTTGTGTGGCTCCGAATGTAACCTGCATTTGTTGTATACCTTGTCCGGTGATATAAATGAGGTTTTTATATCTGTAGTGCGATTCAGTAACTTTTAACCATTCGACAATCGTCATGTTTATCGACAGAAATTATTGTTTGCTGCTACGGTTAAGTGATTCACTAAGACGTTTTTAACGATAGTGGATAAGTTGATTTTTGTTTGTATTTTATTAGTTGTAAAATAAATTTTAACAAAGCGAAAAGCTTAAATATAGTAAGAATATTATATAATTTACAAAATAACCTTTTGTCGATACAACTAACAACACAAAAATTATTGCCGTTAAATTATCAAGTATGACGATTGTAAAAATTGCTAAAAAGTTTTGCTGTTTACTTAACAATAACAGCTGACTTTAACGGAAGTGAATATCGTTAAAAATTTTACTGAATCGCAAAATCGTTATATTTATTGTTAACTTATTTTAACGATACGAATATCGTAAAAATAAGTTACTGAATCGCACTACTGATATATTAAAATCTTTAAAAAAAGCTTGGCACATTGAAATTTTTCTCTAGCGCGTGCAACATATCTGAACATCTTATGCTATCGAAACCGTTTTGACATCAAGCGTGGCGAGGAGACCAATTGGTTCTTCCTTTTACCTTATTGAGCAATGTGAAAAGCATCACAAAGTAGGCTTTATTTTTGGAAATCCATGCTATTTTTCCATGAGATCTTCTTTTATGCGTATGGCTTCCTGAATTGGAGGCTTCAGCAATTTTTCAGCTGCGATCAACATTCTAAGTGCTCTGCAACATGATACATTAAATTATAAAATAGGATATAGAGACTAACAAAAAAGTTTTTTTATACTTTAAGGGGCTATTTACAATTCCCCTTGGCATATCTCGGCCGAGAAAGGGTCGCGACAAAGTATAGAATAGCCAAGAGTCTACTAGAATAGATATCTCTAGGGTAGCGTTGCAAAAGAACATGTTATTAGTGATTACTTGGAATATGGTAAAGTGTGCAATATATGGAGGCCTGGACTTTGCGTGGTAATTGGAAATAAAACGGAGAGTAATATTACTGATTAAAGCTAAAAAACAGCAGAGAGTTTAACTGATGTACTAGCGGCCTTTCAACGTATCTTAGATGAAATTGAAGGTATAGGCCTTTACGGCCCACTGTGGAATGATGGAACTTTTGGCTGACGAAAAAAAGTGGGTGTCGCCTTGTACGTCCTAAAAAAGGTTAAAACTAGCAAAACTCTGAAACTAATTAATTCTTAAATGATAGAGGTAGTGCGTATGCTGGCGGGTAACTCCAACGTACCAGCCCACCCCTATCGATTGGCGATGGCAAAGAACAGCGATTGCAGGGCGATGGTAAAGAGGGCATCTAATCGATTGGGCATTCTTTGTGTCCCTGCTAAGCTGGGCATAGGTCAAGGTTCAATTTTCTGATATTTTACCACAATTGATCGGTTTGAAATAAGAAATGTTAAGAAAATAAGTTTGCGTTACCCCGAATTCCAAACCCCAATTTTAATGTATACCCTGTGGTACTTTAAGGCTTTCTTGCAATTACCTTCAATTTGTCTTTACATATCCTGATTATAAAATTTCTTAACAGTAAAAGTAACAAGTAAAAAGGTTAAAGGCGATCAAGCTCGACCATATTGTATTTAACACCATATTTGTATGGGGGCTTTATGAAGAAATACACCGAAAAATAAAAAGAGAATCACCAAAAGCTATAAAGCTTATCTGTGCAAAGTTGTATTAAAGTTTCTTTAAGATTGCGACCTGTCGTTTGTTTACGAAAATACGTGGACACCCAGACGGATCAAGAAAGAGACTGACAGACGTGCCTTAATCAACTAAGGAAGTGATTCTGAGTCGATCGGCATACTTGAAGGTGGATCTTAGACCATTGCTTTTGGATGTTACAAATATCTGGGTATAGAAATCTCTCAACCCCAATTTTTAGATATCTTTTTACAGGCAGTTGGATTTAGTTTCTTTAGCGCTGTAAGCAAAAAAGGCAACTTTGTTGTGCTGTTTAGTATGGCTGCCCAATATTTATACCATAAGTTTCAAGAAAAGTTAAATAAAAAACTGAAACTATTACAAATTTTGACCCAAATATGTAATAAAACTCTCTAACATTTTTAGTTTTATTTTTTTTTTTTTTGCTTTTCTAGTTTCTATTACAATAAAGTCTTAGACAAATTCCTAACGAAAAAAGAAAAAATCTGGACCACTTGCTTGCTGTACAAACACTTGCAGCTTGAAACTAAACCATAAAAAAAACTAATGTTATCCAAATGCAAAGCAGAGGAAGAGAAAATCAGGAAAAGGCAAACTTTTAAAACCACAAAACATCAAGAACAAGTCATAAAAAATTTAAAAAACAAAATCAGAGTTTTCACATTGTAAATGCAAAGTAAAACTCTTAAGTATAAGAATTAATGTGTAACCATAGATGGTGTGTCCCACAGTTTGCCTAAATGCATTTATAATAAATGCAAAAGTAACAACCACACACTGTTTTACCATTTAGGGTACAAGATGCTTGCAAATACCCAAGTGTAGTTTTATGTATATTTTTTGTTGAAAACCCTTTATTTTGTTGCTGCTACAAGTGCCTTTTATGCCACTTTTGCTACAATTTTTTGAAAGCAAGTAGAGGCATATCTGCTGCATATGAATGGAACAATCTGCACGATATGTAACATTCACTCATATTCAAATGTACATTATTTTATACAAAGATTTCATTATAAATAAAAACTTCACATTGTGAACGTACATATGTGTATCTCAATTCTGTTCAAAATTTTTTTTTATCAACTTTTGTTTTTTTTTTTTGTTGCTTAAAAGTTTTCTTGAGTTGAGAAATAATTTTATTTCATCATTTTTACAACAGAATCTTTGTTTTGTATTTGTGAGTGTCTTATGATATTTATTTAAAACTGTAAAGTTGGAAATAAAATACTTAAAATATCATTTAAGTTATAATTTTACCACATTTACCCGGCCCGCTTTGCTGAACTCGACTCTAATGGTTATAAAACCTAAGTGGTATATTAACTCTCTTCCATTTAAGTTTACTTTAAAATAGCTGTTGCGAAGAAAGACATCCTAATTTTATTTAAAGAATTTCGATTGCTATATATTTCCCTTTTGCAGTCCAAGTAAAGGTCAAAAATTTATACTTAACAAAAGAGTCTACAGCTGTTGGAAGCGTATGACATAGAAATTATTCTAAAGTCGTGGAAGTTATCGTACTCCCTTATATGTTGTATTTTTTTCTTAAACTAGCAACTCTAATCAAATTTGTTTATGCGCAATTTGAAAATTATTGTTGAGGTAATGTTTTTCTGTTTTTCTGTTGGGCCAAGGTCCAGTCGATCTTCAATGACTCCCGAAATTTTTAAACCGTTTGAAAGCAGCTTACGTCAAACTCAGCGACTTTCAATACGGAAAAGAGAGGCCTCATTAGGATCTGAAGTTCAATCCTTTTAAAATTCAAATCTTTCAAAAACTGAAAGCAAGTGACTTTAATTTATGCAAAAGTTTTTAGGAAATCCTTCTGGAGCGTTTCTGCACTGTTATCAAAATTTTTGCAGCGACAAGGCTAATTTTCACCTAAACCCGTCTCCAAGAATTCGCAACCTTCGATCGAAACATCAAAAACCCTTGCATTGCCCCAGGGTACATGCTTGGTGAGTCTGATCCACGCATGAGATAATTGGCCCATTTTTTCGAAAATTCTCGAGGCCAGGCAACGAAGATCAACGGCAAAAATTTTTGGCACGCGATTCCGAAAGTGTGCTCGCCAAACCTGCGATCTCATTCAATGTACTCTTTGCACACGTGGTTTCAACAAGATGGGGCGACTGCACACACAGCCATAGCTTCGAAGAATTTGTTTCCGAAAAATTTTCCCCAAAAACTAATCAGTCGCTTTGGGGACATCCAATGGCCACCAAGGTCACCCCATCTAACTCCCATGGATTTTTTTATGGGACAACCTCAAAGAAAGGGTTTATAATAATAATCCCCAATCTTTTGTGGCTTTAAAGGAAAGTATTCGTACAGAAATCAGCTCAATTGAACCAAATTTACTGCAGCATGTGGTGTAAAACACATGGCTCCGTTTTGAGCAGTGTGTTCAACTCGACGGATGACATCTAGATGACGTACTCTTTAAAAAATAAAAAATTCATTCTATCGTTCAATGCTCTGCAAAACTTTGTGTCAATTTTTAAATTGTTTTTAAAATCTGCCACCAGACACCCTGTATTAATCTTAATCTTACAGTCTTCCATAAAAAATGTTGGACTGCCACCTGTTTCCTTGAAGACCATTCCAAGTTCAACCATTTAAGATAATATCTCAGAAAAATCGATATAGTAAAATTAATAAATAAGGAGTTAAGTTTAGCTTGGCGTGGAACTGCCGTTTTTGGCCTTCAAACGTTTACCTTTTTAATACGAATACAGATTTTCACATTACGGCCATATATATAAGCATAAAGCTTAAACAAATCTGTGCAGTAGAAGCACCAGTATTGGGACTTAATTTTTGTGGCTATGGGTTTTTTGCTTCAAAGGGTTGAATTTAGACCCCTGGCTTACATACACAATTTATTAAAACCGGTTCGGTGTTAGAACCTGCATTCAAACTCTAATCTTCGTAACTTACCTTTAGAATTTAGCGTTAGAGGCCTTACGTGTGCAAAGAAAGTTTAATAGAAATCAGTGAAGTAGAAGTATCTGTATTTTAAATAAATTTTTTGTAGACAAGGCTCCGCCTTCTATGTTTGCTTGAAAATTTTGATGTTAGACGTGATGTATGTACGTACAAATTAGAAAAATCGGTGCAATAAAAGTACCAGTACTAAGTTATAAACTTTTGAGGGTAACTTATACGCAAATTAGTTTTACAAAATTAAGATAGAAAATTTTTACAAGATTTACCCCTAATCCTTTTTTAAAGGGTTTGTTGGGTTACTTTTCCCTTACAAGAATTAAATTTATTTTTAAGTTTAGTGTACCATATGTGAACTTGTTTAGGCATTTAGAGCCGTAAGTCAATTTTTATAAGAAGAAGTACATTAAAAGAGAAACAAAAACAAGGAAAAATCTCCACGATGTCTCTTAATTAAAATGTTTGACACTAATTGCTAAACTACTTCGCAAATGGCTTATAAGCGTACAAGAGAATAAGTAATGCCTTATAAATGAATCAATAAAAAAGTAACTTCTGATGGTCGTTGAACGAACACAGTGATTGGAAAAATTATCAATTACAACAAAAATAAGGCACTGTAAACGGTTTTAGGCATTATTATTGCCAGTGTTCTTAAATCCAAAAAGATAAGATTTAAAAAATTTTCTGGTACTTTTTTTTTAAACGTTTTAATGTTAACACATTTTATTATCAAAAATACAAAGCTTTTATCTCACCTATTTAAAAACCCAGGTGGTAGGGATTGTACGGATGTTGGCACACAGAAAAAAATACAAAGATGATTTCAGTTGAAAAAAATTTGTAATTCTAATAAAATTTTTGTGAATTCTTAGCCTGTAAACAAATTAATAGTATCAATTAATGAATTTGTAAATTTAAGGTGTGCTCTTACTTTTGATTCAATTAACAAATTAATTGAAACCCGAAATTCTTAAACAACTTTTTTTTAAATGTAATTAGAAGTATTACAGTGTTAACTCAGCAAACAAATCATCCAGCAAGCGCAACTCCCCGATAACCGATATACCCAAGCTTCTAACATTGGTAGCTCCGTTAACGCAACTTTTCAAAAAACAAGGCCTCAATTAGCACAACTATGCAAAACAGAGGTAAGTTTTTTCTTCTTTTTGGGTTTTACTAAATCTTTTTTTTTTTTTTTAACAAAATCAATAACAAATATTTTAATGCATTAAATGTTTTGCCTTAGTATAAAAATCATTTAAGTTTATCGCTTTTCCACCTGGCGCGGGTATTAGGTGTTTGGGCTTATGCTAACACCAAAAGAAAATAACTGACAAAATTTTTAGACAATCGACTCAAAGCTCACTATGCGTTCCGTTTAGGCCCAATTGTCAAAAGTCAAATTATATACCGAAAAAATTATGGGATATCTTACACGCAGAGAAAAAACATGGTTGGTCATGATCACGACAGTCATTATGGGTTTCACCGCAACCAAATTTGGTAAGCTCATGCATAAAATAGTTATGGTCACAAGCAAATCAAATGTTAGTTAAGCCCTGATAATTTTCAATTTTGCAGCATTCTTCTACTTGTTAAGAGTCATGTGTTATTAAAGAGTTTAACTGTAAACTGTATAAATAGAATCTATAAAAAACAATTCGTTATTTAGAATAAAGAAAAAATAAAGCGCTGAAAAAAATACAAATTATATTGTCTATACAAGCGGCAAAAAAGGAATATCCAAAGTATTGTAAAGTTATGTTAACAAGACATCATGTAATGATTGTAAGAGATTATACAATGTGATTTGTGATCCCATGAAAAACGTAATGTTAATAAGGAATCATAATATAGATATGAAGACATATTTTCATTAAACTAACTATGACTACAGCTATTCATTACTTGTTTTGGCTACAATCATACAACCCATGCATTTTATGATGCCTTTGGATTATGGTTACCTCAACCATATTTTTTTTAGCGTGTAAAACTTGGCTCAACTTCATCAACCAAACTTGTTTTTAAGTTTTTTTGTTTGAATTGTATTAAACTAACATCTATTTTTCCATCATTAAAGTTATCGTTTTTAACTTAGTTACTTTTGCAATAGTAACCGGTGATGTTAATGAATTATTTCCAACAAACGTGTTTTTTTGTAAATAAAAAAACACAGCAACTGCAAAGAAAAATAAAATAATAAAGCCATGCATTGCTAGCACCTAAGCATATTGCTGATGTGGTTTCTCTTACTTTCTGTAACATCTCTGACATGATATCGCCAAATAGACCACACATAGATTGAAATAGTTTTAGCAGCAAAATATTTTTAAATTGCAAAAACAGATAATTGTAAGTGAGTAGCCAATAAGGATAAGCGGTTACACTGTTTCCTTCAAAAAATTTATAGATTAAATTTTTTTAAATATCGCAAATAATACGTTAAAAAAATGAATATTTATCCTAAAAGTTGAATGAAAACTTAAGTAATTTTTGTATTTAAGCACAAAGTGGAAATGGTGTTGTTGTACATTTTAAACTTAGGTCTATATATCAATACTTAAGACACTTTGAACAACAAAACTAAAAAATATTTTCAAAACGGACAGTAAGAAAATGTTAAAATAGCCTCTAGACATGCAGAAGCAAATAGTTTGTTTAAACGATTTCTTCTCTAACATATTAAAAGACATCGGCCAGCTTTAGGGCAGAAAACAAGATGCCAATGATTCACACTATTTTCAAAAGCTTTTCGTCAATGTGCACCGAATACTTAAAAAATATTTTTTTTTTTCAATAAAGTCAAAAATTTCAACTAACCAATAGAAATAAAACCAATTTTAAAATTGCCTTATATCGGCAAAAAAATATACATATGTATATCGGACAACTAACGCTAAGGATTGATAACAAATAGTGCCACACATTTATATTAATTTCTCATCAAAGCAGTACTTTCACATCATCTCTGACATTAATGTTATTATTGTTGTTTTGCTGTTGTCTGGATTTATGATGTTGGCTATTTGACGGTTCTTTAAGGTTAATGACGTAGTGCCATCTCTGCTTTCCCTTGGTTTTTTTTTTTTTCAATTTTGTTTAAGTTTCTTTTGTCTTTTTTTGATCTTATGCTGACAAACGTCTTTCAGCCAAAGCTTAATATGTCAAATGATAGCTAAGGAATCTTTATCTTCCAAGATCATGTCAAGAAGGCTGCATTTGATGTTGTCAAGAAATATGATGGCGACTTTGGTCTAAGTAATGTCATTTGAAAATCATTGTACTTGTTGTTTGGTTACATGAAATGCCAAATGAATGACAAAATATTGTTTTTGAAGACATTCACTGTAAATAATTGACAATAACTCTTCTAATGACAAGACTGCTTAATGAAACTTGTACTGTTTGCTTTAGTTAGTGGTGTATAGGAATTAGTTTCCTTGGTAAGCATTACCATAGCTGGCAAATTTGTCATTTTGAAGATTTTGGTGGCAAAAATAAGCTTTTTTAAATAAGCGATTTTAGCGCTGAATTTTAAAATTTTTTGCGACTTTTTTAAGAGAAAATCAGAGGCAGAAGGAGATATGTTATATTTTCGTTAAAGAAAAGTATATCTTTAAATTTAATAACCCCCTTATTTCCTAAAACGCAACTCCCTAGAACAAAATGTATGAAAAAGTTTTTACATTTAATTTCTTTCCATAAAATTGTTTGCATTATTAATAGTTGCGTTTTACGTATTTAGGCCCTAAGCCATTGTTTGTTTACATACAACTATTAAAAGTAACTGGAAGGTGGCGAAGGGTATACTGCTTGAGTTAAGCTCTGTATTAATTCTAAAGACCACGAATGAGGTTATGATTACACACTTTTCGGTTAGGGATAGAACGAGAAAATAAGGTTGCTGCACTCTGGTTTATTGAAGGGTATATGAGGGTAGGGTGAAAAGGAAAACAGCAAAGGTAATTGCGTTAGATATTTAACGGGGAATTGGGTTTATTATAGGAACTAAGCGGCTAGAGGATAAGAAGGGTTATTTAAGATATTTTTTTCGGTTTTTTTGTTAGTTGTAAGATTTTCTTCATTACTTTGAATTGCCATTTTTCCCACTTTTTATAAAAGTCCTTTAATACTACTATTTTAACAGGTATTCCACTATTAATTCTTGGCAGCCAAACGTAGACCTGGTAAATTCACCTTCGATCATACAGTTTTGTTATGGCAAACCCTAAAAAAGGCTAAGGCAAAACTAGACCTACCACAATTCCTTTCAGTGAAAAACAGCTCCAAATCTTTACGTACCAAATGTTGTTTTAGACAGTTTTTTTGTTATCTTTTCAAACTCTGTTAAAAAATACATGTTAAATGTTACCCGTCTATATCGCCAACAATCCTGATTCTAACTTTGCAGGCAGCAAACGTCATCTACGAAAATGGGTCTTTTTAGACTGGCAGTAAATATAGATAATCCAACCTCCACGACGCTTAATAGCGGAGCAAGTCATGGAAGGTACCACTTTAAGAAAGTCTGTGATTTTATGTCCCTAGAATGACACACATTTTAGGATTAAAACAGAAAAAAACTGGTTTAAAAAAATGGTTCTTTAGACTTAGCTGGAATTATAAAAAAAAAAACCCACCTTTCGACATGGAACTATCACCTTCCTAAGACATTTACACTAACCATGCTTTTTATGGTTCTAGGCCATGGGTAGTTACATGCAAACAAAGAAAGAGGCTGTACTTGAAGTGTTCGAAAGAAAAGTTCTTGAAAAAATCTTTGTGCCCATTTGCATTGTATTCTTTCTGTAAAACAGTTTACTGTTTTAGCAATTTTCATTTCTATCTAAAACTATCATTTCATCATAAATGAACACCTTCTGGCTATTTAACAGAAATCTTTTAAATTGTATCTAATTAGAATACCTTTCTCCCCTTTTTAAAATATTTTTCCGTATCATTACATTTTTTGTATATAAAATACATACTTTTACTTTACTTTAACCATTTGCCATTATAAATTGACCATAACCTTAATTATGATGTGAAAAATTGTTGCATAAAACTTGATAAAACTGACTGATGCAATACAATTACTAGAGTTACCACTCGAACAATTTTCACACGATTAAACACTCGAGTAAAAAAACTTGCAAATTTCTTTGGAACTGTAACTCGAAAAATGCACATCGGTTAATCGATTACTCTAATACTGTTTATTTCTCTTTAAATTCTCACTGTTTTACTTACTTTTTTACCCCTTGTTATCTCTAGCCATACCATATTTCTACAAAACATTTACTTTTAACATATTTTGAGTGATAAAAGTGCATAAATATTTACTGGCCACTTGAGACCCCACAAAATACTTAGAGGCAATATTTTATTGATAAAGATTATTAGTTATGTTAGTACATCTTCCATCTTTTTTTAAAACCTAATGACGTTTTAGGGTCCATTTATAAAACTAACATTAACGCCATTCATTCAAAAATATTCTTGAAAAAATAAGAAACATAACCACAGCTGGGAAACATTAAAAGCTCTAAGGCAAGTGTTTAAAAACGATTGCTTGAACCATAACTCATTGAAAGGCAGGAAAATCTGTCACCATGCAGAGAGAAGCCAAAAGGCTTTTGAAGTCAATATTTTATACCCAAAATAAAGTTTTAACAACGTTAAGGATAAAATTTTTTGCTTCGAATCATTACCTATTAGTAACGTTATTCCAAGGCGTCATCGATCAAATGTAGAGCTCTGGCAAGCAAGCTAGATCTGGAATAACTTCAGGCCACAACTTGTAACGGTTTGAAAAAATTAATGATAAAAAATTAGGTCTAAACATTAAAAAAATGTAATTTTCGAGCAGCTCATAAAAGCAGAACAAATCTAAAATTCCAAAACCGATTATTTGTTTGCTCAAACATGATCAACATCCGTTTAAATGGATACTCTAACATTTACCCTTTTACAAGCAGTACAATACCTTAAACTACAGATACTGACAATAACGTTTTCAGATCCATGTACACTTAGTTTTTTGTATGTATGAAGTTTTAAGGGCATCTAATCATTTTTCATAATTGTAGCTTATCGCAGGTGATTTTAAACAACTTTTCTCAGTGCTCTAATACCGGTTGGTTAGTAAAACTGGTTGTTTGCTAACACCAACTGCAGCAATTACCACATTACGTGTTTAAAAGTTTTATTACAGTTTTAGTTCGTTTTCTATTTTTATCTTTTGAGTTAAATGATTGTTCATATTTAATTATATATATGAATTTGTATTTAACGAACAAATTGCATACTACAGCATTGAAAAAGTTTTGGGCAAACAGCCAAAAGTATAATGTTACTGAAAGTAATATAACGGAACCAACTTAATTATTTCTATAGGTAGATTAGAAAGGAAGAAAAATCCTTGGGGCAGGAATGTTTTAAATTTTTTAAACAAAAAATTATATATAATGAAGCAAGATTTTTTTGTCTTTGGTACCTTATTTCAAGTTAGGGCTCCATTATCTTCCGATGTGTACTTATACAGCTTAAGTCTTTTCTGCCAGTTTTGAATTAATGCACAGAAACAAATCAATTTTAGACTGGTAGCTCGAAGTAAAATTTGAGATCAAGGAAATATTTTAAGACCAGTTTAACCAAATCTTATATAAATAATTTGGTCACATTATTTTATATACTTGACACAGCTATGTTTTTTTTGGGAAGGAAACCAATGAACATCATAATTGTGTTAAACCTTAGAAAGGAAAATAAGCTTAAACAACTTTTGTTTATTAGTAGAAGCAGTAAGAAGACTGAAAACACAAAAACCTAAAAACTGGCAACAAGAGGATGTGTTTTACTCTACGTAAACTTCTAACACTATTCCTATTTTAAAGAAGATGCACGTGTAAGACGAGCGAAATCATTTAGAACCCGACTGTTCTGAGTACAAAGGAGGTGTAAAGTAATTATTAACTTCGAATTGTTTTTAAACAAAAATTCAAAGCACAGATTACTGGCAGTAGCTACACGGCAATAGAATTAAATAATTTTATTATTTAAAAAAATTTGTTTTAATTATTTTATTCATACATGATGTTACGTTTCTTCTTTTATTATAACCTTCATATAATGATATATACCCTTACTATTAGACAACTGCATGAATATACTTAAACTTGTTGTATACATACTTGAGTATTTTAAGGGTGTAGTTTTTATTTATAGTTCATTTTTTTAGTAATTTTTTGTGTGTTTGTATTCGACAAACTATGGTTAAGTTATCTTCCATACTCTAACTCTTTTGAACGTCAAATTTAGAAAGTTAATAAAAAACTTACCCGCTGCAGACCTCTAGGTTATATTACTTTGTCGTTCCATTTGTTATATCATTAAAATCTATTTGTGACCATAAATTGTTTGAAAAACTGCTTAAGAATGAGCTGGCCTTGAATGGCAACAACTGCATTCCAAACCACCAATTCCGCCTTAGAAGTCAACATAGTACCATCGAACAAGGCCACAGGATGGTACAGGTTATAAGAAAAGCCTTTGAGGGAAAGAAGTACTGCTCCGCGCTTTTTATCGATATCTCTCAAGCATTAGGTAAAGTATAGCATGAAGGCATAATCTACCAGCTAATTTTTACAACCTGCTAGAAAAATACTTACCTGGCAGACAGTTTATGATCAAAGAGGGAAACCAAATAAGTTCTTCACCACCAAAAATGTACCCAGGTAACTTTTACTTTACGCAAAGAAACGTGCCCTCCAATCACTATTAGCAACCTAATGGCGCCTCAACGATCCGAGACAAAATATATTGGTATTCACTTGGATCGCCAAAACCAAGATACTTCTGATTATTTCTCTTTAATATGTACATAAAAACCTCTACAGTTGCCCCGTACAATATGCAATATAAGACCGTCTCCCATTAATTTTTCCCCACAAATATATTTGTGGAACACACTTACACCCTATCTCCGCCCTCCAACAGGGTTGTCATACAAAGTTACATTTTTTTAAATTTCACTTCACCGCTTTCAGGGTGCTCCTACAAAGGTAAAATGTAACACCAACCTTACTAAGTTATTCCTCCCAAATATTTTTGTTGAACATACCTATGTACCCCCTATCTCCGGCTTCTAACATGACTGCCATTCAAAGTTTGGAAAAAATAGGATAAAACCCTCTACAACTTCTCCGGAGTCACATACACCCATTAGTGTTTATCTTTCCTTTCATTTAGTTTAACATCTTTATATCTTTACTTTGCAAAATACAATTAACATAAATATTCAAGAACTGTCTGGATTCAGGATATGAATCCAAAATGATGCATTCATGTGTTACAAAAACAGAGACTAACATTTAAGCATGTGAATTGTCGAAATAGAAGTTGTCTTTGGCTTCCTAAAAAAAGTTGTATATTTATTTACATACATAGAAATGTGCATAAGATGTATGTACATACGATTAATATAGATAAAATCATAGAGTTTCCTTAATATAGAAAGGCCCTGACTCGTTGTTCTTATAAGCTCAGATTTCTTTAATTCAATAAATAGTCTGTTCATATATCACACTTAGCCAAAAACGAGTAAGGGTCTTTCCACATTAAGGTAACGATATGCATTTTCATATTTATTTATACATAAACTGTTTCAATTGTGTGTTGTTTATGCATTAATGCATCTGTTAAATTGGCGCACATCCAACAAATGTTGTTAGTTTCTTCATTCACAAAAAAATTTCTGCAGCCTAGTTTTAAAAGCAGCCTGCTCTTTTCTTCAATGGTTTTGTGGCTGGTATTTTGCTCTACAAAAGTTGTTTTCCACCTTGCTAAAATTCTATGCAAACCAGAAGACTATCACTGTAATCAACTTCTTAGAAAAACTTTAACAAAAAAAAACAACAAATATTTAGATACAAAAACAAAACTTGGCTTAAAACTATAGAACAATTTTGTGTGAGACTATTCTTAAACACACAGGTGTGTTTCTCACGATTTGTTATAAAAAGCTTTTGCACGATATTGTTTTTTTTTTGTATGTGATTTTAATTTTTTTTTTGTTAAGTAAGATATTCAGCAATGTGCCAGCAAACAAAAAATTGGTTACAAAATTTGAGCATAAATTTTGCAAAATATTTATTTTCCGTTTCTTGCCGTTCTTGCGTTCGGCTGGGTGTCTATGTATTTTTGTTATCAAAGTGCAGTTTACAATTTTAAAGAAATTAAGCAATCTTTTTGGCAATTATTAGTCAATCTTTTTTTTGTAGTAGCCATACTGAAGACATCCCGCAATAAGTACCACTTACTAGTATACCGTGCAAAGCTATGATCCGTCCATTTTTTAAGTGTTTTTAAGTATTTTACAAAATTACTTCAAAACTAATGTATTAAAAGTTTGACAGCCTCCCAATCTGGCCATACCTTGTTTATACAAAAGCATGATAGGTTAGGTTAGGTTGATAGAACAGGCACCCGTTGAATAGAAGGAAAGAATAAATTCAGAGAAGGATAAGAAAGAAAGGCAGAACAGTAAATTAAGCAAAGTTACCACGGTCTCTGGTGGGAATTGAACCCATTACCCCCAGACTGGTAGACACTTGCATCTACCAGGTAACCCCTACAAAAAACAAAAAAAAAAAAAAAAAAAAAACATGATACTATTTTGAATAGCAATAGCAAAATTATTATTAATGGATATTTTATTTTTTTTCAAGTCGAATTACCTAATGATGGGCTCTGCACTTTAGACTATCAATGTCAAGTAACAGAGAGCTTTAAGGGGGTGGCAGAGAGCCCTTGGTTACCCGTAAGATAACGTTAGAAAACCACGTACAGTCCAAAAGGATGCCTCTGCATTACAAGGGCATTTTGATTCTTCTTATGACAAATAGAACTTTGGTCAGCCTCAATACATTAAGATTTACTCTTTGTTTGAGACATACCCAGAAAAAACTTCACTTACAAACTTTTTTGTAATGACTTTCTTAAATTATTGTCTTGTAGCCTTAATTGCTACTTTTCCTTTATTTGTTATTTAACTTGTAATGACTTATTAAAAGCACTTTGTGATTTGAAAAATAATTTAAACTCTATAATTATTATTATAAATCAAGTCTATTCGGATTACTTTAACAAATAAAACTTGTTGTTTAAATAAATTATTTAACATTTAAACACAAAGTGTCTCGTTGGCCTAGAGGTTGCGCGCTTGTGCTTGAGTGCGGAAAGTCTCTGGTTCGAATCTCATCTAAGGTAAGTACAAAAAATTAAATTTTTAAATTAAAAATATTAAGTAAATAAAATAAAAATAAAATAAAATAAAAATGTTTGTATTCTTAGTTTGAAAACTATTTGTGACTACTTTTTTTTTAATTAAATCACTAAAAATAAAAGTACTAATTTTTTTGGGGTATGACTACCAAATTAATATCGAATTTGTTTTGGGACATCGCGAACAAAAATAAGTTCTTTTTATAGTCGAGTTGTAAGTAGTGCTTAACGAGAATTCTCCTTATTTTGTAAGTAAAGTTTTTGCTGGGTATCCCCGTTAATCCATATGCCAATTTTATCATAACTTTGTAAGCACTTGGCCACCTTAACCCTTACCTTGCCACAAGAAGTAGATGATGTGGTAGTATATCATATAATTTTTGGCCACAATACCAAAGACTCCTTAATATTTTTCTATATCTTTTATCCTTTAGTGTATGATTTAGTAGACTTTTTGGTCACAGTACTAGTGATTTTAGATGTTCGCTCTATTTCTTCTAGCTGGTAAGAAAGGCGAATAAGACGTTTATTAAAGAAAAGAAAAACTTGCTAACAGTGGTAAATTTTTAAACAACATAATCATATAAGCATTAGACGAGTTTGAATTTCTTTTAAAATTATGAAATGGATGCAGTTTTTAAATATTATGGAAAAAAATTACAACAAATTAATTTTCATATTAACAATCAAATTGTTAATACAATTATTTAATTTTTGAGTTGGAATTAGCAACTAAAATATAAACTGCTACCAAACGGCTTTCATCAACCACCAAGTTCAATAAATATTTTTGTTACCAGCCGTTATGAAAAGTAATTTTTAAAAAAATGGTAATAAGCTGTGGAGAAATTAAAAAATACATTCAAGCACAACTGGCTTAGCAAAAAAAAAAAAAATTGTTAATAATTTTATGTAATAAACAAATAATTTTTTGTAATTACTTAATTAATGTTGGCATTTTTTTCTGTGTAAAACAAACGTTAAAATAAAGCTTTTCAATTAACTCACTATCTTTATATATTGGCGATGCAAGTGAAGTAAACATAATCCGGCAATAATTGTTAAGGCTTTCGGTTTTGTAATTATTTTACTAATGCCTGAATTGTTGTTTGGTTGCCAGGATAATAAACTTGCCACACAAAAAAAATTGTTTGTTGTCTGAAGATAATACTGTAACTGTTATAGGGGTATCATATTGTTTAAATTTTTAAGCTTTAAAATAGATATTCTTGGGTGGGGGGAAAAAGATTTTTCGAACGAAAATAATAAAGTTATAAAAAAAAGCCTGTTGAATATGATTTAATTTATATTTTTAAAATTATTAATAAGATTTTTTATTTTATTCTAAGTTTAACAAGTTTGATAAATAAAATACTAAAAAAGTTTTTTTCTTATTATTGTAAACAACTACGATTTCCCCTTCGGCAGGATGAAAAAAGACACGGGGGACTAAGTATTAATACTCTTTGCCAGAGAAGGAAAATATTTTTTTAATTTTATATAAAGTCCCTATAGAAATAGAAAAACAGTTTAATGATAAGAGCTTAGAATCTTAAAAATGCTTTCCACGCGTTATTTAGGAAAAATGTAGGGCAAAGGACCATGGCGCAACGTTAATATACTTATTTTTTATAAAATAATATGGATGTTGAATGCACTTTTTTCTTTCTCTAGTATTTATTCATGACATTCAACAGTTACAAAACACTGTTATGTACAAATTGCAACAACTTTTAATCTCTTAATCAAACACTTTATGTGCTTCGCAAGTACCTTGTAACTTAGTAACTTAATAACATACATATTTACAATCACAGATTTGAACACCTACGCATATTGTATGTTATTATTTGAGGTACAATGAACGGACTTAAAATAAATTTTCTATGGCTGTACAGTGTGTTGCATTATTATAATCACAACAAGGAAGAAACTTTTGGTCGATTAAGCCCTCCAATATTGAACTCAATAAGTAAATTAATATATTACAAGCCAACAGATGCGGAAATTTCTGATGACCTTCATGACTGGATACATTTTTGATTATTTTCCTTGAAGTATAAGCAAACATTTTACCCTACAAAAAATTATTGAGGCAAAATTTTGTTTTGTGCATTCGGTATTTTTGAGGGTCAGCATGATTTTTTATATAAGCTTGACCAATATTTTTATTAATAGACTATCAAAAATATCCGCGACAAAGTCGCTATTGAAATTGAGTAAAACCACCTGATAGTTTACCGACATGTTAGCCCAAGTTCAAGAATTATTCTATTTATTTTTCTGAATTTTGTTCATAAAAACCTATACGACTGCCACGGAGTTGCCCCTACACGGCATCAATGTAAGATTGACTCCCAATAATTTTTCCTCACAAACATTTTTTTGAAACATACTTACACCCTATCTTGGCCCCTAACAGGGCTGCTATACAAAGTTCAATTTTTTTAAAATTTTTTAATCGCTTCCACAGCTTTCAAGGTGCTCCCACAAAGGTCATATATAAGACCGACCCCAATTTGGGGCTCCTTGCAAACATTTTTGTAGAATATACTTACCTCCACCTCGAACCCTTTAAAGGGTTGCTATACATAGTTAAAAAAATAGGGTAAAACCCCTACAACTTCTTTGGAGTCACTTTTAGAGGATTAAAATATATATCGGACCCCCAATAGTTTCCCCTCCCAAACACATTCTTGGAACACTCTATCAACATAGCCTTAGGGGGTCCCATACAAAGCTTGGGAATTTTTAATAAATACCCCCTACAGCTTTAATGGTGTCCGCGAATGGATCAAATACGGGATGGCCCCAATGTTAAAACATGTTCAACAACTCGCTGACGACTGATGATCAGCAGATTAAAATTTAAAAACATACACAAAAATCGAGACAAAACTAATGCATGCAAAAGCATGCTGCCTTCATACTCATCTAAATAGAGACTAAAATAAAAAGACAAAAATATAGTGGTGATACGAAAAATAAATAAAAGAAAAGGTGTTGCCATGCAAGGAAAAAATGGCAGGCCGCTTATTTCGTTCTTACCCGGGAATAAACAATTGAAACTGAAACTGCACTTTACGTGACTAGTGTCGGGAAACTAAGCCTTTTCAAGATAAATCTTCAATAAAAATCTTATCACAATAAAATTGGACCAATTAGCCTGATAGATTATAAAGGAAATTATTGTTTTTTAATATAATTAAATTAATAATTTATATGTACATTTAGTTATGAAACACGTTATACATGAACTCGCATTAGATAAGTGTAACCAACATATGGTTTAAGTACCTGTTATAGGACAAAGTGTTGTAGGAACCAGTAACGTACAAATATTTTTCACTTTTTATCTTGTAACTATGCATGGGCAGCTGTCTGTATTTTTATTTCTTTCAAGTTTTTTTATATTCAGTTTAAAATAACTATATGTATGTTGAAAGGTGACTAAATAGAATCAGCTTTGGTAGCTAAATTTGATTGATTTGTTAACAAGAAAACTATATTTATCTAACTGTGTAAAACTAATTGTTGCTCAAAATAAAATCAGAAATATTTCGATCCTCACCGATCATCTGATTTTCAATTATTTTTTACACTTTTTTCCCAATTAATCCTACCAATAACCAAAAATTGTCTCATTATATAAACAAAAATTATTTTGGTGCATTTTCTTTACCTAAATTTAATATAAATACGAATGAGTTTAAATATTTATTGATCATGTGTATTTTCCATATTTATTTCTACCTAAATTTATTGGCACAATTTCTTATTTAAACCAAGCACTGCATGTGCATCGTTCTTCGTACAATTGTTTATTTAAATTTTGTTGGTTTTTCATTATTGTGTTGCCTGGTGCTGTTTTTGCTATTTATTGAAACGGAATGTTGTCTATAAAGTTATTTGCTTTTGTTCAAAATATTTGTCTCACAACAGCGATTCCCAACTTTGCATTAAGGAAAAGTTTATAAAAACGTGTATACAAAAATAAGATTCACGATAAAATAATATCACTAGGACAGAAAATAGAGTAAATCTTAATAGAAGAGTTGTATCGCCTTTATTGTTAAACATGACTTTTAACATGTTGCATAGGAGTATGGATTCAATTGATTTAAAAATTTTCGCCTATGCAGATGAAGCACGAAGTAGGTTGTCTGTCGAGGCTCTTGGCATATCTCCTAAGAAAAAAGCTGCTGGATCTCTATACCGTGATAAGACGACCTGCAAAAGGATAAATAGGACATGCGGTCACGTAAGCATTTCTGTGACTGTGAATATTGTTCTCGGTTAGATTGGGTACTACACACCGAACAATTTTCCATTGATATCTTAGACCAAAAAAGGAATGAAATCACCCCCACGAGACCTTTTGATTTAAAAGTGTGTATGAATCACACATCATTTCGGGCCTTGTTCAGCTTTTTTAAAATATTAATAAAATAAATTATAAACTACCAGCGATTTTCAAAGCAGCTAACTGATCTTGGTTCTACAGGATGTTCGGTAGTAAATAATGGATTCTTACAGACAGCAATGCAGCCGTTACTTTCCTTACTGCCGTTAACCCTACAGACCAACTTGCCCGGAAATAAAAAGCATCTTTGAACTACAGCGCAAAGTATTGTTAGGTTTATTACACATTGCCGAAGCATATTGTACAAAATTAGATGACAGGACAATTGACTATTTCTATGGTACTCCACATATTTTTTCCGTCAAACTCCGCCTAGATTCAAACACAAGCACACTCACTAGAACTAGGTGGTCAATTGAGCTTACACAATGAGCAAATGTAAGATCCGAAAAATTAAGGGAAATGCAGTGGAAATTAGAAGTGTTCAGAAAATCTTGTGGTTTTTTCCGACCCTGTACGATGTTCAGCTCAAGCACTTTGGAGTCTGTCAGATGTGGCTAATATTATCCAGCTTTTGGCTTGCTTGTAGGGAAAGGATGGGAATGCTATTGCCAGCCTTCACCTTTTACTTTCATATTCGCCCACGACTAAACTTTTTATTTTCTCTCTCTCATTCTTCTTAACAGTTTTCGCAAAAATACGGGAGCGAAAAACCAAATGGAGCTGCACCTCCCTCACTTCTTTTTCGCATATGTATTGGCTACTACTTTTACGTAACCGTTAGTCCTTGTCCTCAGTATTTTTTATAATTGTTGAGGTGTGTTTAGTTGAGAGCGGCTGTGTTGAGTTTAGTTTTGAATGTGGTGGTAAGTAAATAAAAGCAGAATGCTTCGCTGGTTGAGTGGATAGAGTGTGCGTTTTGCAACCATAAGGCTCCAGGCTTGAGTCGGCTTTGAGACTGGTAATAAAAACTAAAATTAGTTTTAATTGTAAGTTCTTAAATTAAATGAAATGTATAAATATTAAATATATAAAATAAAAACATAATATAAATGAATATAAATAAATATTTTTTTAAAATTATAAAAATTCAACTAATACTTGTAATTAAATCAATTAATAAGTTGATTAATAGTTTGGTTATATTTTAAATAAATTTCACAATTTAATCCTAAAAAGGTGCCAATCTTTTAGACCAACAAATTCACTAAATCAATACCAAATTAATTGGATCTAAAAATTTTTTAATTGCAATCAGCATTGTATTTTTTCTGTGTATACTTGAAATTTGTTAAATTTGTTTACTTTTTGTATAGATACCTTTTGTAGCCGCCTTTATGGGAATTTGCTTAAAATTGCAATTAACCGGTATTTTGAAAGCAGTTTATATTTAAATAATTTTTTTTTCTTAAATTATCAATATATTTGGACAGCTTGAAATACAACAACAGTACGATAATATAAAATTTTCAAGTTAAAAGTAAACTAAGCCGGCGACTATTTTAAAAATCGATAAAAGTTTACAGATATCTTTTGAATTGAGCATTTACAATATGCTTGTAAACTTGTGTGCGGGCTTCTGCGATTTGAGCAGGTTCATTCTGCATCGCCTAATATGCAGTTTTGGTGCTCTTTTAACTTCCACAGTCGGTTCCAGGTGTGGTGTCTGGAAAAAAAACTCAAGTTTTTCTGCTACAACATGATATTAACAAAATCAGGCGGACTCCCTGCGACATGTACCTGACTTTATTTAAGTAACCTGCTTAAGTCATTTTAACATTCTGTTTTCCTTTTTTCTTTGCTTGATACATTTTGCTTACCTTGTCGACGTTCCTGCCGCTCAGAAGGTGTGTGTAAGCCCTCTATCTAAGTACGACTTTGCTTAATTTAACATTAAATACGCCTTATTTGGAAACCAGTGCAAAAGATGGGTAAACCTTGTATTTACGTGCTCTCCTTCTCTATTTGCCATTCAAGGCATAATTCTCTGACACCACAAGAACTTCATAATTCAAGAATTTTGGATACAAGAACTTTAGAATCCTTCTTAATTTTCCTATGTACCCATAAAAGTTTCATCTGATATTATATTCAGAATGCTTTTTTTAATTTCCACTTTTTGTGAGTCATTCTTTATTAAAAAGGGTTTTATTAAAATCTTCTTACGGCAGAATTTAACCAAATTTTTTCAATGATTCAAATTCGATTATTAAAAGACAAACTTACATATGTAAGTCTATAGACATCAAGACTGTAAGCTTTTATTAGATCCCCAATTTTTTAATTTTAATAAAAAGACACATCTGGCAATATAACAGAGACCTTTTAACAATTTCAATGAGCCAAACAAACTCAAAGCTAAAAAATTGTTTGGGTACAGTTTTAAGCTTATATCTTCTTCTGAGATCTAATAATATCTTAAGATAATTAACTTTTCTATTATACACGAAGAAATGTTTTCTTATCCTCAATAGAAAAAAAAATTTATTTTTAACTTTTTAAAGTTTTGGGAACTCCTGATATATTTTATTGAAGTCTTTTTCTAGGTTGTATGTGCTTTCAATGTAGACAAATAAAAAAACTTTCAAAAATTGCACCTGCATTATAGTTTTTGGGGGTAAATACAAATAGCAACAAACAAAATATTTAAACAAATTCAGGTAACACTAAATTTCTGATAAAAAAAACATTTATTTTTATTTATTGAAAACTACAAGTGCATACATTTAGGTTAAAACACTACAGCGATATGGACTTAAAATCAATGCTGGAGGATGACGAACTATATTTTTTTATTAAAAAAAAACATAAAGTTATTCTGAGATTACCGGGCATCTTTTTATCCCTGTTTATTTAAATGGAGAAAATTAATATTTATTCCACTTTCGCTTTTACTTTTGAATAAAACTATTTAGAAGACCTTCGTCATCATTAAAACTCTTTTCTCAAAATTGTTTTCTTCTTAAGCAATTGCATATTCATGTATTCAAACATTATTAACCCGGCTGGCCCCAGCCCTGCTTACAGTTAAATTTGTCTAAATTACTAACAAATATAGTATTAAAATTATAGTAAAACAAAAAAAAAATGTTATCAAATGATATGTTTTTTCTATAAATGCATGTAAATATTTCTTTTCAAGAAATAAAATTATGGTTGAAAAATTCCCCAACAGAAGCTCAAGCAATAATAATCCATAAACTAGAAGTTTTTGGGCTCTTCGTTAAATGCCTATTTCTTATTTCGTTGATATAAATTGTCTCGCGATGCTTAGACTTATGCTAGTTAGGGGAAAATATTCAAATACAATACGTGCTACTGCCCCAAAGCCCTCAAAACACAGTCCACATATGCAATTTTCCAGTTTCATGACTTTTGTCCCATAAAAGCTAAGGCTACGAAACCTAACCTTAAAGAATATTTTTTGACCACAACCTAACAAAATCTACTGTTAAAATTTCACAAGCATGAGTTTCCAAAAAAATATTTATTAAAATAATCAATTTTTGTATCATAGTGATATAACAACCAATTAAGGTCAAATTTTAGTTTTCCAAGCTTATTACAGTAATTTTGCCCAAACTGGTGTATATAACGTCTCCGGGCTTTAATATATGTTTGCGTTTAATTACATTTGGTGGGAATGTATTATAAAGGTTTTTCGATGATTTTCTGGGAGAATTGTAAAGTGTTCCATAACGTCTGTTAGTTTTAAAGCCACCTTTATGATGAATCTGACGTTTAATATTTTTAATGTTGTATGGTATAATCTGCCACCTTTTATCCCCTATTTGCTGGAAAGGAACTGATGCGAATCCCTGATTCTGCTTTTCTGTAGAAGCAGCAGAAGAATGAGCAGGAAGTTGAGCAGAGCTCTCAGTAATAGGTTCAGCGTTTTTATCATCATCGTTTTCTTCTCTAGGTTCTTCATTTTGGGCCTGCACTTCAATCAAGAACAGCCAAGTAATAAGCAAGAGGATTGAAACATTAAAAAACTTCATTATTGCACGTCTGAAATACCAGTCAATTTTTAATATTAAATTCTTAAATGTTTGGGGTTTTATAGTTAAGAGCCCTTCACCAACTTTGAGATGAAATGGCGTGACACCCTTTGTCTTATGTGCCCTTTAAAAGAAAACAATTAAACAGATGTCACAATAGGCAATATATTTTTTAATTGTTTTTACGCTAGTGTAAATATTATTTTAATTTCACCACAATTAAACTAAAAATATTTATCTTTTCCACCATATGTGTTTGATAAATAATTCCTAACAGTTGACTAGCTAATTGTTTTTAATTAAAGATTTACTTTATTCTGGATGTGGAATTTGCTGTCAAAACTTATTTTAAAAATTATTTGTGTAAATTTGCGAAAAACCTAATAAAACTGTCATATATATTTAATGGAACAAATTTATGTATTAAATATTCATTGTCATAAGCTAACAATAAAAAAATTCAGGCCTGAATTCATAACTTATAGACTCAGACAGAACTTAAATTTTAGTACCGGACCAAACCTAAACTTCTGTCAAATTACTATATTTCGGCCAAAAATAAACGCAACCAGAACAAACCCAAAACCATTCTTTTTTACCAGGGTTATATGCGGGACTAATTATACCCACAACGCACACGTGGTAGGATGTTTCTAACGCCCAGAAATAATGGTCTGAGACCTACCTTCATTTATACCGATCAACTCAGATTAACTTCCTGAGTCGTTTTAAGCATGTCCGTCTGTCTTTCCGACCGGCTGGGTGGTTCATATATTCTTCTGATCAAATTACATGTTGTAATTTTCAAAATATTTTGATGTAATTTGGCACAAATAAGTTTTTGGCACTGCCACGAAGCCCAGTGTCTTTGGCGATGATTGGCCCATATTTTAAATTAGGCACTATAACAACATCCTCCAGGGATAAACATTTTGGGTTATAAATGACTCGAATATTAGTTAATTTTGAAAATATTTCGCACGTGTATCTTACTTTATGCCTTTAACTACTGCACCGAGCGACAATTTAGTCGGTCCAGGTTTTGATATATCCCCTATGCCAATTTCCTCCTGGAATAAGAATTATTAGGTTATAACTGGCTCGAATATTGTTTTGGATTTTTAAAATTTTTTCACACATGTTTATCTTAATGCCACCAGTTTGTATACTGAACAACAATATAATCCGTTAAATTTTTCATATAGCCCCCATACAAATGTTGTTTAGGATATAATATGATCGGACTTGACAGACTGTAGCACTTTTAACAAATAACCGACGAAATAATGTTTTCAAGAATTTACGAAAAACTCCCATTTTGCATACTGTTTTCTCTTTTTGCAGCTAACTTTGCTTCGTATGCACGAAGTTAACGCAGGTTTAAATACGGTCCAATGGGTCAATAATATATATTTCTTACTGTACATTTATATTTTTAAATTGAAATATAATCTTATTTTGCCTGCGTTCAAATCTATTAATGCTAACTATGAACTTTAATGTTTAAAATCGCTAAAGTCCTTGACATTGTCAATTGTAAAATGATTATATGTTATGCTAACCGGAAAAAAGACTCTTACAAAGTTTGCTGGAGACACTAACATTTGTACACTGCGGAAATCTGGGTGCAATTTTGGATTAACATTCTTTTATATTCCCTACAACCCTCAAGTAAATACTTACCTCCAAATAAACTTATTTTAAGAAAAGAAGATCTCTAACTTTGTTTTATTTTTTCCTCAATTACCCCAATAACGTTTGCTCTGTAAGTGAGTTTAGTTTATAATCCCTGAAGAGACTATGGCAGGGGAAGGATGGGTTTCTCAACAAACCTAGGATTTTTCAATAAGTAGGAAAAACCCCGGGATTAGTAACAAATCCCCAAAAACTTTTATTACTTAAGAAAAGTGATCACAGGCTGCCTGGGGACATAAACAATTTAAAACTGAAAAGGCAAATTTAGTCAAATAACAGATCTTCCGGTGATTTAATAGAAACTCCGAAAATATGTAAAATCCTTTTTTTTTAATATCTTTTAGCCTAATTTGTAGCCTACTTCCTTCTGGCTTAGCTTTCAGATTTCAGAAAATCTCTCAAAGGTGATGGAACCATTCAATACAATAGCAGGCGTTAATATCGTTACCCTACGCTTCTTAAATGACTAAATTCTTCTTCTTTTTCCCAAGTTTTATTTATCTCTATGATAAAAAATGTTTATTAATAGGGCACAGTATTTCGTGCAAATTTTTATTCTAAACAGGTCCTATTATTGGGAGGAGAATTTGATTGGTTTCTAAACAGATAAAAGTAAATCGTAACAAGTAAGAAAGTTATAGTTGGTCAAGCCCGATTAAATATATTATACCTACAAAGAATTTGTTAGGAGGCTTTAAAAAAATGGACCGATTATATAAACCGATTATTTCAAAACTAGCATAAGTCACTTTTTTTAAAGTCTAGATATTCAAAGATATGAAAAGATACCGTCCAATTGTATTCAGTGTTGCCAATAACTTGATTTTCTGAAAAAGTGGCTTATGCCACATTCAAAATAAACGGCTCATATGTGTTTTTATTAAAATAGCTGCTGGCATAAAGAAATCCATTTGTGCAAAATTTTGTGAAGACTAAATAATAATCGAGCCATTTATAGCGAAAAAGGCTTATTCTGGATGTGCATTAGTGTGGTGGTTTTATCAAAAAAGGACGGTGTAAAAGTTGGTGGGGTAAAGTTAGACACATAGTTCCAATTCCACGTAAAATGGCTCCGATTGGAGAAAACTATTATTTTCTTTACTAAAGAAATCGATGTCTGAAAGAAATTCTAAGTAACCTTAATATTGATAATTTGGTACACATATTGTTTTTATTAATTTCTCAAGATTTTAATAAAATAACATCCAAAAAAGCGGCCCTTAATTTTTATTTGAATGAAAATGTCACACCGGTCGCATTTTCTAAGATGGGTTATTTCTTAAACAAAAATAGCTGTTTGTGGAAATTGTGTATCAAACACGATTAAAACACCATGTGAAAGTTAAAAGAACAAGTAAGAGCGCTATATTCGGCTGTGCCTAATCTTATATACCCTTCACTTTGGACTTTCGAAACCACAAAACTTTTTTTATTTTTATCCGTTTTTTATTTATGAAATATTTCTAATTTTTAAATAGGGGTCGGTGTCATACTTTAAGCCTCCTAGGGTGATTAGGGCAGCTGCAGGGAATTTTACCCTAATTTTTTTCAAGTTTTGTATGGGCTTTTACTCTAGTGTTTTAAAATTTTGTAGGACAATACCCTTGGGTGATGGTGGTAGCGGGTAAGTAAGTTCTAGGAATATGTTTAGGAGGGAAAATTAAAGGTGGCCTGTGATACATTTGTCCCTATAGGGGCGACTCATAGTAAGGATTTTTACATCACTTTTTTAAATTTTGTGTTGGAACCCCCTTATGGCGTGGCGATAGGGGATAAATTTATTTAAGGAATACGTTTGGGAGGAAAAACAAATGGGGGTCAGTGATACATTTTATTCGTCTAGGGGCGACTCCGGACAAGTTGTAGCAGTTTTTACACTATTTTTTAAAATTTTGTATGGCAACCTTCTAAGGTCGTGAAGATACGGGGCAATTATGTTCTAGGAATATGTTTGCAAGAAGAAACTAATGGGGATCGGTCGTATATTTTATTTCTCTGAGGCCGACTCTGTAAAGGGGTTTTTTTATAACTTTTGTAAATTTTTTATGGCAATCCCCCTAGGTGATGGTTATAGTGGATAATAAGTATTCTAAAGGAATACGTTTGGGAGGAAAAACTAATGGGGGTCTGTGATACATTTTATTACTCTAGGGGCGACTCCGGAGAAGTTGTAGGGGTTTGTTACCCATTTTTTTTGAAATTGTGTATGGCAACCCTGTTAGGGGGCGAAGATAGGGTGTACGTATGTTCCACAAAATTACTGCGAGAAAAAATTAATGAGAGTCGGTCTTACATTGCACTCATAAAGGTGCAACTCCAAAAAAGTTTTAGAGGTTTTTAAGCACAAATTTTAGAGAAATAAACAGAGGCAGTCTTGGTTTTTGACTTATATCTCGGGGATATATTACGCGATTTTGCTGATTTTTTCTCAGATATTTTTAACAGTTTGGTACCATTTATGAGTCTATGCGACTTCGGGGGGCCTCAAAAAATTAATTTCAACCATAACACCGACAGATGAACATGGCTAAATCGGCTTCCCTATCTATAAGAATCCAAAATTTATAAACTATATGGGGTCGCAAATGGATAATAAAGAAATTACAAACGGAGTGAAAAACTTATATATACCCTCATGAAAGGTATAATAAGACAGCTATCAAGAATATTAAACACATCTCGAACTTAAAGTCAAAATTTTCTAAAACTCAAATTTGTAATGCAATACCCGTCAACGCCTTTAAGTAGTCATTGTGAGCAGAAATTATATACGATCGGTGTATACTTACTATTTACATACCGTCCTTGGAAATCAAAGACTGTCTTAAAATCTTAAATTTTTTAGTTATGAGTAAAAAAGTTAGCAATATGGCTACACCCGTAAAAATGCCGTATGTAAAGTTGTGTCAAGGTAAACTAATATTAAAGTCAGTGATTGCTAAAAATGCTTACTACGGAAGGATATTTGTATAGCGACAAGCTTAAAAAAATAGACCGAAATTACCTAGCAACAATAGTCTTTGTGCCAGTGCCAAAAACTTTTCTGTGCTGATTTTTTTTTTAATATTTGTAAAACTGGGCGTTACAAACATCTCCACAAATGCATAATACCCCTACCACGTTTGTGGTGTAGGTACAAAAATTGGCCAGCACAGCTCTACATGGAATATAAATTAAATATAGAAAATAATATCTTTTACAATTTTTCCTACTTAAACCTTTGTGCATTTTTTTAGCTTCTTAAACATTTCTAGAACATTTCTAGTGTTAAACCAGAGTGTTAAATTAAAAGCTATTAACGCTTTTGTATGAAAAACTTAGAACAAATATCTATTGTCGCGATCGCCTTTAAAATTAAATTTTTTTATATAGGTATATTGTAGTAAGAATATAGCTTTGGGTTTTACCAATATCTGCTGTTATTGTTATATACGTTTTAAGATTATAATCAACTGACGTGTACTTTCCAATTCAAACTACGTCTTAAATTGTTTACTTGCACTCAACTGTTTACTTTTCTAAGTTGTTTTTTTTTCAGTTGTTCTCTATTATTATTTCTTTTATTAAATATCCGTTAAAAGTTAAAATAAAAATTTGTTTTCAATTGTTTCGATTTTCGACAAAAAATATTGTTGTCTAACATTAGCATTCAACTAGACTAACAGTAAACAAGACTTTAAAATTTGAGTGTTTAAATAGAATTTTAGCCCTTTGTTTTGAGTTCGCTTGTCATTGAAGTGTTTTTCTAATGATAGCGTTAATAAAATAATTTGTATTGTGTGAAACTTAATAATTTTCGACACGTTTTGGATATTTACTTAACAAAACTTTGCGTTCTTAACTAAGAAATTGCTTAAAAAATATGGAATATGCATACAAAAGCACAGTGGGTTGTTGGTCGAAATAAACTAAACTTTAAAAAAAAAATTTTTTTTAACTTTGTTAAGTGTCTATATTGTTAGCAATATATAAGCCAAATCTTCAAGAAATTAACTATTTTTAATTTTTCAAGCAAAATTTTTTAGACTCATGAAGTACCAAAACGATTTGGCCACAAATAACCAAAACAAATTTTGCCTGCAGCCACTTTTCCAATAACTAGTCCACCAAAAGCAAGGAGTTACAGCATGTGTGAATATTTTAAAAGGATAAAGTAACTCCCGAAAGTGGGAATCACATTTAACCTATAGTAAATTTAGTATAACATTCCTAAATAAAGGGTTACGAAAGTCCATTGCTTTTGGCACAGCTTAAATCCATTGCTTTTGGCACAGCTTAAAGGGTCCCTTGCTTTGCGTTTATTCGCCTTTCAATTTCCTCAATGTCACTGTGTTTTTGAGCCTGAACCCCTGGGTTGCATTAACAAGCACAATGTTTTGAGTATCCTTTATTTAGAGATCTCACCTTAAATCTCTGCTTAATACCACAGGATCAGGAAATTTGAACCTGGTTTTCAAGTTTAGCTTCGTTGTGGGACCGTTAAATCAATGTTAAGTTTTGCGCCTCAATAACTTTCCCATCACCGCATGGCACTTAAGTAAAATTTTACCGCAAGTTGTGTCACAGACCTCTTCACACCATCTTCTACAACCTTATTAATGGGTTCTAAATTCAAAACCACATCCAGTGAAACCGTAGAGCTGCTGTGATAGGCACCACAGCTGTGCAAGTCTTAACATGCTTTTTAAGGCTTTTCAATATTACTCTCTGCCTATTGACTTTTCGTAGACGGTGCTACCTTCATCACAGAGCTGATTATTCTTTAATACTTTCCAGTGACCCCTACACAATCCGCATTAACGCTTATTGCGGCAGTTTCGCCCTTAAGTCTCTAAGATATTTTGGAACAATGAAAGTCCACAGGAGTGGTGAGAGTACTCTTGCTTGGGATGTGCCACTGTCCCTGCACATATAATCCAGATTCAAACTGGTTGTATAGTTTCCTATAGTAATACCCACTTAATAATTTCCCCCGTAGTCATATTGTTGAAAACTCCTGCAATATCAAGAAAACTCTTACCCACCGTTAAAATGCAAAAAATTTTAATTATTAAATAGACTTTGTAAAATATTTTAATTTTCAAACCCCTTAAATTTTGATTTAATTTTCACTAATTGCTTAATAACAAGATACTTGATTGCTTTTTGTAAGCACACTTGTAAGCGAGGGTCACGAATTTTGGGGCAACTAAAACAAATATAACTAGTTATTCTATCCAAAGGTAACCAGTTTCTCTTTACCTCCAATATTACTTGCCAGCTTATAAGGTAAGCAAAGGGTTTGCAGGGCAACTAATACACTCATTTGAAACCAATTTATATCCTCAGAACACGTTTTAAACCCACTTTTACTTCGGATCTGTTAGAATTTTGCCATCAAGTCGCCATAACTTTAACTTGCATTATTTTCTTTCACACAAAAGATGTATTTAATTAATTGATGATCGTAGAGTTATGTCAAATGTTATAAAGCAAATACTTATGGCCTTGAAGGTCTCAAATTTGTTTGCAAAATTTGATTGTATCTTATGCAACAATGAATGCCCTAAATATTTTCTGTACTTGTGTATAATTTTGTATGTCACTGAATTCGCTATAAAATAGCGAGAAGTTGCACAAATTAGCATCAGAAAGTAATTAATATTTTAGAGGTGCAATAATGAATTTGTTAAAAATTTCATTATTTGTACTTGTTGCTTGGCTGTCAATTATTGCAATTCAAGCCCAGAACGGTAGACTTGGTGGCAATGGCGGAGGTAATGGTATAGGTAATGGTGCAGGCAATGGAGCAGGTAATGGTGCCGGCAATGGTGGAGGCAATGGTGCCGGCAATGGTGGAGGTAATGGTGCCGGCAATGGGGCTGGTAATGGTGGAGGCAATGGTGCAGGTAATGGCGGAGGAAATGGTGCCGGCAACGGTGGAGGCAATGGTGGAAGTAATGGTGCTGGCAATGGAGGAGGTAATGGTGCCGGCAATGGTGGAGCTAATGGTGGTGGTAATGGTGCCGGCAATGGCGGAGTTAACGGAGCTGGAAATGGCGGAGGTAATGGTGCCGGCAATGGCGGAGGTAATGGTGCCGGCAATGGCGGAGGTAATGGTGCCGGCAATGGCGGAGGTAATGGTGCCGGCAATGGCGGAGGTAATGGTGCCGGCAATGGCAATGGCGGAGGTAATGGTGCCGGCAATGGCAATGGCGGAGGTAATGGCGCTGGAAATGGCGGAAGTAATGGTGCCGGCAATGGCGGGGAAAATGGTGCCAGCAATGGTGGAGGTAATGGGGCAGTTAACTGTTGTATTGCTGGAATAAGCAATTGCTGTGTAAGTGGGGGAGGCAATGGTGCCGGAATCGCACCAGGTAATGGTGGAGGTATTGGACCAGGGATTGGTAATATTATTGGTGGAGGCAGTGGTGGAGGTATTGGGCCGGGCATTGGTGGCATAATTGGTGGAGGCAATGGGAACCCCATACCCCCGCAACCAGCTCCACAGCCAGCTCCTCCACCAGCTCCTGCCCCACAACCCGGTAACAATGGTGGAAGATATACTTTATTTGACTTCGTTCATAACATAAAAAGTCACATGTTGAATAAATTTGGCCTTGGATACTATAGACCACAACCCCATCAACCTCAGCCACCTGCTACAACTACTACAACTACCCAAACACCCCCAGTGGCTGCTGAAAGATTCTACTATCCTCAAAGTTATTCTTATCCCCAAAGTTATTATAATCCTCAAAGGTTTTATAACCCCCAAAGACCATATTATGCCCAAGAGTTTTATAATCCCCAAAGACCTTATTATGCTCTAAGACGTAATAATGCTCGCAGGCGTAATAACAATCGTAGACCTTATTACACCCAAAGATACTACAATGCTCAAAGGCGTAATAATGCCCAATGGCGTTATAAAAATCCTAGAAGGCTACACCCAATTCAATAGACAAACCATTTCCAAGATTAAGGTCATTCTATAATAATTTTGTAATTGCTTTAAATGAAATAAAATAAACTTTAAAAAATTTTCGAAGAGAGGTAGCAGATAACCTCTCTTCGAAACTATTATTGTTAAATAAAATTTTAATTTTAATCTTCATTTCTTCCAAAAAAAATAAAATTTTAAATGTTTTTTATGAAACGAAAAAAGTTGTGCTGATGGGATTACTAAAAATGCCTGATGTTTTCCATTTGCTCCTCTGGAAAATTTTACATTTCAAAATCAGGAACATATTCGTACTTTGTATTTCCTGCTTTCTGTCAGTTAAAGAGGATTCAAAGTCTGAGAAGATACCGAACAACCGATATACATAATTAAATTTAATTTATTTTTTACATTTTAAGAAGTGGCACTCGATCGGACGACGGACAGACAAGAATGTTTAATTGACTCAGGAATAGACTTTGAGCAAACATCAAAGCAAACATAAAACAAACATATGTTTAAATAAAAAAGTTTTTTGCCTAAATGTTGGTCCTCAGCGTACCCTTTCTACTGTCGGCCGCAGCTGATCTCGGAAAACTGATTCCAGCAAAAGAGTAGAACTACAAATTTAAATGATCCTTTGTTCTTAATTGATTCACAATATTTTTTAAAGTGTTATTTGTTTTCGATATAGCGAAATAAAATTTTTTTACCCAGCATGCAGCAGCCACACGTTATGCACGGGAGAGGTATCGGGAATATGCCAAGCCGGAGAAACGCCTTTTCTGAGGGAAGAAGGAAAAAACGAGGGTATGAGAAGATAGAAATGTACTGATACTCGTGGAAACCTTTCTGTTACAGTGCTTTCTGACATTCCTCAGACCACGAAAAAATTCTCTCCAATATTTTTCCCATCGCATCAAGTAGACTAATGGGCCTGTATAATGGTTATTCGTTCAAGTTGTTGTTAGACTTTGCAATGAATACCTCTGCTTCTTCCACGTGTGCTGGTATACGCCTTCTTCTTAGCACAGGGTGTATGTTTGTATGCATGAATAATTTGTTTTTGTGTTTATAAATATGAGGGTACAATGAATAAACATTTGTATTCTACATATGGTCGATTTCACTTAAAACAGCGCAAAATGTGGGAAAATACCTTTTCCTTCTTTATTAAAAAGAAAACCCATAAACTAACGTTAAAAAAAATTTAAATTATTGAAATAATAATATTACTTTTTATATAGTTTGAAAGAAATAACAATGGTCACATACTGAATAATTGACTCTTCTTTAATTGCATTTTATTAAAAATTTCACACCGGTCAAATTTTCTAAAAAGGGTTTCCTTAAGCAAAACAAGTTTTTTTGCAGAAATAATACATCAAATACGATAAATAACGCATGTACTACGTGAAAGTTAAAAGAATTAAGTCTGTTCTCGAAATATTTTACACCGCTCGAACCTAAAGCTAAAATTTTCTTAAACTAAAGTTTGTAAGGTCACACCCGTAAAAGTATTCAAGTGATCATTGCGAGCAGAAATTATGTCCATGGTCTCAGATTTATGTTTGATTTAGAGCATTGAACAATAGAATAGAAATGCGGATTTAAAGAGTGTGTCATCAAGTTGTCTTCTGTTCAGTTGAGCACACAGTTCAAAACGGTGCCTTGCATCCTGCGCCACATGCTGCAGCAAGCTTGGTTCAATTGAGCCAATTTTTCGACGAATATTTTCCTTTCAAGCCACAAGAGATGGAAGATTGTTATTATAAACCCTTTCTTTGAGGCTGCCTTATAAAAAAACATCAATTTAAGTTAGATCGGGTGACATAAGTGGCCCTGGGATGTCCCTTAAGTGACTCATCAGATTTTGAGGGAAATTTTCCCTAAGCAAATTCATCGAAGCTCTGGTTGTGGGTGCAGTCGCCCCATCCTATTGGAACTACGTACGTTGGAATAATAAGTACGATGGATGAGCTCGCAGGTTGGGCAATCATTCATCGATAATTTTCACTGTTAACTATGCCTGCCTGGTCTGGAAAGTTTTCGCAAAAACGGTCCAATTATCTCATGCATGGATAAGGCATACCAAAGAGTTACCCTAGGGCAATGCAATGGTTTTGGATGTTTTCATCGAGGGTTGCGGGTTTTGGATACCAGTAACGTCAGTTTTGCTTATTGACGTGGCCGTTTAGGTGAAAGTAAACCTCGTCGCTCCAAAAAATGAGATATATAGTGCAAAAACGCTCCAACAAAAAGTCACTTTTTTCAGTTCTTATGCGATTTTAAATTTAAGAGAAGCGAAATTCGGATCTTTTTTTGATTTCTGGAAAAATCGCTCTTGGAAGTTTCAGTTAGGCTGTTTTTCCGTTTTGAAGGTTCAATTTTATGTGACTTACAATAATGCCGTAACCATAACCGTTGCCATTAAAACCAAAACTCAATTGGTTTCTAGGTAATATATATTGGTAATATAATCAAGTAAAGTGTTGCCCATAAGTTTGGTTTGAACAGCTGTTTTTTGTGGCTATGGTTAAGTCACCTATAAGTGAACCTTTAAGGTCGCGGATTTTTACGTTAAATGTTTTAAACCAGTTCAATGTTTTCGGGAGTCCGTGAAGATTGACCGGGCCCTAGCCGTGGGACATTCATAACCAAAGAAGTTTCGCGAAATCTCTGCACCCACGAGCAAAGTAAATTTTCACTCGGTCCACCACGTATTCGCTGAACACCGAACTTTGAACAAAATTGTCGACGAGCAAATACTTAAGAATCATTACTCTTAAAAAATGCCACCACAGCAAACGTGGGATGCTAATTTGACCACTACGATATCGTGACTGACAAAGCCGCGTGATCAATAATTCCAACGGCGCCACACTCCCTCCTCACCGTTTATTACTTTTTGAAATAATCGTATTTATAAATGTAAATTTGCTAATGGACATATTTTACTTTCAGTGTCTACATGTTATTGATCGCCTAAAAACGTATCATTGCTGAAGATCTTGGCGTTTTTTTAAATTAAAATTTTGTGAGCAAAATGATCACACCTGTCACAGTGGAATTGCTCGTATGCATTTAAATAAAATAAACAAAATTGTTTTTCTAAGGTTTACGTGTTAAAAATTGTACATATTTTTGTTCTTGAGTGATAGTAACTTTGTTTTGTATTTTTTTATAAATTCTATTTATGTGTTCAACTTTTTAATGCCTGTTTTATTTGGGTGCCATAATAAAAATTAAGAACAAATAATTTTATTTTTCATATTTTGTCTTATCAAAAACTATTAAATAAATACCACGTATACAATTAAAATCACCTGATCTGTATTAACCTTCGATTTGTTTATAACACGTCGCCTAGAACTCTATTCTTAGGTTCTGTTGTTTTGATATTCCTAATGTTTTTATTTCAATTATTTATTCAATTTAATTTTTTTCGACTTTAGTATGTTTAAAAAATAGTTAATAAATAAATTTTAAGTGCAAATAAGTACCTTTTTTTTAACGAATTAGCGTGGAACAAGAAAAGGATATAGAATAGACAGTTAATAAACAAAAGAGTTTCTTTGTTGTTTCGATTGCGCGTGTACTTTGGCCTTGTGCAACTTTGTCTGGTAGATACCCAGCAAAAAATTTTAAAAAAAGTAATCGAGTATGAAAATAAGCATTTTTAAGGGAACTAAGTGCTTCCCATCTGGATTACTAATTTATTTTATGTTTACAAGGTATGATAATCAAATAATTAATTCTAAAGAATTGATTAATTTTATTCCTGGTAATGAGTTACACTCTTACTTAAAAAAGTACTTTTTTTCACAAAATAAAAATATATCAGATATGGTAGATTCCATGTAAAATAGATCAACATTTTTTTTATTTAAAAAAAAATTCATTGAACTAACGTTCTAAAAAGAATAAAAATATTCGATTATTTTTATAAAAATTCCTTTATATATAATATTTATTTGTTTTGCAGGACCTTGACCATACACTGAAAAATCGATTATTCTTAATTTTATTTTGAGGAAAATGTCACACCCGTCACATTTTCTAAAGGTTTATTTTTTAAGAAAAAAAGTTTTTGTCTTTCGTAGAATTAAGGTAACAAACACCTTTAATTTTTTAAATTAATCCCGTTCTCAAACATATTTTGCACCTCACGATCTTTAAGTCAATATTGTCAAGTGGCAATTGTGGAAAGAATTTGTTTCCTTGGACATAATGTCCTCTTTAAATTGTTCGAATGATAATCAAACATTTGAGTCAAATGGCAACCCCCTTCAGAGTGGAATTATCTATAAGATTAATTTTGATATTTCGGGCTAACTTTGACATAATTTTCGACGTCGAAGATTTCTACATAATGTTGCATTTTTTGGCAGCAATACACTCCCCAATAACGCGGAATAATCGTGTCTATTTTTTTGAGTAACAATTCATTTGTAGTGTTGGCGCAGCATGGATTCCATGGCCGATTTTCCGGTCATCCAGCGAAGACTGCGTAAACACTTCGACGTTTGGCCACCAACCCCCCTCAATCTAAAGGCCGAAGTCGACGATTTTTGGACCAAAATCATAATGAATGATAAGGCTCATTTTCACCTCAGCGAGTACGTGAACAAGTAGCACTTTCGCCTCTGTGGCATCGAGAATCCACCAGTGATGCACGAGGAGCCATAACACCCGTTAAAAATTACTGCATGGTGTGTTGTTCACGATGGAGGAGTCATCGGGCCCCTTTTTTTGAGGATGCCACTGGTCAAATGACAACAATTGAGGGTGCACCCTATAGGGCCATGAAAGCCGAGTTTTTTCTTACGAAATTGAACGAATTAGGACTGGACGACATGTGCGTCCAACAGGACAACCGCTATTCTAAAGGCGGCGTTCTCGGTTTGCCTCGTCTCTCGTTTTGGCGATTTACATTAGCCCGCAAGGTCACCCGATTTCACCTGTGCAGACTTTTTTGTAGGATTTTTTGAAGTTTCGTGCTTACGTAAACAAATTTGATGCCCGGAAAGCGCTAAAGGACAACATTCAATACGAGTGCGAGAATCTGTTGCCCAAATTTCTTCCCAAAGTGATGTAAAGTGCCACACAACGAAGCCTTAAAACTTATTTTCTTGACTTGCTGTGGCTGGAAGTTATTTCCGCTTGATTTTTTAAAATAATCCAAATAAACTTGATTTAAGGAAACCCAAGTATACCATCTAAAGCTTGCCTTGCTTAGTGATGAGTTAAAATGTTAAAAAGGCGTATTGGCACTACTTACCCATTAGCATTTTAACTCATTATTTAAACATGTCGGTTGCATTGGAGATAAGTATTTACCATGGAGTCAAATAAGTACTTGCTGCGCTCGTTTAAAAAGCGGGACTTAAAAAAGCTATTAATTTCATGACTTTAAGGCAACTGTTTACTATTAAGGGTCCAAATAAATCATTGTCATTTTTTAAACTTTTTTTTTAGGTTTTAGTTTAAAGTGGTTTAAAATATTGCACCAGAATTAGAATAAGTTAAAAAAATTGTCAAACTAAAACCATCCGCTTTAATTTTAGATAAGAAATAACTTGTTATCTAACAAACTAATAAGTAATGCAGACGATATGTAATTGTAATTTAAAAGTAATTTATTTTGTAATGACTAATCAATACCAAGTTTTTGCTGGGCACAACATGTGGACCAGTTCACAGAGTGTTCATATATATTAAAGTAAATGCATATAAAAAATGTTGAGATGATTGAGGTTCAACGCATAAAAGAATTTACGGGTAAATGAAGTGTATATTTAGGGACAGAACATAAACATTCATATTAATATACATATTAAATTATAAGAAGTTAAGGTTTAATTAAAAAATAAATAAGAAAGTGGGATTTAAATTTTTTCTATTAAAACCAACAGGGGATTGTCCGATAATCTTAAAATCACGCCTGCATTTGTACAGTTCTATGAGCCTTATAGGAATGATGGGAACATATATATTTATATAAAATATATTCTTAGTATAACTGGTAGTTTCAATGCAAAGTTTAACTTTTTGCAAAAAATAAAATAAAAAATATATAATTTTGACAAAAAAAAAATTAAAGCTCTTACTTTCTAAATATAAATAAATTAACAGAAAGTCTAAAAAGATTATTTTATTTATTTTAATAACAATTTGTTTTTTGAAAATTTAAGAAAGAAGTTTAATTCTAATTGCTGCTTTTACTATTTAATCAAATGTGTTTGGTATTTGAGAAATAAATTCTAACTACCTCGAAAATATGTGATTACGTGGCAAGTTGATCTTATTGCAATCTCCAATTTTTGCTGGGTATACAAAAATACATACTTATGTGGATATGTATGTATAGGTATTTTGTTATAAAAGGTACGACAATTTTCTAAACATTTTTGTACCCTATACAGGTAGCAAATATAAATAATAGTTTGATGATTTCTTTGTTATTTTCTTAAAATGTTGCCATTAATTGATTTTTTCGATATAGACATACTAGCAGTTAACCCGCTACTTCGTAAGCGTGCGCTACGCGTAGGCGCTGAAACCACCTATTTACTCAGCCACCCAAAATCTTAAATCAATCATATGAAGTTCCCCAGCCAACAGCCTCATCAAGTCCAACTTAGAAGCGCCCTCCCAGTTTCAGCTTACCTGCAGCCTACAGCAGTATCAGGCAAGAGGTCCCAATTTCTCTATATCATGCTTATCAAAGCATAACCTGCAAAATTAAATATAGTCCCTATCCCTCTTACTCGTCAAATATCTCACATTGGAGTACCCTGTGAGAGTTGAAGTAATACACCTAATAACTCTCCTGCTTGTCTCGGGCAGCCGGTTTCTGACCCTCCTGTCCAGCTTGTGTCCAGAAAAGCTAGAAAATTCCGCAATCATCCCTGTCCCTCTATAATTGGCCCAATTTGTTTATTACAAAAGTCCTTTTTAAATCATAATAGAAAACCATTGGTGGCCTTACCAGCTTACAGCCAAGCTCAATATCCCGGGCCCATTGGCTTCTCGCCAATTCATCAACAGGCTCATTACTGACAAAGTCACAATGACCTGGTGCCGCGCATGCCGCCGACATTGACTGAGAGTACGTCTACAGTCTCCACAAGGCTAGACCTAACATAATATCCCTCTGAGCGCGGCCTGACTGTCAACTTTGATTAATACGTCCCCTCTTTGATTCGCTGCTCTCGTCACACCCAAAACATCAGCATGAAAAATGCTGCACTGCTCCGGAAGTCTGTTTAACATCCCTTTCCCCCGTAACCATTTTACAAACACCAGCTCCGGTACCCACCATCATCGATTTCTTTTTAAATTTTGTTCAAATGGTGTATAGTGCATCCGAAACAATTTTTATAGCCAACTTTAAAGCCTTTATTTTCCCATCTTTAGACAAAATTATAAGAAGCTTTTTAAAAAAAAGTTTTTTTTGTTAATTTTTTGCCACATGTTTTCAAAATTAATAAAGACACAAACATTAGTTTTTTTTAAATGACAATCGTAGTGTTAAGTTCTACAAACGGTTTTAAAGACGTTTGTTAAACATTTCAGAACAAACACTGATGGCTTTTGAAGTTATCAATGTTAAGCAAATTTCAGTGTTATATTTGTATTCATCTTAAAGAATAAAAGGTCCGTAACTTCCTGGTCTTTTGTTGCATATTAAAATTATTATATTTGAAGTGCCATAAAATTCGCTATAAAATCACTAGACATTGCACAAATATTCATTAGGAAATATTTCATGTTTCTAACGTGCAATAATGAACTTGTTCCACTTTGTTTTGTTACAAAAGTCCCTTTTAAATCACAATAGAAGACCATTGATGGCCCTACCGGCCTACAGCCCAGCTCATTGTAAAATTATGTGTACAGGTGGTGTTACGACCACAGCTGATCTATTTTGTCATGCAAAAATCGAGGCTGGGTAGTCGAAGTTGTTTACTTTCACATATCTTTTTGTGGCAACTGAGACAGCGAAAACTCCAAAAAAACGATAATTTTATTTACCAAATTTTGTTGTTGTAGAATCACCGCCACGAGACACATTATTGCGCCATGGAACAGCTCAATATCCCGGGCCGATCGATTCATCGGTAGGCTCATTACTGACAACGTCACAAACGCCTGGCGTCTTGCATGTCGCTTGGAGTTCGCCTACAGTACCCACAAGTCTAGACCTAATATAATTTCCCTCTAGAGAACTAAGCGTGGCCTGACTGTCGACTTTAATTGTTACGCTCCTCTTTGATCCGCGCCCTCTCCTTATTATTTCCCTGCTCTTGTCACAGCCAAAATATCAGCCTGAAAAATGGTGCAATCGTACGGAAGTCTGTTTAACATCCCTTCCCCCCGTTACCATTTTATAAATACCAGCTCCGGTACCCACCTTTATCAGATTCTTCTTAAGTTTTGTTCCAGTAGTGTATAGTTTACAGGATACTAGCTTTCTGGCTTTGCCCAATTACAGCACCTTTAACTATTTTTATAGCCCACTTTAAATTCGTTGTTTTCCTATTTTAAGTCAAACATAAAAGAAAATTTTCAAAAAGTTTTTTTCGTTAATTTTTGCCACATCATTTCAAAATCAATAAAGTCACAGACATCAGTTTTTTTTAAATGAAAATCGTAGTGTTAAGTTCTACGAAGAGTTTTTAAGACTTTTGTTAAACATTTTAAAATAAACAATTTTGGTTTTGAGAGTTATTAATGTTAAGTAAATTTCAGTGTTATATTTGTGTTCTTCTCAAAGAATAAAAGGTCCCTAACTTCCTGGTCTTTTGTTGCATATTCAAATTATTATATTTGAAGTGCCGTAAAATTCGCTATAAAATCACTAGACATTGCACAAAATTGTCATCAGGAAATATTTCATGTTTCTAACGTGCAATAATGAACTTGTTAAAATCTTTATTACTTTTGCTAATTGTTTGGCTGTCTTGTATCACAACTGAGGCCCGAGAGCGGGATGATGTAGAGGGTCTACGTAATACAAGAGGTGCACATGAAAACCTACCAACCACAGTTGCCACTGGGGACCGGAGAAATGTAGAGCCCGACACAGCCAGTAACCCGCAACATAATGTTAAGAGGAGAAAGTTTCTATTAGCTCTCATACGTTATATTAATAATTATATTAGATATACGATAAGAAATCAAATTTATGGCAATAATTACTTCCAATCACGCAGTGTTTTCTCTAGATTGCCCAATAATAATCCTGTTAAACGATATGATACACCCATTACAATTGGTTTTGAAAACGGTCAAAGCCAACAAAGGTATTATGGAGCACACAGACGAAATGATGTCCAAAAACGTAATGATGATGAAAAGCCCAATAATGGGGAAAAGCGTAATAATCGCCCTATGAGACCATTCCCAGTCGTTTAAAGGAATTGCCTTTAAAATAAAACTGTTGATAAGTAATAAATTTAAAAAATAAAAAGATTTTCGGCAGTATTTTTCAAAAAAAAAAAAAAAAAAAAAATACACAAGCAAACATATTCCCTTTTTTTAATTTAAAATTTAGATCAGGAAAAACTATTTAAATTTAGGTAAAAGTATTTTCGTTAAAATAAAAAATAAAATGAAAATTTAAGTACACACCAGAAAGTTACAACCAGTCATGCCCGACCATTTATTAACTTTCAAAATAATCACAAAATGATCCAGCTCTAGTAGGCTTCCGTATGTGCTTCCATAGTTTCGAATAAATGCCTACTGTGGAAGGTACGTGCAATAAGTGACAAATCTTTACAAAATTTAGAAGGAACATTATACTCTTGAAAAACAAATTTATGGGTTAGACCTCGAAAAAAGGAGTTAAAACCACTTGCATTTGGTGGGCAATAAATTCTATTGCGATAGCGAATCAGCTTTCTTTGTGCAATTATGTTTGCTTTATAGCTTTGTTTTTTTGGAAGATTGTTAGAAAATAATAAAATGAGCTTTTTGTAATTACCCATGGTAATTATAAACTTATTTACGCCAGCGAAATAGCTTACTGGAAATGAAATCCTTTATTTTCTTAAGAAGGGTTTCTAGTAGTTCTTCTCAGAAATCATGGGTTAATAAAACTTGTAAAACCGCAATCCGCTCCAGAGAGGAATTATTCAATATTCGAAGTGCTACGAAACAGGCAAGATCTTTGTGTGCTAAAGTGCTCAGATGTGAGAAGGTTCTATACAAACAGCGTTTGTGTGTCAAGGGTTTTTCTGCCTCCAAAGACAGCAAGAGCTTTTAGTAATTCGTTTAAAGAAAAAGCAATAAAGCAGGATCTTCACTCCTTGCTCTATAACAAATGACAAATTAGTTACTCAACCGGTTGATAAAGCTAACCTTTAGGCTGAAATATTTGCAGGCAATTCATATTTGCCAGAAAGCAACCAACCACTGCCCGAGCTGGAAAGAGTGTCAGAAACTGTACCTGAACTCATATATGTGATGAAATCTTGACATTAATAAGTCTTCACGGCCAGGTGATATACCAGCACAGGTCTTAAAACAATGTTTTTCGATGCTGGTGCATGCATTTTCCAAATTTGTTTGCAATGTATAACGCTAAAAAGAAGCTAATGTTGACCCGATCAATAAAAAGGGAAAGGCAAATAAACCTGAAAATTACTGCTCAATAGGTACTTGTTTAGCACTTTCCAAGGACATGAAGAGTATGGTTAACTATCACTTCGTTAACTGTCTTGGGTGTAACGGCTTATTAGATGACCGCAAGTATGGCTTTTGTAAAGGTCATTCTACGGAAGACCTACTGGCCTTTCTAACAGAAAAACGGTGTACCTTCATACATCATTTTGGCGAAAGTAAAGTGATGGGGTTAGATATTTCTAAGGCGTTTAATAGAGTCTGGCACTGTGAGCTTCTTTTAAAAAATTGTTCTCTTTGGCTTTGGCTATAAATTATTTTAATTATTACTAAGTTTTCTCAGAGATGGCATTATCTTTCAATAAATTCATGATTTTTTCAGGTGTACAGCAACGCTCCGTCCTCTCTTCTATTCTATTTCTAATCTTTCCTTATGACCTAATATGTGAGACTTTGAATCCTCTAGTTTCCTTTTCGGACGACAACAGCATATAACCTTTGCACTTATTTGACTACAGGTCTAGCTCTTTGAAGATTAGAACTATGAGGCAGAGTACTATTAATACACACCCATAAGACCCAATGTTTTCCTCTGACTTAAAAACATAAAGAAAACGATGATGCAGCGTCTGTATCAATGGATGGTATAAAAATTGGGAAGACAGAAACTATTGATATTTTGGGCATTAAAGTCCAGTACAATATCCGCTAGATGGAACAGTTAAGTTTTTGTCTCGAAGGAAGCGTCTAAGTGCTTCAAACAATGTTGGAATTACTATATACCACTTGATATTCTTAACATTTATACCACTTATACATCCGTTCGAAAACTAAACGCAGATAGAATGTGTAGGCAGGTGCTCCAAAGTCTATTTTGAAGCTTTTGGCCACGTACAAGAACGGGCAAAAGCACTCATCGATGAGATTGGGTTACCTAACCATCTTGATTCTCTGGAACATCAACGCAATATGCAATGTGTTTTACAATTCTATGGATACTATAATGGAGTGTACCCTTAATTAATCATGCAACTTTTTTCTGAAACCAAGATGCTGTGATTTTTTAAGGGAATTTAACTTATTTTGGGTCGACTAACCAGAGAAGTTTTGTTTTTTCCAAGATGTATTTTCTGTCACAGTTACTTTTGGGAAACTTAAACTAAAAAACCACTAATACAGGATGTCAAGTGGCTAATTTTTATATTTAAATATGATTATTTTAAAAAGTAATAAACGGTGCAGAGGAAGGGTTGCGTCGTTGGAATTGCGTTCGCTCTGGAGGTACTTTTTAAGACTAATGTTTCCTACGTAATTGCTTTTCGAAAATTTTGTTTAAAGTTCGGCATTCGGCGAATACAAGATGGACCGAGTGTTATTTAAATTCGATTGTGGATGCAGAGATTCCGAGCAACTGCTTTGAATTTCAAGCTCTTCCAAAAACATTGGACTGGTTAAAAGCAGAAAAACAACGGCTCTTCTAGGACTTCCAAGAGCCCTTATTAGTGAAATTTTAAAAAAATATCTTAAGTCTTATTCTTTTAAAATTCAATTCTTTCATGAACTGAAAGTGACTTTGATTTACACAAAAAGCCCCATATTTTTGGAGCCACGAGGCTCATTTTCATTTAATCGGCCTCGTCAAAAGTAAAACTGCCGTTACAGGTCTAAGAGATCCCATAACCCTATATTGAAACATCAAAAACCATTTCAATGCCCTGGGTAATTATCTAGTTTTCCTTATACACGCATGAGATAATTGGTCAAATTTTTTTTTAAATTTTCGAGGCCACTCGGCGAATGTCAACAATTAAAATTATCGACACACGGTTGCAAAATGCCTTTTGCCAAACCTGCGAGCTCATCTATCGCATTCTTTACACATGCAGTTTCAAAAGAATGGGAAGACTACAAACACAGCAAGAGCGATAAATTCGCTTTGGAAAAATATTATTCAAAAACATCGATCAGTCGTTTTTGGGGTATCTCATGGCAACCAAGCTTGCCCGATCTAAAAATTTTGGCTTCCGTTTCATCTGTTCATATCTAATTTCCTTAAATATTGTTCAATGTTGCACAATTACCTCCTGTATATTACTAAAAGTCAATGGCTCTTTGTTATTGTTTCCGAGGTATAGGAAACTATTTGTCTTTGTATGGGGACCTTTACTCCATCTACCCTGTGCAACTAATTTTTTTTCTAAAACGTAGGTATTGCTATGCTTTTTGAGACAAACCTAAAGTTGATAGCTGCTCCACCTGCTCCTATTTAACCAATATTTTTTCCATTATGTAGGAATCATGTGTAACATTTCTTTTTTTTATTCTTAGCTATAAACGATCTTAGATTTTATTCCTAATTCTGACTTTGTATAGCGCTTTTCAAAACTTTTTCTGCCATTGCTTAACTTTTCTTCATGCTTTTCTATAAACTTAGTTCAAATATTTATTTCTTAAGCAATTCCATACAACCTCACCACACAGTTCTAGACATTAATTATTGTGAGACCAACAATCTTTATTTGATTGATAAGTGAAATGAAGTGTGTTCGGTGTAAAATAGGCGCCCGCAAAGCATTCCGGCAGATTAGCCTTACGATACAAAACCCATACATCAGAATCCCTTGACTAATGCTGCACCCGTCCGAAAGTCTCTTTGACTTCCCAACTCTCATATCCATTAAATGAGCACCAGCTCTGGTGTCCACCTAAATCTTTGATGCATCTTAAAGACCGGATGCACTACTGAAAACTAACATCCCAAAGTCAAGTTTCGCGTCCCTATGGTAAGCCACAGCCGAATGCCGTAGGAGTCAAACATTTACTTTTCCCAAAATTTCGGCGTATCAAACTGACACTGCCCTAAGCATGCCTACCTCACTAAGCCTAAACAAGCTCTTTGTCGGCATTTCAATCGAAAAATCCTTATGAAAACCACATTAGTGGCGAACTTAAATGCAAACCTATCTATTTTACGTTAAGTTAAAGAATATTTGTTGTATTTCACTAATTTTACAATTTAATTTGATATTACTTCGCTTCAATTAGCCGAGTACTTATGATGCTTATTTTTGTTTTGCAAAATGTTCCTTGTTTTTTCACTTAGATTTTTATTTGTTAGGCTGCTAGCTCCTCCGGAAATTAACAAATGCGACAACTATGGAAAAACTAATGGCAATCTCACCTACAGGGTAATCATGTGCATTGAATAATCTTTCGGACATCGCTCTCAATGAAGACCTGCCTATAAAAACCAAACCCAAAAAAGTCATGTTTAGGGAGCTACCATGTCTATGTCTAGATTTTGGGTAAATATTCAACTCCCATCACAAAAAGTATCATATGTACACAAGTATCTAGAAAAGAATATGGAAAAAGTTTCTATATTTTCCTTCTTATTTTCAACTTGATTGATTTTCTTTAGAAAATTTCTTAATTTTGGTCAAGTTTACGCAAATCTTAGCCTACCATTAATTAAACCTTTTGTTGTATTTCTGTGCTTAAATTTTAAATAAAATGCCTACATTTTACTTGTACTAAAAGTCTTGCTTTTGGGTAAACAATTTATTTTTATTTCTTGGGTAAATAGTAATACGAAAACAGTTTATTGCTTGTGAAAAAAATTGTTGACTAAAAATTTACTATAAATAGTGCGATCGCTTAGTAATCAACTTTAATAAGTGTTTGGTACTTGAAAAGTTCAGTAATGAATTTATTGAAAGTTTCTTTATTTGTAGTCACTACTGGGTTGTCCTTTATTGGGATTCCAGCTCAACTTGCTGAAGGTAATTTTCCGGATATTTGGGCTTTTGGTGGTGGAACCGCGTCACCTGTAACTGATTTTCCAGTATATTCTACTACTAAAAGAATCGAAACTCCTTCTTTTTATCCACCTGTATTTTCTACTCCTAAGGGAACTGAAAAGGAAACTGAAACGCATACCACCGACTCACCTGTATATATTACTTCTAAGGTAACTGAAAAGGAATCGCCTACTACTTCGGCAACTGCTTCCTCGGAAACAGCTTTTACTCAGGCAGCGACGCATTTTCCAGCTCCTACCGAATCACCCAATTTCAACAGGAAAAGGCCGAGTTTTATAAACACTGTTAAAAATCATTTCAGAAATAAAATTAATCATGGACTCGCTTTTATTGGAGCACCTTTCTATTTACCTAGTAAACCTATTTATAACCCGAGATTTAACCCAAGGTATTGGCAAAGACGTAATAACGCTCAAGAGCTTAGGGACATAGAGCCTGATTTGCCTTTAAGCTTTTCATCTAGAAGAACAGAAACTAGAAACCCTGTCAATAATTCACCTGTAGCTTCCGCTACTAAGGTAACTGAAAGTGAATCCCATGTAGCCCCCTCGTCAGGCAATTCTGCCACGGTAAAAATTCAAACTCAGATTCCTGTAACTGGTTTTCCATCAAGAAGACATTTTGTGCTTCCTACCCTAGCACCCGAGTTCATAGAGCAAAAAGTTAATTTGGTAAACAATATTGCAAAACATTTTGCTGACAAAATCAACCGTGGAATTGCAGGGATTGGAGTGCCTAGCTATTTACCTAAAAATCCTTATTCAAATGTGAATTATGGTGCCCCTAATTTCAATTTGGAAAATGTGCAAATGCAAAGACATAATAATGATCATGATAACCAAGGCAGTTACAATGCACAAGAGCATAATAGTAGCCCTGGACAGCTCCCAGTAACAAATCGACCATCACTATGGAACCCATTTGACAATATTTATTAATAAATGACAGCTTTTATAAAAGTTTTTATTATTTTTATTATAACAATAATAAAGCGCATTCACAACAACAATATTTTGTTTTATTTATGAGGGAAACATTACTTGCATTTCGCACGACAAATGAGTCTGTGTATGTACATATCACCGAAATTTAAATTAATTAAATTAAGCTTCTGTTATTACTAACTAGCCTTTGTTTTGAATGAATTTGGAGTGGAGGACATGTGGCTCCAGCATAACTGAGCAGAGGTACACACTGCGCAAGCCACAACCGAAATTCTTAAGGCGGCGTTTCTGGGCCGCCTCATCTCTTGATTTTGTAATTTACATTGGCCCGCAGGACCGCCCTATTTAACCGTTCTAGACTTTTTTACGCGAAACATCCCGGGAGCATAGAAGCTCCCAAGAGCAACGGTCTACACGAGTGCGAGAATCTATCACCCGAAGTTCTCGCCGAAGTGATTAAAAATGCCATAAAACGAGATCGTATAGCAATCATTTGTAACGGCGCCCATTCTGCCCTAATGGAAAACAGAATCGAAGTTTTTCATTTGGAAAAAAATATTAGCCAAACAACATCGGAGGACTTCTTTTGGACCACCTTGAATACAAATACGTTCATAGCTATTACTATGCAGCAACCGCCTTATCGGACCTACTTTTTACCTTAAGTTTTAATACTTTTTTTATTTTGTGGAGCTTGCGGTCAAAGATATTTTAAACAAAAAAATAAGTAGCGTTTCCAGGGATAAATTATTAAAATAAAAAATGATTTATATTGTGCCCTATAAAAGGACAAAGTATTAGGAAAATAAAATAAATATACCTCTAATGTCCAGTCTTTCAAAAATCTTAATTTCAATATTGCTTTTTTATTGATTTATGAATTTTTTCATTGTAACATATTTAGATACCATTATTAAACTTCATCCAACTTTAAAGACGGAATAAAGGAAAGTTAAGATGCCTGTTAGGCAAACTATAAGGTGCAGATAAAATTTTAGCGTTTATTCCGTTGTTTTGTCTACGTTTAATTTTCCTTTGAACTTTAAACTTAAGACCAGTTATCTTAAACTTTCTTTTGTTGGAACCGGTTTGCGAAGAGGGAGCTGCCGTGATCTTTCCGTTTCCCATTGGCGTAGTGACGGCAGTTGTAGGTGCTGTAGTTACTGGCACACCAGCACCGCTTCCTCCAGTATTCCCTGTTCCATCTAAAGACTGAGCCGAAATCGTAATTAATGTAAGCCAAGTTACAAATAAAAGTAATAAAATTTTTATTAAATTCATTATTGTTCGCTTGAAATATTAATAATTTCTAATAATAAATTCTATAGTATTTTGCTTTTTATAATAAAATTTTTTACCCAAGGTTTTTTTTATTTGTTTAATTTAAAAAAAATATATAAAATTGCGTTTATATTATAAACAATCTATTAACCCATAATTTCGTAAGCGCTGCTTGAAACATAACCTTAAGCAAAGCACTGAATGCAAAAGAGTATAATTATAAAAATGTAAAATTTGCACGATTTTCTTTTAAACCTTAAGCCAGAATATTAATTTCAATATTTTCTAACACGTTTAAAAAATACTTTTTCCTTACCTTAATTTTAAATTTTTTAATTTAAACTTACATAAAAATGGGCAAAAAAGTACTTAAAACATGGAAAAAGGACTTCTGGCCATTAAATTGCATTTTAACCCTAATCTGACTTACTAGCTTTTAATTTCTTATAACTGAAAATAAAAACTAATAAAAATGTTAAAACCAGTCAAGCGTAACTATATTATACCCTACACCCCACTAATATGGGAGCTAGATGCAAAAATATAACAAATATTTATGCTATTTGGTAATAAAAAGGTTGACATGTGTACAAATCCTAAGAAAGTAAAGTCATTTTCGAACCATTTATATCCTAAAATGTCTCGTCCTGAAGGACATTCGTATGGGAGATATACCACAAAATGAACCGACCATCATCACAAACAATAGATTTTATGCTACTACCCCCTTACTCCGAGGAACTTTATCGTGTAAAATTTTATCAAAATAAATTTTAAAAATCAAAAAAAAAAAAAAAGACACGGACACTCAGCCGGACGGATGGACATGTTTAAATCGACTCAGGAAGTAATTCTGTGTCGATCGGTGTAGTTGAAGTTGGATCTCAGACCATTGTTTTTGCAAAAACGCATAATACCCCTACCACGTATGGGGTGTTCCACCGCTTTGTTGACTTTCAACCTTAAACTTAGTTAATAGTCTTTTATTTCCGATCTCTAGACACATAATATACAATATATTAAATATACCAAAAAGGTTAAAGAAGTGCTCCCTGTTAATATAGTTTACTTCTGCCCTTATAGTGGTAAATAACAGTTCTTCCATTTTTTATCACATACAGCTTGTTCGTATCTTTCTTAAGAAGATAACAACACACCAATTAGACACAACTTGGCAATTTTTTACCCATTTAAGGTCCACGTTTTCTGAAACGTTGTCTAAGTTGATCTATTCACTGGGAGAGGTAAGCGCGGTCCAATTTTAAGCCTCCAGCTTTAAGCATTTAGCTTTACGATGACAAACAAGTCAGTCCGTCAGTTAATTATTAATACTTTTTCTTTATACGTATTTACTTCTACTAAGATATATAATGCATATCGATGGCCGGCTGCTAAAATGGCACAGTTCACAAAATAAAAAGAAAAAAATATTTTTGAAAAGGCTTAAATATTTTACTTGCATTTAAAATAGTGACTTCCGAAATAAATTTAAAAAATTACCAAAAATTAATATGTATTTTTAGAAATTTCCAAGCAGATGAGCGAGCGATATGTGTTATTGAAAAAGCTAAAAATATTGTTTAACAAAAATTTTATTTTGCAAATTAAAAGTATAACCTTGAGCAAAACGTGTGTTTGTTTAATAATTTTAAGCAAGAAATTGTTTTAAAAATAAATTTAAAATTAAATACTTTGACTCAATTTAGCTTTAATACTACTGCGTTTTAAAAAAGTCTTAACTGAATAAAATTAGTCCAGAAGTAACAACAACAATGGTTTTTCTTTTAATTAAAGTAATATATTTACAATTTCTCTTTGAGGACTCGGTTCTTCATTTTAAATTATTAAGTAAATAGGATTCGTATATATCCCATAGAATATCAGTTTCAGTGAAATCCTCTATAAGCTTTTTCAGCCCCTCAGAAATAGCAAGGAGCTTACTTGGTATACGTCTTTTGCGGATCAGGTTTAGAATTTTTAAATGATGATGAGCTTTGTGAACGTTCCAATGGCCTCGGCGTAAGGATTGGTAGCCAAAGCCACCGAAAGGAAAAAACAACTTAGCCAAAGCTGCTGTGCAAAACAGTATGTGGAGCTGAAGCAACATATCTAAGCCCTTGCGTTGTTAGAAAAAACAAATAAAAGTTTTATATTCGACTGTGCCGAATCTATATACCCTCCACAACGCGTAGGGGAAATTTTTTTTCATATTTTGTATGGAAACCCCCCTTAGGGGATGGAGAAAGATGCTTAGTATGTTTTACAAAAATATTTGTAAAGCAAAATGAGTTAGGGTTAGTCCTACATATGACCTATCCACAGGCAACCTGAAAACTGTAGGGTGGAGATAAAAGATAAGTATGTTCTAGGAATATATTTCGGAGGGGAAATTAATGGGATTCATCTTACACTTTATTTCTCTAAGGCCTACTTTGGGAAAGTTATGGGCGTTTTTACATCATTTTTGTAAATTTTGTATGGTAACCCCCTTAGGGGATGGGGATAGGGAGTATGTTTGGGAGGAAAAACTAATGGGAATCTGTGATACATTTTATTCCTCAAAGGGCGACTCCGGATAGTTGTAGGGGTTTCTACCCTAATTTTGTTTTATATTTTGTATATCAAACCTATTAAGGGCTAAAGAAAAGGGGTAAGCATGTTCCATCAAAATGTTGGGAAGAAAAAAATTAATTGGAGTCGGTCTTATACAGGTGGGAAAAAAAAACGTACTTTTGCAAATCGTGGCAAATGCCGTCGTCGACTCCCCGGTCGTCCGGCATTGACTGCACAAACATAGCGCCGTTTGACCACCAACCTTGAAGAGCATGAGACTAAGCGAGACGCTGCCAATAGTGGCCGGCCCCGGTGCGCTTGTTCTGCCGAGAATTTCGCCAATGTTGGCAAGAAAATAACAACCAGACGACGTGCCTCGCAATTAGCCATCAGGCGGTCGTTCCTAAGGCAAATTTTGGTCAAAGACCTGGGCTTGTTCCCACACAAAGTCCTGTCCGTGCATCAGCTGCTGCGTGCTGACTGACAAACGGCGTGTTACCTACGGTCAAGCCATTCTCAAGACCGAAGTGGACGTTTTTTCGACCAAAATCATAATGAGTGACTGAGCTCATTCCTATCTCAGCGGGTGCTTGAAGAAGCAAGACTCTAGTTTTTGAGGCACCACAAATAAGCGAGTGATACACGGGGAGTCAATATTTCTGCTCAAAGTGACTGCATAGTACGCTATTCACGCTGGAAGAGTCACCGGGCCATTTTTTCCAAGAACGCAGCGGGTCAAACGACTACAGTGGGTGGTGTACGGTAAACGGCCATGGTAGATGAGTTTTTTTCTGCTACAATTGAACGAACTAGGACTGTAGGATATGTGGTTTCAACAGAACGGAGCAATGGCTTACATTGCGCGAGCCACAACCGATATTCTGAAGGCGGCGTTCACGGTTCGCCTCCTCTTTCGTCTTGGTGATTAACATTAGCACGCACGATCGCCTGATTTAACTATTCCAGACTTTTTTGTGGGATTTTTTGAAGTCCAATGCTTTTTGTAAACAAGCCCGGGACCCTGGAAACCCTCAAGGATAACATTCGATATGAGTGCGGGATTCTATCGCCAATATCACCTTCTCGACTTGACCAATAAAATTCTAAATGTTTAAATAAACATTATCAGAAAAACGGAATCAAAGTTTTTTACTTGAATAAAATTAAAGCCAAACATTTTCGGAAACTCAGATGAAACTATTAGGAGTTTTTGTTTAATTTAGTTTGAAAACTTAAGTTTTAGCTTGAAACTAGCTGGCATAAGATTTGAATACTTTGATAAGTTCGCAGAGACAAATATAATGAGTAAAAAGTTTTGACCACTACTTATGTGCATATAAGTCAAAAGTTTTTATAACCTTAAAACATTAAAGATCCGAAAAAGACTGCTGATTTAAGCCAAGGTTTACTTAGTAGATATTATTTTTAAAATTATTAATGTCAAACAAACAAAGCTGGTACTGAAGGTTTTATTTCAAAATATACTTGCCGAATTTAATCAAATATTTGTAGCTAATTATGTCAATGCCTTAAATACATATACGTGCTATTTGATACTTTAATCATCTATATTATTTTGATATTCAGTACTTTTAGTTCATTTAGTTCAAAAACTAATACGTTTATGTTTTTGATTTGAAAAGTAGGTCGAAAAAAACAATATATGATTTTTTATCAAATTCAGGTCATAAAATTTACTATAAATTGCGAGACATTTTTAATATAAGCATTAGCAAGTGATTACTGTTTAAAAGGTTTAATTATGAACTTGTTTAAAATTGCTTTATTTATATTCGTTAGTGTGCTTGTCTTTAATTGAGCTAAAGGCTCAAACGACTCCCGAAAATACAGGCAACACTGATGTTACTGGAGGAAGTGCAACTGGAACTCCGCCGACAACTTTAACTCCTTTACCTTTAACTAGCTCAAGTTCAACTGCGACTCCAATAAGTAGCACCACTAAGGCCACAGGTAATGGAGGAACTACAAAAGCTCCTTCATCTCAAGCAGGTGCCCAAAGGAAGAAGTTTAAAATATCCAATTTAAAATTTACAATTAAGCGCAAACCGGTTAAGAAAACTAATAACAAACACGGCAGGAGAGTAAGTGCAACCCGTTTTAATTATGCAAGAAATCCTTTAAGGCAATACAGACAACGTTTTGACAATCGAATTGTGCCTAGATTTTACTAGGTTTTTCTGCTTTTAAACTATTAAGATTGTAATAAAAAAATACATTTTTTTTGTCCAATTCTTAAATTTGCATCCATTAAAAAACTATTTATGGAACATCAAGTGGAAATGCTACTTACAAAATTGAATATTCATTTTTATTAAAATGATTACAATAATTTATTTGAATTCAGAATAAAATAAATAAAAAATAAACATGCCTAAACTTTAAAAATTAACTAGATTTTTTTCCATATACAGGGAAACACAAAGTAACAGAAAATACATTATTAAAGTTAAATATTACTACAAAATAACTGACAAAATTAACTTAAAATCAGTATTTTCATGGAGTTGTTTCTTTGAATAACTTTTTTTACCAATGTTTAACATACAATAAAATTCATATCCCTACGGGAAGAGGACTAGTCTAAAGCCCTTATGACACTTGCTTTTTTTTGCATTTTATAAACTTTGAAGAACAGTACCTACTTATAATATAGAAAAATTACACTAAGTGTGAAGAGTTAAGCTATTTGAAGAAAAATACCAAAACGTCAAAAGCTCCCCAAATGCAATTGATAAAAAAGCAGAAGCTGTCAAAAAAAATGTAAAAATTTTTAACTTAAAATTGACGTTTTAAGATTAAAACTCTAAACATGTTGTCAATTTGATCAGTTTTTAGTTAAAAAAGCGATTTTTCTCGCGTTTATTAAATTTTATTTCAGATTTTCCGCTCTGCAACAAAATATCAAGTGGGCAACATTGTTTCGTTTGTTTACTTTTTATCATAATACATATATATTTTGTTCTATCTAACATTTGCTATTTCTTTCTTTCAATCCAAAAGCAATCAATTCAGAAAAAAGCAAGTGTCATAAGGGCTTAAGACTATTGATGTGATCGGTTTTTTAGGGTAGAGACTGGTTCTATATCTTAAACTTCATATGAAGAGAACCTGAGAACATTTACATTGCGTTGTTATTGAAGGAGACAACTGGTTCAAAACTAACACTTTACAACGGGTTACAGGCCAATCCTATAAAAGCAACTTTTGCATTACCTGTTTAAAATCCTGTTCAAGCCATCATGGTATACTACTTTGTTGGTTTAAAATCTTTGATTAAATGAAAGAGAATAAATCTCATATTGATACATTTTTTATGTAATGTATAAAATACAATATCAGATAAATGTCTTCCTCTGTTAGCCCTACAAATGCGGGCTCTCTTAAGCACATTTTTAATTACATTCTCACACATTTCACGCGGTATTTCAATGATATTATCCAGCGTTGCTCCATCGTTTCTGGTTGATTTGCATAAACCTTGCTTTTCAGATATCCCCACAAAAAGAAGTCCGGCGTAGTCAAAACACGCGATCGTCGAGGCCAATCAACATCACCATTTCTTGAAAAAACTTGTTGTAGAAAGAGGTCTCGCAGTAATTCTATTGTAATCCTGGCTATATGCGGTGTGGCACCATCTTGTTGATACCACATGTAAACCAAGTTTTCAATTATATCACGATATCGCTCTTCATTGACAGTTACTGTTACGCCGTTTTCAGTTTCCAAAAAGTAAGGTCCAATGATTCCTCCTGACCAAATTGCAGAGCACACTGTCACTTTAAGGGATGCAAAGTGAATAATTTGAGTGTTTTCTATGGCCCAGAACCGACTATTCCGCCCCGTCATTTATTACAATTTTTTCATGAAAATCGATGATTGATTTTGATAAAATGTTTTAACGATTTAGACACGTTGGTTTACCGAATATTTTTCCATAATAAATTTTCCACGTCTCTACTTCACGACTGTCAAATAAAACTGTCAAGACTCATTATTGTCAAAATTGTGGTAAAACAAAGTAGTGTACCTTGCCGGCCAACACCCTGTATTTACCTGTGTGTGCACATGTATATATAGATGTACGTGTATATGTAGCGATCAGTATCTCTTTTTTTGCTTAACTTCTACAACACCTTTTGACCAGTTAATTGATGTGTGCCTATTTAACCTATTTTTATTTAATTTTGACTACCTTTACCACACTGTGTGCCACGCCGTCAAAATTGCCACCGGAAATTTTAAGTAAATTTTGAAATACTACAAC